>CM076975.1:12193361-12408361 GCA_039105355.1 Benthosema pterotum | reverse complement strand
ATGGCGAACAGTTGTCACATATTAATGATAAGATGGATGTTTAAGTGTGCCAGTGTGGCATTCCGGCTCCATGGCTTCTGCATGCATTGAGGGTCGTAGAATTACTATTCTAAAACTCCTAGTCCCAATGCTTGACTCTGATAGGTTGATCACCGTCACGTGACAGGTGTAAAACCCACCCGTAACCCACACTACTGACGCTGCTGTGAATTATTTTAATTGGCACTTTTCATGTTGCCGCAATTGGAACAGCTTTAGAAAAGCAATAAGCCACTCGAGGTTGCAAGTTGCTGTGGATTTTACCCCGGCGAGCCTACGCTCCCCCGAGGTAAAATCGACGGTAACCTGCTCCCTCTCGTGGCTTATTGGTTTATTAGGCAACACTTCTTGAGCACTTCAAGTCTTTCTATCTCTCTCTCTCTCTCTCTCTGTCTCTCTCTCTGCCTTATACCCACCCACAGAGACTCTGTCAGGTATATCCTCCTCAGTAGGAGATTTGTCAGGGAGTCTCCAACCCTGGCAGCCTCTGCATGTCAACACTGACTGCGTGTGTGTGTGCGTGTGTGTGTGTGTGGCAGTGTATGGCGCCTGTGGTGCATGTGTTAAGAGCTATGTTCCCAAGCGTGTGCTTCCTTCCCCTCCGACGGGCCACACGTGGGCCACGTACAGTCTGCAGATCTACTCCTCTGTCTCTGAACCTCTCCCTGTCATTCATCAGTCAGTCTGGAGGTCTCTCTCTCCCTCTTTCTCTCTCATCTCGGTGAAATTAAAGGCAGTACTTCCATCCCTGCGGCCCGTTGATAGGCCTGGTTCAGAGGTTCACAGAGCCGAGCCATTTAACGGGGGGGGGGGGGGGGGCTTTGAAGAGACTGGCGGGACTGGCCCACAGCTGCGTGTATAGTGTGCGTGTGTGCTCAAACACACACACGCGCAGCAGTCTGCTGTGTGTTGGGCCATGGCTCTCTCTATCTACGGTATCTCCCTCTTTAATTTGTACGCTCTCAGAAAAAAAGAAGCGTCTAAAGAAATCCATTACCATGGTGAAAATACATCTTCATGATATCATCAAGATGTTTCACCATGTTAGTGGTTTTCTTCAGACCTCCATTTCTTGGGAACACAGAATGGGGGGACTTTTTTTTTTTATCATGTCCTCCCAGCACCTCTAGGGTATGCTAATGACATATTAGAATGTTGAAAATGGGTGGACTTCCCCTTTAACTCTTTCTGCTACCGTCAGTACCTTTTTTTTTACATCATAAATGAAGTGAGAATGGACACATGGGCGGCTGCGAAGATGGGCATCTCTGTGTCATCTGACCCTGTTGCTATAGCAGAGCCGTGATAGGTCACAGGTATCCATTCTGGGGTTAATCGGTTCATCTCTCCGCCGGAGCAGAGATCGCAGGTGTGTGTGTGTGTGTGGGGGGGGGTTGTCAGAGAACACAATGTTAAAGGGGAACTCCACCTGTTTTCAACATTCTAATATGTCATTAGTATACCCTAGAGGTGCTGGGTGGACATGATAAAAAAGTTCACCCATTCTGTGTTCCCAAGAAATGGAGGTCTGAAGAAAACTACTAACATGGTGAAACATTGTGATGACATCTTCATGTCATGGATTTCTTTAGACGCTTCTTTTTTTCCGAGAGTGTACAAATGGAACCAAATGAATGCAACCGAATGAACCCTAACGGGTTCATTTGGATGCATTTGTACGCTCTCGGAAAAAAAGTTGAAAATGGGTGGAATTCCCCTTTAAGCTTATCGTTTCTCGACTCTCGGTAAAGAATACATTGTTTACGCTGACGCTTTATAGCTTTTTATTTTGTCTTTCAAATAAGCCTCCGCCAACGTGAGCGCCAGGGGAAATCATGTACCGTACAGCTGTACGCTGTATTACTCATGTCGATCGACCGTTCAAACTACGTTTAGTGCGCAGGTTCTATGGATTTAGGGCTCCTTACGCAACTCTGAAATCAAATAAGTCCGTTGCTCTCCGCTTCCTTCCCCTTAGCCGTCATAGTTTTTTTTTTTCAGTTCAGGCCTGAGCCCGGACGGTGGAGACCTGTAGGGCTTGTTTGCTCTTGTTTTGTTTTCTCCACGCCCTTTCCTATCTCTCTATCTTTGAGATAGCTAAAAACTAAGCAAGCAGTGCATCTTGGTAGCGTCACCCTTGGCCACATTATCCTCCGATAATTTGTTTTGAGGAAGAATTTGAGGAATTGCAAAATGCAGGGAGTCATTTCATATGCATGAGGTGTTGTCCTGCTTCGCCTGTCTCCCTGAAGCGTCGATGTGGGACAGAATGGAGGCCTGTTAAATCTCCCGTGGATCTTAACCAGATAGACTCATCAGTCAATTTCTGTTTTTTTGCAGTTCAGCACAGCGTGCGATGCCACGTGTGCATCAAGGTGAAGAATTGCGATCTGGCAGAGGTTCTGGCGCCCGAGGGCTACCCCTGTTGACCCACTAATGTCCTACTTAGTCTTCTGATTTGCCGTCCAGGACTGCTAAAGCGTGCTAAAGTGTGTTCTCACTGCTAACACACTGGATGTGTCCATCTCGACCCCCAGAACGCGGCGTGCCACGGGCGACCGTCAACCTTCACAACCCCATCAATTTTTATGACAGGATCAAAATGATTACACCCAATGAAACTAGAAGCGAGGAATTATTCTGTTTAATGAGAGCGAGCCAATGTTTTTTTTTCCCCTTTGGCTGGGCAAGGTTTTTGTAATTGGTATTATAGTTTTGAAAACAAAACTTCGCTTTGTATTCAGCTCATTGGCAAACAGTATAATAAACCTGAACATTCTAACCAAGGACTCGATATGTGTAGATGTTTTGAAGGAGCAAAGCCAAAGGCATGGTATTGGGGGGGTTCAAACTTTAATATTGATTATTGTGACAGTCATTCTTTCCTTTGCAAATGTAACATAGTTTATCATTTAATAAGCCTTGCCCTCTTGTACACCCTAGGTAGGACACTTTCCAGCTGGGCTCAGTCATTCCAATGTAAATATCATGGACTTTACACATTAAATACTGGATCATTTTTGGAACCAGACCTTCAAAATCTCTTCCAAATCCATCAACAAGGCATGCCCTGTGCAGTGGAAAAATGTTTGTGTGACATTTATTTTTCTAAACAATGTTTTATCGTATAGGAAAGCTATTGGTGGAGGGGCTTGTCTACCACATGTTATGCTTAGCTGTGATTGAACCATAGCAGTTTGGGGAGGGGCTTACCTAAAGGTCTATTGCTGGCTCCTCCAACTGTGTAGTATTACTGTATAATGGTGACTAGCAGAATATCACAAAACCCATCCATACAGGTTTGCCAACAGCACATGCAGTGAACATGCTGTTTGTCACAGGCCGACTGCACAGTGCAACAACAATGTAAAATAAAATATTGATGCTCAACATTTCTTTGATATCCTGCAAGAGAGGAGGAAAAAAACAGCAAAAGAATGTCTTGCGTTGCTCCCATGTGGGTATTGGCTGTTTGTTTTGAGGAAAGTTTCACCTCTAATTAGCTGACCTGTTTCAGAAGGATATGCAGTCCTGAAGTGAACCAGAATTTATTTTAGCCTTTTGTGATTACTAGGTGTTAAAGTGGAATGTATTAACTCTCGGGTCGACAAGAGAGGGGCAAACAAATCTCAAATCATCCATAAATGTTTTAAAAACAGAGGGTCGAAACGGCTCCAGTCCATGCTGAGGAAAAAGTCGACTTTCCAAACTTGATCCAGGACAATAGATGCAAACACATGGGCAGTGTTAGGCTCATTACAAGGTATTACAGTTATTCAACATCCAGCCTCCAGGTGGAAATGCTATACCCTATGAATACACTTTAATTTAAAGTCTCTACAGTCTCTACTAAAGAGAAGTTGAGAATGCTGCAGGGTCAAGCACACAAACTGATTTTTACAGATGTCAGTTGGAGGAGGGGTTAAGGTGTCTCCAGACTTGACTTGTGTACAGCTTGTGGCTTGTGAGCTCATACAGTATGTGTTGTATATACATATACAAGAGACCCAGAGTGACGTTACTGTATACAATACAGGTAATTGTTTGCTCATTTATACACATGTGTAAAGGTGTCCTTGACAGAGTCGTACTTGAAAGATGAAATGGAACATCGATGCACACTGCCCTCGATTCCCTGCTTTGTGGCATTCTAGTAATAAAACACAAGCTGTGTGTGTGAGAGAGTGTGAGTGTGAGCTGTCCTCTTGTAGGCTTTTGTGCTATATATTTGTAGCTGTTTGCTTTTAATTTCCATGATAAATGGGTTGATTTTATGGGCAAGGCAAACTCCCCTGAGGTTCAGAAAAAAGGCGTTTCAGCTTGATAGGCTTTTCCTTTAATTGAATTCCGTTGTTGGTAGAATGTAGTGTAGCATGTGACATTAATGGAACACTCCTGGTTCAGCTAACCGGTCCTCGTCGTCAGACACTTTTGACCTCAAGATCTATCCCTCGAAAACACGTCGGCTGCGGCCGTATTCAAGACCACCAGTGGTGGTCTTCTTCCCTCAAATGCAGAGGAGAATGTCATTGCTTTCAACACCTGCTGTCGAGGGACACGCAAACCACAGTGGAAGGCGCCATAAATGTCATTCCGTCTTTGATGGGCCCTCCTGTGGATCGATGCCAATATGTATCATGCAATACGCCCACCCCCATCCATCCACCCACCCACCAACCAACCCACCCTTCCTTCTTTCCTTCCTCCCTCCCCTCCTCTCTTCTCACATCTATTTATATCCGTTCTCCTCTCGCCCTCAGCGGTCAACCTACGGTCGTCCCATTCCTTCCTCCTTTCCTTACTCCTGTCACTCTCATTTGTCATGAATCAGAACGTCCGTCGCGAACGACAATTAAAGGTTGTCAGTCTCCATGCTTCGATCCTCAATCAATCCACTGTAATGAAGAGGAGAGCCTCGCCTATAGCCCCCAGGTCTTTGTCCTTCCCTATGCTGAGGTGGTTGTTAATGGTTAATCCATTTGTCTTTTTCCATGTTTTACTTCATCAAGGGTTCACTATACCACAAACGAGACCAGCAAGATGCTGCACTGTTCATAGGAAGCGTCGCTTCCCATACACACTCCTTATTTGGTCATGCCCAAATTGAGTTTGATGCAGAGACACCCGCATGAACGCACAGACCTTTTTACCTGACTTACATGGTGATCTAATTATCTGTGTTGTCCTATGTGTGACGTGAGTCTTAGAGGCTGTGTTCGTGTGTTGTGTGTGTGTGCGTGTGCGTTCGTGTGTGTGTGTGTGTGTGCGTGTGCGTGCGTGTGCGCAGCTTTGTGAGGGGAGACACAGTAGGGGCGTCGTGTTTACAAATCAGCAACAGACTGCAAGTTAGGGTCACTGACAGCCATAATTTCGTGATATTGAGGGGTCGGAATACAGTCGGGTCACATAGTTCATGTACTCACATGCACACATAGGCTGCAATGTATTCAGTAACTCCCGGTTGTCCCCATTCCCTGTCCCCATTCAGTAGTCTATGCAGAAGAGCCACCATTGGACTGGCCGCATGGAGTGAATGATTGTTACGTTCGTCACCCAGATATATGTTTCTGAAATCATAAACCCCCGGCTCTATTGCACACGTTACACTTGTCTGTTTCACTTTGTTATGTAAGCAGCTGTATTTTATTATTATTTTATTTATTTATTAATTTATCAAAGCGTAGTCCTTGTGTATGCAACTCAAATAGAAGCTTGTGGTGTGCCAGAACAAACCCGGCACCGCCACAAAACCAAAGGCTTTCTCACACTTGATCACAGAAACGGCTCTGACGTAAATGCTAAGCAGGCACTCGAGACTCGGAGCTTGCCGGACGCAACATGGACCGCCTGAATGGACGTCTATAACTGGCCGCTTCTGTATCAGACCTAGACATTTATATCCAGGCACAACATGTCGGTGGCATTTACTTTAAAAGGCGTCCATACTGCAGGGTTCATTATATGGAAGAAAGCCTGGAGCTTTAAGAAGCACTAATAATGAGATGAAGTGTATTCACAAGGGTTCTTAGGAAGTCTGTCGGCGTCTGCAGTGTGTGCAGCCTGACTGGTAATGTCTGTACATGTTGTAATATGCCTCCCCTTTCTCTCTCTCAGTAGCAGCAGCCATACGCATATATCTTAATGATTTAGGTGTAATAATAATATGACACATGTCAGCAGGGCCTCTATCCCATCCAACCTACAAGCTCACACCGTCCCGATGCACAGTAGTTGAACTATGGATATAGCTATATTTTTTTCCCCTCAACGTTGCTTCTACTTTGATGCCGCAGCTGTTTCCCTGCACACAGACACTTGCTCCCTCCTGCAAGCGGTCCAGAGCTTTGTTGTTGTCAACAAATCATGAAGACAAAAACATTTGCTGGGCTCAGGGAAGGCGGTGCTAATAATGTGAGAGGGGGGGGAGGTTGTGTGGGGTAAGAACGCGTTTTAGCCAATCACACCACAGCAGTCTCCAGCATATTCATGAGCCAATAGAGTGGAGGTGAGGTGGAGTTGGATTCTGTTTTTAAACAGATCTGATAACACACTGTTTGTACACACTAAAATTGCCTCTAATACCTTTTAATAATGTGTTATTTGAAGCACTGTTTGCATTTACTGGTCACTAAAAAAACTGATCGGCTAAGTCAACCCTGGACGAATAAAGCACTCGCCATCACCAACCGTGTTTTTGCGACAGATTTGTTGCTTTTTCTCCCCGTCTCACAGCAGGCGGGACATTTCTTATCTCGCCGCCACCCTGTCACGATAGATTATCTTCCACATCGTCGCTCGCAAAGACAGAGCGATGACCCCGAGCGGCACCGCACTTATCCGTAGTATCCGACTGTGGCTGCAAATAGGAATGTGCAGGTTTCCAAGACTCGGCGGATGCGACAGACAGTTTGAGTTGACCCATTTTCTCCGTAGCTCAACGAGCACTCAGTGATGTCACTGCACTTCTACAGTGGGCACAGTGGGGATGGTGTGTTTTCTGTGTAGTAGTAGTAGTAGTAGTGTGTAAGGGCATCCTAACTCTAGCGACATTCACATCTCTCATGCTGTTATTTCAGAACAGCGTTGACAATAATGTGCTGCTGAAAGGCTGCCGGGTTCATGCTCATTTCTTAAGTCAGTGTCTTGTTTGTTATGAATCAACTACTGGCCTGTGTAAAGTGGGCTTTTTAAAAGGTAATATAGGCAACTTTTTAGCCAAGAATAACAATAGATATTCAACATATAACCATATTTTTTTGCCTTTTTCCGTTGCTGCTACTTTGATGCTGCAGCTGTTTCCCTACAGACAAACACTTCGTCCTGCAGACGGTCCAGAACTCTGTTGAAATAATGAATGAAAACAAAACATTCTCTGGGTTCAGGGATGGCGGTGCTAATGCGAGGGGGGGCGGGAGGGGGACTTGTGTGGGGTGAGGCAGCGTTTTAACCAATCACAGTGCAGCAGTTTCATAATGAGCCAATAGAGTGGAGGTAAGGGGGAGTTAGATTTTGGTTTCAAACAAATCTGTTACACACTAAAGTCGCCTCTATTACCTTTAAGCTTCTTTGTCCCCGTTTGATTTGATGGTTCATTGCCATGGCAGTTTATTTCCAGTCGATGCTATAATTGTCGCCAGATGTATGTGGAAATGAGGGTCATGAGTTACCTGGCAATTGTCTACTATATTATAATCTGCGTGATCATGGGAAGGCTACAGAATACATTAGCGTGCAACATTCAGTTTGCATAAAAAAAACAGTGCCCAGCCAGACAGGCGACGACAGAATGTTCTCGGTCGCTCCTTGCTATTGGAAATGCACCGCCACGGCTTCTGTTTGAAACATTTGTGGTGACATTCAGCGTGTCAATGGCAATTCATATCAAAGTGAAACATTGTAGCTGCCTTGGTAAAGACACTTTTATGATGAATGGAAAATGAAATGTTATTGCTTAAAAAAGGCATAACGTATACTGTAATAAATGTGTGCCTTGCGACAATAGCTGTGTCCTCTACACGTTATTTTGTCATTCCGCACGTTGCGCTCCCTGTCTTGTACTCCCAGACACCCAATCACTTACTCTTTGAAATCCCTTGGTTGCCATGTGCGCGCGTCGGCTGCGGCAAAGTATTTCTCCAATATGTCGTTTTTTCCATCTCCGACCACCCCCCTCCCCCCTGGTTTCTCCAGTTCACAGTCAAAGCTGACAGTGGTGGTGATTTTCTAGTGGCGTTCACCTTGTGCACAACATTGTCAGGGACATGTGGGCATTCTGCACAGCAGATCCAGGGGCCTCCTCGCTCACGCTGTGTCATTATGATGGCTGGACCACTTGCACAAGCACGCCGCAGAAGCCAACAGCGCCAAGCATTCATCTGCACCTCCGGCCGCCATCCTTCATTATCCTTCGCTGAATGGGCCTCAGCGGTGCTTTGAGAGACGGCTTGAATGGACACACGTTGCCTCGCCACTATAAGAATTAACAAAATGTTTATTCCTTTTCATCAGTCCCACAATCACTAGACCTTGGCGTGGACCAAGGACATGAGCCCACATTGATTACACAGAGGGAATAGTCACTGTGGCTGTCAGAGTGTTTGACAGATGTTGCATCTGTCTCACCTGTTTATGCTCCAGTCCTGTATGTCCCTGAGGATTTTGAACGGCAACAGTTTATTGGCGCAGGCATTTGTTCGACAACAGCATAGCTCTCGACATGCGATGCCGGTTACAACTAACCATTGTTTTGCGGGTTAAAACTCATCCGTGGCTCGCGACACGCACTGCAAGTTAACTCCAAAAACGCCATTGCCGATTAAGTAATATCAAACAATTGCGTGAGAGAACAGCTAACGATTGAATACTTTATTTGGCAGACTAGTAAACGGCAGCCAGGGCCAGGCCGGCATGGGAGGTCAGGGCAGCCTATAGGCCTGCAATGGCAGCGTGATGGTGTGTCGTGGGTTCGAACCCCGTTCTCGACGACCTTTGATATGTGTCAATTTCCTATCTTGGTCCCCATTTCCTGTCAGTCTACTTACTGTCCTAAAACTGTCAACGGCAAAAAAGCCACAAAATAAAAACAAAACAAAAAAGGAAACGCCTTGTGGTACAGCAAGACAAAGACAAAAAGTCAATTGGATAATGCAAACAAAGTCCCGGGGGTGGGATTGGAGGACTTATTTCCATTGTGGTCCTATGTATTCAGCTCATCAACTGGAACATGCAGTGCTCACACGCGTGTGATTGTACGGCTGGTACGGAGCAGTAGACATTGAAAGGACAGACAGACATCTTCACGAATGATTCATCGGCTGCTGGTCTCGCCTAAAGGCTAGAGTTGTCCTCGATGCTGTGCAGTCGCTGAAAATCTGATGACCAGCTGGGAAAACGTGATCCGCAAAAGAGGCTGATAGTGACAATCTCGCATCCCTCAGCAATTACGGATGATGTACCCTTGGTTCTTGACCCTCAACAGCACCCATAGAGATTTTCATTGGCCAGCAGTAAGAAGGATGTTGAATTACTGAGCAACGCCTGGCCATGAATATTCATCAACATTATGAACGTAACGCAGTGCACAGAAGAAGGGTAAAAAACTATTCCCTAAACAAATGTAGGGTTGCTTCCACTGAGACATGTGTGACCTCAAACTGTGGATATATTCACTACAGTAAAAAAGATTGCTGTCTGGGGAGCATTGGCAAGGACACCTACACTGGGCCGAGTGCTGACCAACTCTTCTAGTTTGTAGCGTGATCCACAGACCTTGATGGTTGTGCATGATAAGACCTCAAAATACTTTGCGCTGACTAATCACCGCCTGTTCATCCCCCGCCGCAACCTTCCATGTGCTCATCTTATCATTCACCTGAAGGTCAGAGCTGAAATTGGCTTTTAAAATTATGAAATTAATATCTGGTTCAGGGGAGGATGTAACATGTCCCATTTGGGGTGGGGGGGGGGGCAAGAGAACATTTTGGAGGGGCAAGAGAAAATGGTATGGGTACGGCTTCATCGCCCGTGGCGCGAAGCGTTACTGGACTTTTATCACGCAATTAAGCATCAATAATAACATCAGTTGTTGCTGACGTTGCAACAGACACACAGCATGCTAAAGGTCTAACTCAGAGAGTTTTCTGATTTCAATGATGAAATGTTGTTGGTTTAGTGGTGCAACATTGTAATTAGTAGCAGTAGTAGTTTCAAATCATTTTAAATATAAGCACTTTTAAATATCTTGGGTTGTTTTGCATGGCATTGTGTTTGGGGGGGCAGACTGGGTATTTAGGGGGGCATTGTCCCCCCATGCCCGTGCCTAGATCCGCCCCTGATCTGGTTTTGTCTGCATGGTCGCTCTTTCATGTTGTTAGGTCTTCCTTTCACATACTCATATAGGGTCAAGCACCCCAATTGCCTGCCCCCTTTACCTTTTGTCACCTTGAGTTCAGGCGTTCTGGTGGTAAGGGTCTGGCTAGAGATTTGACATCAGATGTTACGTTTCATTGTTATTCCGGGAGCGCAGCTGTTCTGCTTTTTAAAGACTCCATCTTGTGAAGGAATACGGCGGGGATCGTTGCCGGGCATGAATTAAGCTAAGATAACTCATTAAAATGGACCCCCGATTAGCTCACATGCGAATAATACTTAATCGTACTTTAATGATCATTACGATTTAATGGTGGGTGCAGCAGATTTGTTAATGTGTCGGGTAAAGCGCCGTTCTCGAGCTGCTCATGGACATCCCGTGGAGACCCCCCGCCGGTCACGCGGACGGCTCGTATCACGACGAGATGTAGATTTCATTCTTTAATCCAACTATTAGTCCGTGCGCATCGTCTGATGATCATCCCGTTGCTGACTTTCATTTGGGACAGAATTGGGGACAACTTTTTTTTTTCCCTTCCCATTGACATGCATTCAGCCCAATGCATTCAAACGGCTCTCCTCCGGTTTGCCCCCTCAATGTCGCTGGCGCATGGGTTAAGCAGCCAGGGCTACACAGCTCTTCCTGACTTGTGACCCGGATGTTTTTGGGTACATCGCCAGATGATCGATTAGGCAAGACAACAGACACAGCATAACAGAAACAGCACATCCTGTTTAGGAGATCTGAGCTTCAAAATAAGGGCTTTTTTTACCGATCGAACTGGTTTGAGCCGCGGCAGTGGAAAGAAAACAAAGAAAATCCGATCGCGCTGAATGAGTTAATGTGTCGGGTAAAGTGTTAACTAAATTCAGTGTATTAGTGCGTTGTTCTTTTCCAAAGTAGTTTGAGAAGTAAGATAATGTTTCAACAAACTGTCGATTGGTCTCGCTCTCAGCGGCCTCGTACACACCGAGAGAACAAATGTTCTGTGCTGTGTCCGGTGCTATGGCGGCCGCCTCGGAGCTTTTCCAATGGAAAAGTCCCATATGGGAGTGTTGGATGAGTGTTCTTGCTTGTCCGTTGTGAGGCGCCGTGCCTCCTATGGGTGACTATGAAGTCTATAGTGGCAATGACGACACATGAGGACTACTGTTGGCCTAAGGCAGTGGTCTCAAACTGCCGGCCCGCGGGCCATTTCCGGCCCCCGAGATGATATTTTGTGGCCCCCACCTTAATATGAACGTTTAATATTAATGTGGCCCGCGACGGTCGCGAGTCCCCCCGTCAAATGCAACCAAAAGCATTTGCGGGAGAACAGTCTGTTACTATTGACTGTTGATTGCTGAGATCCTGTTTAAAGCCCGCCTACTGGCTTTGTCATTTACACAGAATAGCAAAGAGGAACCGGATATCCCCCCGTGCAGTTTAGTTCATTCTGATTTGTCGCTGAACTGTCAATCTGATGAAATGCAATGACGCCATTGGCTGCAGTACGGGCGAGATCCTGTCATGGCGTCTCTCTATCCACCGCTCCTTGTTTACAAACACATGTAGGGAAAAGAAAACTTTGCCTTTTACCAAGGACTGCGTTCGGTTTGATAAATAATGACAGCGGAGCCGTTTTCTATAGCCCGATACGGGCGGATGCATGGCTTATAAAGCAGCACGCTGAGCTAAGGTAAGTAACCTAAAACGAGCTGTTGTGTCCCCCATGCCCGTAGTGAACGGTGTTGTCGTTGCTCCAGGGCAGGCTTACATCTGCGCTGGATAGAATCATAGCCATCTAGTAGAAAAGTTGCGACATAGTGGGGTCAGAAACCGAACGTGCTGAATAGTATTTTCAAAGCCCCATTGCGCGACCACTGCAGACAGCATTGCCAGCAAAGATGAGACGTCGCGCAACTGGTATATAGTTTTCAAAGAGGCTAGCGCAAATAAATAAAAGCCTATTTAGGCACGTGTAAAACCTGACAACTATTGGGAAACCAATGCTGCTAGTTGGGCCTAAGTGGCGATTCTGATGGTCTATTCTAGCGTCATGTTTGCAAGACTAGTTTCTCAGTGACACTGACAAACTACATTTTTGATTTTACTTATTTTATGACGCTGCTTTGTAGTGGCTGTATAAGTTCAAAATTGCTGTAGTTGGCTTTGTTAGGAGGAATATAAATTGATAGCTAAAGTAAACATTTTGTTACTGCTTCCTTATTGGTTGTAATTCATGCCATCGCAATCAAATCAGAGCCACTTTGTTGATGGGTTGGCTGGTCCAGTTATTTTGTCCTGGTGTATTGTTTGTAGGTTCTATTGTCCAGTAAATAGTTCATTTAATATTGTTCAATTATAGTTATTATCATCATAATCCTATTATGTGCTACTGAATGAAACAGATAGCACAGTGGTATCAAAAGGAAGGAAGGAATAGAAATAGAAAGGAATAGAAATATTATTATAGAAATGTTTTTTTTTTTTGTGCGACACAACACCACATATGCACACACTCTTTATCCCACATTGGTGAGTCTGAATATACTTAAATTTAAGTGAAATGAAGGCGAAAATGACGAAAAAATAGGCTTGAAATGGCAAAAAACGTTTGTCCATGTGACGTGCTGTGGCTGCGGCCCGGCCTCAACCAGGCTCTGCTTCTAGTGGCCCCAAGGCAAATTGAGTTTGAGACCCCTGGCCTAAGGACTGCATGGTTTCTTAAGGTCATCTTGTGACCTTATACATTATGAATACATTAATTGTATATACTATACGCATACACACAAACACACTGGCCAGGTTTCATAGAAAATAAACATTGTTATTTATGGGCTCCCTATTGATAAGCTCTTTTTTAAAATTAATTTAGGCTGCAGGAGTCACTATCCAAATATTTAATTGAGAAGAACCAGCCCAACACAATTGGCTTGGCTTTTTTTATTATTATAAAAACAATAATAAAACTATGCAGTCCATCCAGGCTAAAGCCCTCGCAAAAACAATTAATAATCCCTGGGAGAAGCAGGGCGGTAATATTAAATATTAATTTGGGACCAGCGTTTGAATGTGGACGTCGTTATGTTATGCTGCACGGCATCCATCCAATGAATAAATGAACGTAGGGTAGTACTATGGTACACATCTCTGGCATTGTACATATAGCTGTCAATAAATATAGACTTTTATAATAAACGGTCCCAGTTAATTAACTCGCCTCCATAGAATATACAGAATTAATTGGAAAGCGGGAGACTCATCTGCATAAATCTCTCTCTCTTTCTTTCTTCTCTGTCTCTCTCTCTCTCTCTCTCTCTCTCTCTCTGTGGAAATGTGTACTAATCAGAGTCAGTGAGTGGATTGTGGCTGTATACTGTATATTCCTGCTTGTCATCCTAATCTAAACAGAAGAATGTTGACGCTCTCGCCAAGCAGACACAAAGCTGTCAGGACAGATCCTTTTTTGATGTAAGAGCTCCATAAACAAGCATGGCATAATGCATTAGGGAGTTCTGTTTGTGGAACGGCTTATTGTCTGTAAGCGTGTCAGTACATTGTATAAGTGTGCGCGGAACGTGAACGTGTCACATTTCCTTTACAATGGACCGCGCTGTCGTGTCATCCGTGAGGAAGTGACTGATGAATTTGAATGTGCATGCGCGCATGTGTGTGTGTGCACACACATTCTGCCAGTTTGCATGCAAATGAGGGCTACAGTATATCCTGATGGTGTGTTATATAAACTGGGACTGTATTACATGCTCACACACTCTGACTGCCACACATCTGTCCTCAACCGCTTATCCGTTGTCGGGTCGCAGGGGCTCCGCCAGAGAACTTCAGACTGCTGCCTTTTATACAATATGAAACAAGTATGAACCAATAGTCACATTCACAGCTGTGTAGGTATTAGGAATAAAAATGGCATGATGTATTGCACAGCCCCAGAAAGTTACAAAAATAAAAGTGTGACATGGAATGGTAGTTCATTCAAATTTAACATTCTATAATGAACGATTTACTTTTCGGGGGGCAAGTGGGCATGAGCGTTTTGACGCAGCTAGAATATGACCTGTACTTGACTTGCTCGATGGGCAACTGCTGATGAGATGTAATATAACTGATACTGTCAACCCCTGAAGAGCTTTCCACATTTATAGCCTTTATTGTATTCATCTCCACATTATTAAATTAAATGGAGTACACTGAATAATACATTCATAATATCTATTGTCTTTTTATATGTGAGATAAAGGCCATTCTTTATTTTTCTTCTTCAACAGCAGCATCGGCCTCAAAAGCCTGATAAAAAACAATGCCCACTCTACGGCATCTCTGTATTTTTCGCCCGGCGAGAGCAGCTCCGATTCAAGAACACCTCGCCGCCCCTCGCCGAGGGGCCCGCCGGAGCGCTTAGCCCCTCTTCTCAAAACAATCCAAGCTGAGGCTATACCCAATTCCCTTGTTTTATCCCCTTATTCTGACCCGGAAACCAGGCTTGATCCTCGCTCTTCACCTTCCATCATGATTTTCCGAGACAGCTTGGCCTCTGTCTCTGTCTTTCTCTCTCTCTCTCTCTCTCTCTCTCCTCTCCCCCTCCCTCCATTTAAACATCATCTGTTACCTGAGCTTGTGTCCTGAGGTGCACTTTACACGTGGTTCTATGTCCTTGTGACCTCCCTACAATGTCTTTCCACTTCACCCCCCTGGCGTTTGCTGTTTGCCCGACCTAGAGCTTTTTTTTCTGCCCACCTTGCCTTTCGTAATTATTGTCTCCCTGCGTCATCGATTTCACTCGGCATTCTGGTGATAAGAGCATATCTTGGCCCGCTCCTGCTGACATTTTTTAGATTATTTGCGGCCGTGAGTGGAGCGAGAGAGCAGAGAGCAAGTATCTGCCAATCCCGATATTTCCCGATCCGATCACTTTTATTTTTGCTCCCGATTCAATCCCGATCATTCCCGATAATTCTTACCGATCAGATTTGGCAAATGCATTAGGAAAAAAAAGTCTAAACTCAATTAAATTGTCCCAAGAAAAAGATCTTATATGAAGTCCACCAAATAGCAGAATGATATAGCAGACTAGAATAGCACTCCTCACTCAAATGTGCACTTGGGCAACTCCAAAGCAAATTCCACAACATGTGTCTGATCACTGTCTATACTGGTATATTTACCATAGTGTTAACCCCTTACCCCTGTGTCTGATGACAGTTTAGACTGGTATATTTACCACTACTGAATGTTCTGATGAAGACAAATGAGGGCCAATACTGATACTTTCCTGGTACCGATATAGCTGAGGACCCTCTTGAGCTTCCTCGAGGACCCCTGGTGGTCCCCACTACCTACTTTGGGAACCACTGCTCTGTGCGCCATGAAACATATGGCTGATAATCTTTGCGCCTGTTGGTTACATGTGCCAGTCCTTGTCGCAGTGCTGCCCATGCTGCTGACTGATGTCAAGCGTGCACTTCACACATACACACCAAATCATTCACCAGAAAGTGTGTCGCCATCTGTTCCAATTGTAATTCCACTGAAGACTTTTGTATCTGTAGTTAAGTATTGCCTAGTTGCAAAAACGTTGATCATCCCCGGGCCTGCGCTTGCTGTAGGAGTTAAGAGTGGATGAACACGCTGTACTCTTAAAATGTAGGCATTCAGCAAAGGCTCTTCATCCAGAGTGATTTACACATTAAAACATTGCAATGCACAGATTAGTTGAAATTATAAATTCAAGCAGAATTTACAATATGCTTTACAATTTGCAATGCAGGCACTAATACATCAGACATCCTATAAACAGTAGGTCACTGCTATCTAAGTCTACTGAGGTGCTATGTACACTATCTAGGATGGTACTGCAAGTACTATGGGTTGATATGTAGTGTTATGGGCTATATCACCCAGCACTATGGGTACTACTAGTGCTATGCTTACCTTTGGCACATATTCAATAAGAATAGTTGCCAGCATTGTCTGTCATGCAGGCTGTTCTTCTATGGTGATGTCGTGCTGGAGTGCTCCCAGCTCTGGTCTATAGAGCAACCGAAGTCTGACGTCTATGTCAGCAGAGGGCACTAGAAGTTCACTGGTTCATGTACTTTTAATTTGCATTGTAATTCCCATAGGGTGATTTCAGATCACCTCATAATAACTGTGATTGGAGAAAGTCATCCCAGCCGTTTCACTCATATGGATATGGAGAAACAACGGGTTGTGAGGAAACGCTTAATGTTACTACTGTTGAATTTGTCACATTTTTGCTGGAAACAGACTGCCTCAAATATGACAATATCTCCCAGGCAGTTTGTTTATTTTTGGACTACGATGCTTATAAGAGACAATTTTATTCTTCATAGAGAATATGTTTTCACTGGAAGGAAGCATATTGTCTGTTTTATTATCTGAGTGTTTCTCTTGGCAATGATGTGCACATTTGAGTAACTAAAAGTATTTTTGTCACAGCGAGAAAAAAAAATATATATATATTTCTGCCAAAAAGTGCATTTTATATGTGCGGTGGGGGTTTTCAAAGTGCACCCACTAGGGAAAGTAGGTTATCTAATAACACAAACCCCTTTGTATTTTTGAGTAGGTAAAATGCTCTTTATATTCCCGCAGCAGAGAAGCTGGTCTGCATTTCATGCGAGGGCAGGAAGACGGCAGTCCCCACAGCCTTTTAATGCAACTGCAGAGAAGGGCATTAGAGCTAGAGTGCTCCTCTTCCCAGCGTTTCTTTGTCCCAGAACCTCTGAGTGCTTCAAGCAGAAAAAACTGTTTAAGGTTGTGTGTCCAAGCAGAGCATTTTATCCCAGCCGCCCTGAAAGTGCAAGGCGCTCTGCTCAAAATCGCTTTCAAGCCGTCCCCTCAGTTATAAATACATTTCAACTCTGGAGGCGCCCAGACGAAAATGACAGCAGTGCACATTCTGCAAACTGCAGAATCGGCGCTCAGAGAGGTGCCTTGTCATGCTGCTGGTGTTTCATCAAAACATTCTGTAGTACGGTTAGGGTTTGTCATGCTGCGAAAAAATGCCTGAGTGGACACACTAACTTTTGGAGAGTATAGCACCCTCGTTAGATTATCCCGCGTGTTGGCAACCCAGACCTGACGTAGAATTGTTATCGCAACTGTCAGAGAAGTCCATTTCCATTCCCCTTTTCAGTGAGGCAATCCGAGCAGCACGTCAACAGGCTGGAATGTTGCAGGCATCGATACACAGTCCGGGCATGTGAACGTTCTGGATATGATAGGTGAAGCGCTGCACTGGTCATGACATGCTTTGGCTCCTATGCCATAGTTGAACTGTGCTGGCTTTTTTCTACACAACAGTGAAAGGAGTGAGTTTGCCAATTGCCGCTGGCTTAAACATGAGGGATTTGAATTGTTGGCTTTAGCCATAGCAGGGTGTTGGGAATTGTGAATATTGTTGCATTTTGCTATATTAATAATATCCCGTGTGTACAGGTATTACATCATTCAGCCCTAGAGAGGTGTTTGCCATGTGTGTATGTAAGGTTAAGTTCCTGTATGTGCTTGGCTTTCATTTGACATTGTGGAAGGCAAATATTGATTAAAAATAGGCGCGCAAGCGCATCTTACTTGCGCGGGAAGTGAACGCAGCTCTTGCCATGCTCAAGTATGGAGTCTGTCAGCTTTTGGAGTTCTGGGACATACTCTGGGTCATATATCCAAATATGGAGTGTGTGACGCACAGACACACATCTTTTGATGTGATTTTCTACATCAGTGTCACAAAGTGCATGGCAATAATAACAGCAAAACATATATAAAAAAAAGACAATAAAGCCTGTGGGACAGACAAGGGCTCAATCAGAACTGGTATTGCCAAACATGTAACTCTTGGTAAGGTCAGTGGGTCAGGACTAGAGTCACAGCGAGACCCAGGGGGGATTTGGCCCTGGTGTTCCAATCTCCTCTGCTTGGTGCAATAAAGCCTCCTGGATTCTCCCTCATATTTATTATTGCCTCCTCATAGCCTTTCCACGCCCTGTGATATTTGAGCAGCCTCTGCATGTATTTGCCTTTTCAGAGTAATACAGACGGGGAGCTTTGGCTATGAGAGGCGGCAGGCAGGGTTCACTCTTTAATTTATTACTAACACAGACATGCAGAATATTCACTATGTCTGCTTATGTGGGGGCGTGTGTGCATGTGTGCACGTGCGCGTGCCTGCGCATAAGCAATCTCTACTGCATACACATTTTGCACTGCTTTTCCTTCCGGCTGTGCAATATGTGTGTGAGAGTGATGGTGAATCTAATAATCCGGTGAGGGACCCACAGGGATCAACAGGGGAATGCAGCCGGTCTGGGAGTTTAGGGTTTTCGCAGGAACAAAAAAATGCAAAGAAGTTGAAAAATGAAAAATGAGAATACAAAGCAAGCAGAGGATGGATGTAGTGGAAAAAAGAGCAGGGTGGGGAGGTGGAGGTGCCAGCCCTTTGAAAGAGTTCTCTTTCAAAGGGTGGCAGTGGTTCAGCCCGTATAGTTGCCGGCTGGATGGGAACCGTTCAATTCCGGGATTCCTCAGAGTTATGCTTAAAGTTTACTTTACAGGTGCCTGTGCATATAAAACAGACACTGTGAGCTTGTAGATCATACTATTTGTAGCACTTGCGCTCATTCACATTGAGAACACACAGGCGCGACTGTCTTTACAAGACAGACCCATCTAAAAGAAGAGTTACGACATTGAGGGGGCAGAAAACAGCCTGGTCACGTGGTTCATGTACTCACGCGAGCCCATCTGTGGTCCCCATTCAATCTGTTGTCCCCATCCCTATCTGTTGTCCCCATTCAATAGATGTCTATGCGGAAAAAAAGCCGCCGAGTTTACATACCTAGTGTCTGTAGACTGTACGGCTCTGCAACAGGCTAAGCCACATTCACCACCAGGGATGTGAAGAGAGTGTAATAGTGTCTGCTTTTGTTGTGTTCTGGAAAGGGCAGTTGTTTTACAGACAGGGGAAAGGGCAGGGTCTGAATCCTCCTTTAATATCCTCACTCACAAGACTCACGAAATAGAGAAGCGACCCCACACTGGAGAAAAGATTTAGGACAACAGAGCTTGTGGCTAACAACTTCTTATCCACTCCCATTTTTCTTTTCTCTCTTTTTATTTTATCCCCCCGACTTGTTCTGATATATTATGAAACTGCATGGGTCTGAGATGAAAAAAAAAGTTTTGGAACTGCTGGGCTAACACTTTATGAGTCAATACAGGGTGTCAACTCGTTCCCACGTCTTTTCAGTGGTATGATGGCGACAGTCATGACGCTTATTTCGTAGGATCCATCCATGGAGGTACAGGACCAAAGGTTGTCAGATGTCACAATCTTTTTAAAATGAAAGAAAAAATGCGCTGTAATGAGCCGTCACTCATTTATGCAATGCGCGCGCGCGCACACACACACACACACACACACACACACACACACACACACACACACACACTACACCCCATGATCATTGTCATCCTCCTGCCACCACTCTACAATCTCGCCGCTGATGATCGACAACAGGTGTCGTCGGTATAAAATACATCCCTTCTCCTCCACATCCTCTCTGCATCAGCCTCTGGCTGTGCATCTCCTTGACCTGCTTCCATGCAGACAGACGCATGCATACATGCATGATGCGATGCCACGTGCACTGCTCTTTGATTTGTTATCACCATGCATGTGGTTTGTCACGGTGTGATTCATTGAGCCGTTGTCCTGACACACATCTTTAGACAGTAATGGTGTGTGTGTGTGTGTGTGGGGGGGGGGTTCTAGTACTCTGAAATGTGAAATGTTTTATATCTTGAGGCAAATACCTTGGCTTATTTCATTTTGAGGAAAAATCTGTTTACTTCTTTTTCAGAGAGAGAGAGAGAGAGAGAGAGAGAGAAACAGAGAGACATATGGCACTTTCGGATTGTGCTGTTCATTGTTTTTTTTTTCCCCTTTTCCTTTTCTTTGTCGCTATGTCTAGACTCAAATTGCCATATTGGCCTGGTGCCAGCCATCTATTAAGCTTGTGGAAATAGAATATCCCTCTCATAAGTCTGTCTCTGTCTGTGATTGTCTCTCTCTGTGTCTTTGTCTCAACAACGTGTTGTGTCGCACCTTAGTTGGGTCGTTTCCGACCGTTCCGTGACCGCGGAGAGCGAAGGTCCGTTTCTCAATG
Organism: Benthosema pterotum; assembly: GCA_039105355.1. Classification (NCBI taxonomy): domain Eukaryota; kingdom Metazoa; phylum Chordata; class Actinopteri; order Myctophiformes; family Myctophidae; genus Benthosema; species Benthosema pterotum. The sequence goes on along the minus strand of CM076975.1, from coordinate 12,387,766 downwards.
GAATTATCATCTAAGAGGGTTATTAAACAAATTTGGCCGGGGTGCCCTTTCTGAAAGTGTGGGCAATTTTTTTTAGAGCCCATAATCCAAAATGTCCGACCCAAAAAATGTGTTTTTCCTTCATAACTTGAAATGCATTGATTTTACACCCCATAAATGTATTGAACATTAATACAAAGTCGGGCATTACGGACGATCTGGTACCGAGCACAGGTCTGTATCTTCTATGGTTCTCGAGATACAGCATATAGGTACTTTCACAGATTGAGTAGAGCAAGACATTATTAACATTGATTTTTAAGTCAATCAAATGGTGATACAGGCATGGGAATTGGTACACACACTCTTCAAACCCCACTATTTCTAAAAGTACTGCATGCTCTGCAAAATTCCAAGATGGCAGCCCCCAAAATCCAAGATGTCCGTCCAAAAATGTGGTTTTTCATTCATAACTCAAAATACGAAGATTTTAAGCCCCATAAATGTATTGAACGTTAATATAAAGTTGGACATTACGGACATCTTGATACCAAGCACATGTCTGTATGTACTACGGTTCTTGAGTTATAATATATAGGTAGTTATGGGGCACCATAAGGGTAACATTTTGGCACGTTTCACTCATTTACTCAAAGTTCCCTTTATCACCATGTCTACTATGTTCAGGAAACGGACCTACATGGGTCTGCTATCATAAACCACTTCAAGTTTTTCAATTGATGAAACGGGTCGGGAGTTATTAAACCGAACGTGAATGCTGTTCCAGTGCTAAATTTGCTGCGCACATTTTGCGAATATAAGCTAGGCAGAATTGTCCTGTCTGTGCATTAGACTGAGTCTGTGCTTCACAATAAGAGTTTGTGAAGTATGTGAATGTGAGTATGTGAAGCGGACACACCAAGTGTAGCATGTGCCATAGTGTCAGGGTTTAATATGCTAACAAGTGCAATAGGCTAATACGTGCAATAGCATAATATACTGTATGTACAATAGTACATACATGCAATAGTGCCATAGGGTAATATGTGTAATAGTGCAATGTATGTGCATTAGGGTAATATGTGTAATAGTGCAATATGTGTGCATTAGGGTAGTAGTGTAAGATATGCAATAGTGTAATAGTGTAATAGGGTAATATATGTAATAGTGTAGTACAAGTAGAATAGGCTGATAAGTGTAATAGTCAAATGTTTGTGCATTATCGTAATAGTGTAATAGTGTAATAGATGCAATAGTGTAATAGGGCTAATAGTCTAATATATGTGCAATAGGCTAATATTACAGTAGTGTAATAGGGTATTATGTGTAATAGTGCATTAAGTGTAATAGTGTAATATGTGTGCATTAGGGTAATAGTGTAATATGTGTAATATTGTAATATTTGTAATAAGTCCAATAGGCTAGTATGTGTAATAGTGTAACATGTGCATTAGGGTAATAGTGTAATATATGCAATAGTGGTATAGTGTAATAGGACAATTACACTATGCCACTATTGCATATATTACACCACAACCCTAATGCACAGATATCACACTATTACAGTTATAAGCCTATTGTACTTATTACACTATTACACAATTACACATATTACACTATGACACTATTTTATATAATACACTATTACCCTATTACACAATTACGCTAATGCATATACTACACTATTACCCTAATGCACAAATATTGCACTATTACACTTATTAGCCTATTTTACTTATTACAGTAATTACACTATTGCACTATTATACATATTACCCTATTACATCATACCACTATTGCATATATTCCACTATTACACTATTATCCTAATGCACAAATATTACACTATTACATTTATTAGACTATTGCACTTATTACACTATTACACACAATGCCCTATTAAACTATGACACTACTGTATATAATATACTATTAGCCTATTGCACATATACTACACTATTGCCGTATTACACTATTACACTATTGCATATATTACACTATTACCCTAATGCACATATATTGCACTATTACACATATTACCCTAATGCACATATATTGTACTATTACACATATTACCCTATGACACTATTGCATATATTACACTATTACACTATTAGCCTATTGTACATACAGTATATTATGATATTACACGTATTAGCCTATTGCACTTATTAGCATATTATACCCTGACATTCTGACACATGCTACACTTGGTGCGTCCACATATACTCTTATTGTGAAACACAGACTCAGTGTGATGCACAGACAGGACAATTCTGCCTGGCTTGTATTCGCAAAACGTGCGCAGCAAATATAACACTGGAACAGCATTCACATTCGGTTTGATAACTCCCGACCCGTTTCATCAATTGAAAAACTTGAAGTGGTTTATGATAGCAGAACCATGTAGGTCCGTTTCCTGAACATAGTAGACATGGTGATAAAGGGATCTTTGAGTAAATGAGTGAAACGTGCCAAAATGTTACCCTTATGGTGCCTCATAACTACCTATATATTGTAACTCAAGAACCGTAGTACATACAGACATGTACTTGGTATCAAAATGTTAAATTAAAATCTTCGTATTTTGAGTTATGAATGAAAAACCACATTTTTGGACGGACATCTTGGATTTTGGGGGCTGCCATCTTGGAATTTTGCAGAGCATGCAGTACTTTTAGAAATAGTGGGGTTTGAAGAGTGTGTGTACCAATTCCCATGCCTGTATCACCATTTGATTGACTTAAAAATCAATGTTAATAATGTCTTGCTCTACTCAATCTGTGAAAGTACCTATATGCTGTATCTCGAGAACCATAGGAGATACAGACATCGTCCGTAGTCCCCAACTTTGTATTAATGTTCAATACATTTATGGGGTGTAAAATCAATGCATTTCAAGTTATGAAGGAAAAACACATTTTTTGGGGCGGACATTTTGGATTATGGGCTCTAAAAAAAATTGCCCGCACTTTCAGAAAGGGCACCCCGGCCAAATTTGTTTAATAACCCTCTTAGATGATAATTCCATTGAGAAACGGACCTTCGCTCTCCGCGGTCACGGAACGGTCGGAAACGACCCAACTACCTGTGACTAGATTTTTTTTGTATTGTATTGTATTTATTGTTATTGTATTGTATCATATTTATTTATTTATTTATTTATTTATTTATTTATTTATTTATTTATTTATTTATTTATTTATTTATTTATTTATTTATTTATTTATTTATTTATTTATTTATTTATTTATTTATTTATTCGTGACACTTGCTTTTGCAAAAAAAAAAAAAAAAAGTTTTCCCATGCCAATAAAGCTCATTTGAATAGAAAATGAGTTGACTAGCCAGACTACAGTGTAGCCTGTAACTAAATATACTGACAATGATGTCAAATATGTAAAATCAACACTAAAAACTATTAGGGAGGAACTGGTGGAAAAAGAGAACCAATAAACGCGTTTGTCTTTCATGCTTTTAGCAGGCTGGAATAGCCGATCTACCATCTCTCTACACACCGCACACACAGAACAAGGTTGCGAATACCAGCAGCCGAAATGAGTTTTCTCCGGCAGGTGGCTGGCATCTCCCTTAGAGATAGGGTGAGGAGTTCGGTCACACAGGAGGGACTAGGAGTAGAGCCGCTGCTCCTTCGCCTGGAAAGGAGCGAGGTTAGGTGGTCCGGACATCTGGTTAGGATGCCTCTCGAGTGTCTGGTTGTTCTGGTCGGATAGTTGTAAGCTGTAACTCTGAGAGTGTCCAAATGGAACCATTTACAAAATAAACAACACACACAAATGCAGAGGTGGATTTGGCTCGCTCCACATCTCCCGCCCACTGTACTCCCCCGGCCCTCAACTCATTTCATACGGAAAAATAATGGAGAAATATGTCATTCTAAAAAAAAAAGAAAAGTGATTCCTCCTTCCTTCTCCGTCTCTCTCAAAACACCTCAAAGCTCTTCCTCTTCTTCTCCTCCTCATCTATCAAACGGCACCACAGGCCTGTTTGCTTTAATAAGTGTGTTTGTCTTGGCGCTTGGCAGGCCCCCGGTCCCCCTTAGCGGTCCTCCATGCTAGACATGAAAGTGAAAAGCTTGGGGGTGGGTTTACTTAATTAGACACCGCTAAAACCTGATGTTGGTTCTGCAGCTGCAGACACGCATGCATGCACGCACGCACGCACACACACACACACACACACACACACACACACACACACACACACACACACACACACACACACACACACACACACACACACACACACACACACACACACCCCATCGTAGTAGTGGGTTGCAGGTGGGGAGATGGAGACTGTGTGTTTTGTGTTCTCACCGTGTGTTGGGAGCATTTCTCTCATTTTCTCTGTATAAAGCAACTGTTTTTCAACCCTTTTCAACATCAGTTATTGAGGACATTTTTTGGCTTTTCGAGACCCAAAACTAAAGATTTTTTTTGTTATTGTGCTTTGTGCAAAATTCCATGCTGTATCGATGTTCATTAGGAGAGATAACAGGGTTCAAATGAACAATTCTATTGTGTTTACTTCTTGTAAATGAAGCAATGCAGATGTTTAAAGGTATTATAGGAAGCTTTAGTGTGTTTGTGAAGTTGTGAACAGATTTGAATCTAACTCCACCTAACCTCCACTCTCGGAAAAGGCAAAAACAATGTAGCTATACACACTTAATACCTTGATCCTGTGGGGGGATGTCCTGATTTGAAGTGCCAGATACGGCACCATAGCTACTGTATCATGCAAGAGAAAACATGACACTCAGCAGCACATATACAGTACATGCCTTCAAAAAGCATCCCTTATTTCAGTTTGCATGGTAATTCCAACCTGAAGCAAATAGCATTGGCACAGTATTTCCAATGAAAGCATATTCTGCAGTGATTAAAACGGCACACACACTGCAAATCTGGCTCGCTTAGCTCCAATTTCATTGTGTTTTGAGGTACAATGTGCTCACTTTGTTCTATTCAAACTCCAGTCTGGTTTATCTCAGTTACAGAGCCAATATGAGCTGAATGGTGCAGTTGTCTATATTGTGTTTCGTTTGTTGCCGATGGTGGACTGTGATCAATAGGTGTCTGAAGAAGTCTGTGTTGGGATGCAACAGATCCAGACATATTTGTTGTGTTTGCTGAGATCAGTATCGATGTTGTCCATAGGGTGGTCTCTTACTCAACAGCAGGAGGATTGTTTCCTCCTCAACCGTCTCCGAATAACGATTGGAGCTCAAGACACTCAATATAGTGTTCATCATTTTCCCTTTATGTTTGCTCTGTAGCCACTTAAAACCCAGCAAGACGCAAGTGACGCTTTTGTGCAACATTAATTCTTTATAAAACAGAAACGATAGTTTTAATAATCTTTTTTTTCACCCAAACAGCATCATTGGGTCCTATATTGTTTAGTCGTACAATGCCAGTGACCAGTGTGACCAGCGAGAGCGTACAAATGGAACCAAATGAACCCCTTTGGTCCCTTTGGTTCCATTTTGTACAGAACAAAAAGGATCCTAAAAGAGATGATAATCTATTTTAGAACATCAGCTGTCAGGTAGCTGACAGCAAACCAATTAGCACTCACGCTTGATTGCGGCGACCTCTGAAAATAAACACTAAGCTATTTTTGAGTTCTTCGAGCTGGAGTGCATTTTGAAGGAATAACACGTTTTTGTTCATTTGTGAGATTCCTTCTTCAATTTGCCACAGTAAAAATCTTGCCGTACTGTGTTTTTCAGCAATAGAACGCAACCTTCTCACGTGGAAAGACAGAGTTAATCTAACCTACTGAGGAATTTCTTTGGGGAGAGTATATGTGATGAGGTGTATGTGATATTGTGAGATCTCTCCAATATGGCATAGTAAAGTAAAATGTTAGCACCATAATATAATTTGATGTCAGGAAAAGGCACATAAATCATAACCCGGCAGGCCCGATGCTGACTTTAGTTGTTTCCTCTCTTCCACCATGGACAGATTAAAGCGAAAATAGGCCCCCGTGCTCAAAATCGAAAGTCTCCCCAACCCTCTGGAACTTGTCTCTTTCTTTCTTTTTTCTTTAAGGAATCGACCCAGGGTTTTTTGACTGCACCGTAGCAATGGTAAGGCAGATGGGAATTGAAGTGGATATATGATGATCGCAGTTCAAAGTGAACTAACCCTAACTTAAGGAGGAGGTTGGAAAGGAGCGCAGGGGCTTGTAAATGTGTGAGACGGCGGGGTAGGGAGCGCACCGCCGTGTTCATTGTGGGTGGGATGACATAATGTGGCGGCGTGTCTCTTCTCTCGTGGCTCGAGTTTGCTCAAGGCGACGTTTCCTCTGTCGCTCCAGGGCATGGAACTAGTTCACGACTAAACATCAGTCTCTTGTCTCTCTGATCTCATCCATGAACCTTGACCTGACCCCTGACCTCCAGCTCTGCTGTTGTCATTCCAGTCTAACAGCCTGAATATTAGCTGCAAATCACTTTATCCTCACCAGGGAAGAGCTTAAATTTAAAGTGAGTCTGACCAAAAGGCAAAGGCCAAATAACAGTTTTACCAGCTACTACTGGAGGCTGCATACACAAAATCCAAAATGCACTAGTGGCACTTCCAAAATGCACTAGAATGCGCTACAGCTGTGGTTTTCAACCTTTTTTTATACCTGGGCCCAATATTTATTCTGCATTTTAGCCACGGAGGACCATCATTTGATGTTGAGTTTAGTCTCTCTGACTAATTTAGGAGAAATAACTGGCAAAATGTTGGTCAAAATGGCAATTCTTCTACATTTTGAAAATGTGTAGATTCTTGGAAATAGGTAATTCAGATGTTTAAATATAATTTAATTCTTACCAAATGGACCCTTTCGCGTCCGTTTGGTTTCATTTTACGCTCTCAAGAGTTACAGATCTAAAAGGGTCCATTTGGTTACCAATTGTCCTTTCTAGGAAGGAACAAGGACTCATGGAGGACAAATGGTGAAAAACAAGGGTTTTATCTCTGGCACCTGTCAACCAATTTCACCCCAACTCACCAGCAAAAAAAGCACTAGATTTTCCACCAGGGTTTTTTTTTTCATTTTTTGGCACGAGGAGGGTCTGGAAAAAAGCTAAATATAGTGACAAATGCGCCAAGTTGGCAACACTGCTTCTGCGGTGTAGAAGACTCGTAATGACGCATGCTTCACACGTTGTCCACCTCAGGCTTTTTTTACCCCAAGTTCCTCGAGATCTGAAATAATAAACAACAATGATGCTCTGTGTGAACGCGTTACAACAATTGCACGCTATTCTAGAGGACAAATGGCATTGAGCCGTGGATGATTTCAGTGGCTTTCATTTGTTGTTTTTCCTCTTCTAATGTATTCCTCCTCCTCCTCCTCTTCCTCTCCTGGAGGGAATAGCAGCACTCACGGAATTGGCACTTTGGTGTTGGGTTTAGCGCGGGTACAAACTACACAGGCAGGACCGTACGCACGTTTTCAGCATATTAACCCATTCTGAAGTGAACGCATTTTGGTGTCCTAAGCATTGCGTTATACTTTAGCTATTCGAAAAATATCAGATCTACAAGTTCATAGCACGCCACCGAGTGGCGCGCTATGAACTTGCAGTTCTGATATTTTTAAATCTCTGTATACTTTCATTTTTTTCAAATTTTGCTTCTCTTCATGAAATCTGTGTTCCTCCTCCTCTAGCTCCTCTTCCATCTCGGAAACTGGAGGGAACTAGCGACAGACACTCAACTAGAATCTAGCTTCTGCAACTTTGAGTGTCTGGGTTTCTAGCGTCGGAAACTAGAATGTAACATCAAAACTACTAGAATCTAGTGCCAGAAGATCTAGTGTAGGTTTCAGAAACTACAATCTAGTGTCAGAAACTAGAATCTAGACAGGACACAATGCGTTAAGCCTTCATTGTCATTGAACAGCGTAGGTGTCTCTTTTTCTAGTGTCTGTAGAAGGTGGGTCACCTGCGTTACACATCTACCGCTACTTTATAAATAAACATCACTTTGGACTGCACAGTTCTTTTAATCATTTAAATTAGTGGAATTGCAAAGTATGGGTACAAACAACAACAACATCAATAAGCCTGCAAGCTATTATATCTAGGGACAGGCAGTGCTATCTATAGTACCGTAAATACTGCTGAAGAGAAGTGAAAGACGAAATGCCAGAAAGTCACTTGCATTCTCTGAATTGTGATCTGATTGTGGTTTTCAACTGGTGGTCCGGGGACCACCAGTGGTCCTTGAGAGGGTTCCAGGTGGTCCCCAGCTAAGTTGGTTAACCAGATGTAACTCTTGAGAACGTCAAAATGAAACCAAATGTACCCTTGCGGGTCCATTTGGTTTCATTTTTACGCTCTCAAGGGTTAAAATATTCATCATCTTAATTAGCCGAAGTCTAGAGAATGTAGAAGATTAATGGTCATTTTGGTCTGTATGTTTTGCCTGTTTTGTTTCCCAAATCCAGCCTGGTATTGTGGATAAAAGCAAAAGAAATCTTTAGTTTTGGGGTCTGTGGGACTAGAATGTCTTCAAATGGTGGTCCGTGGCTAAAATGCTGAATAAATGGTGGGCCCTGGTATCAAAAATGTTGAAAACCCATGTGCTAGAGCTGTACAAATCCCATCCATTTCCTTCATATAGGATAGCATAGGATAGTGTCATAACAATCCAATGTAGACTTACTGTATTGTCTACTTGCCAGCCCATAGAGCCCATTGTACATACCATAACCTTAACACCCTATAGAAGGCAGCATTCTCAAAATTTCATCATGCTTCATGTAGCATGCTATTGCCCAACAGAATTATGCAAGTTAGCATCCGGCACTTTCTACAGTACATGTGGGGACCCTTTACTCAACATTTCAAACATGAAACATTACATTGGTTACTCGAGAGGCCTGGGTTCACATGCTGGCAAATGGAGTGTTACCAAATACTGGTTGTAAAAGTTATAATGCCCCTGCAGAATGGAAATGGATTCTGTGCAAATGTCAAGTTTATTTCCACATACTTGAACCCTTGATCCCATAGTCTGGAGACACGACCTGCACTAACAGAATGTTTCTGAAACAACTAACCGGGTCAACGGCAAGATTTCACAATACTCAGCTTCTCACACATGTACAGGAAAGATTAAACTATCTACTAATTAAATGTGATGCGAGGTGCAGGTGTGCTTGCACTCAGTTGACTTTATTTGTTTTGTTTTCTTTGTTACAAGTGATATTGTTTTTGACGGGGGCTTGTTTTACCCTGCCTCATATTAACATTCAATCGCTGTAAAGCGATTGAAGCATTTAATTCTCTGGAGTGTCATGTGAAATGTGGGCCTTCTCTCAGTAACTAAGCGATTTAAATCCCTGGTTGAACGCAACGAACAAAGACGTAGCGCTCTTATGGGAGGTGTGGGCGCACTGAACATTATTTTAATAACTGCCCCGTATTAATTATCGTGCGGACCAATCGACATTAACAGTCTGATACACAGACACCCACGCCCACATGCACACACACACACATGAGCCTACAGACCACATTCTCTGAGATTCATTTTGGGAGCAACGTGAGAATAACTGTATATACATGTATATGGCCTGTTAGTTAGACCTGATTGATGTAGTTCAGTGGGTTCGACCCAACTCCACCCATTTTCAACATTTTAATATGTCATTAATATACCTTATAGATACAGTATTGTGTGGTGATGATAAAAAAGTTCCCGCAATTCTGTATTTCCTAAAAATAGAGGTCTGAAAAAAACATTAACATGGTGAAATACATCTGAAATACATCTCATCTCAAGTTGTATTTCACCCTGTTAATGATTTTTCTTTCAGACCCCTTTTTTGAAAATGGGTGGAATTCCCCTTTAAGGGAGTTGCAGGCGTTTCGCCAGCTAAATGATAGTTGGGAACCTTATGGGCCTTTAACTCTACAGGGTGTACAAGAGACTTGTGCAGGTCAATGCAGGTCAAAGTAGGGGTCCTTGAAATGAAACGGTTCAAGAAACACTGCTAGAGCCATACAAAAGTCGTCTCTTTTTAGGCGGTAACAAGTGTTTTCAAACAGGGGTCCGCAGCCTAATTAGTGTCAATTGGCAGGGGAGGAATCCTTGACATGACAGTAGTTTATTTTGGCGGCCGGGGGGCGACCGCTCGCTCCTCTGAGCAGCAGCCACTGTGCTGATGACAGCTCCTGGAACTCTTATTGTGACTGTCACACAAAGTCATGCAAACTGCATGCAAAGTCATGTTACAGCTGTAGAGCAAGCAGCAGCAGCAGTAGTACATTTCCATGTGTCTCTGTAGAAACCGATAACACCCTGGCGCCCCTGAGACCCTGTCACATTTTTTCTATTCTTTTTTTCCGTAACGTGTAATAGCCGCGGCGCGGTACATTCGTTGACACGTTCGTTCTTAGAAATGCCAAGAATAAAACAGGCAAGAAGAAGCCGGCGTGACCTTTTCGCAGCATCAATCGGAGGCTTCGGTTGATGAAAACCCATGGAGATGTGATAACGCGTGCGTCGACGCGTATTCACTCTGCCGCCGCCGCGCTGTCAGCTATAAGCTAAGCCTGACGTTCGAAAAAAAAAAAACCCTTCCATTACGTTTTATGAATAGGCCGCTTTGTGTCGATGGAAATCGTTCTGCTTTCAAATCCTGTCACACGTTCCGGTTACAGGTGATCTCTTGACGGCGACGAGGCGTTCGCACGTCGCCGCTGAATTCACCCGCGCCGTTCATGTATCCGTTCTACTTTCATTCTGCCTTCTGCAGAAAGACTCGGAACGTAGCACAACGTGCTAATGCCTTCTTTATCGACGTATTCGTATTCGAGAAAACAGCAGTACAACACGGAATGTGGCTAATATATAGAGGAGGCTAGCATCTTCAAAGGACAGCTGATGTGATTGTTAGTGTACGTAGTATATGTCTATTATCTATTTAGTTAATTAATTCAATGCCAGGAGGTCAGAGCTGCAGGCATGGTCAGCCTCCAGCTAAAAAGCCTCCGGTGTTATCACAACCTCATAGCAAACACGCACTGACCTCAGATGAAAGGATTCTCGGTGGACGCTACGGCAATGTTCCTTCTACAGTCTGAAAAGGGACCTTATTCTGCATGTGTTCAGCTGCCATTACATCATGTGTCAAACCCACACATTGTACCACAGGACATGGCCGTCGATTTCAGCTTGTTAAGAGAGTCTCACACTGCCATGTTGGATTGGAATGTTGGCGAAGCATAGTGGCTCGTTGGTGCATCCAGTTTTTTATTGGTTTGTTTATTTTGTGTGTATTATTGTGCACCACATTTCAAGGGCAGCACTCCCTGGCATGGAGGACAGGACAGGGTGAACGTGTCAGGACTCTGGCAGGTAGCTTTCCGCAGGGAGAGGTAAGGATGTCAAAACCCTGGCAAATGAGCCCCAGATGAGGGAGAGGAGAGGAGAGGGAGAGAAAGTCCAGATGAGAGCGAGAGAGAGCCCTGATCAGGGAGAGAAAGAGAGAGAGAGAATGAGGGCGGATGTAACATTGTAAAGCGATTTAAAGCAGGGGCGGATGTAACATTTCCCAATTGGGGGGTGGGGAGCAAGAGAAAATGGTAGGGGGGGGGCTTCATCGCCCGTGTCGCTTTGCGCCACGGGCGATGAAGCAGCACCCATACCATTTTCTGTAACAGAACTTTTATTAGTCAAGTAAAGCATCAATAATAACATCACGTTGTTGTTGATGTTGCAACAGACACGCAGCATGCATAAAGGTCGGGCTCAGAGAGTTTTCTATTTTCAATTAAATGACGAAATGCTGTTGGTTTAGTGGTGACACAGCTGTAGTTAGTTAGTAGCAGTAGTAGTGTTTCAAATCATTTTAAATATAAGCACTTTAATTTGAAATATCTTGGGTTATTTTGCATGCCATCGTGTTTGGTGGGGCAGACTGACCATTTGGGGGGGCATTGCCTCCCCATGACTATGCCTAGATCCGCCCCTGCTGTAGTGACATGCTCACATTTTTGCCTCTGACAAGAGGTTTGTTGACACGGTTGCCCCCGTTTGCAGAAGATGGCCAGGGATATTGAGGGAGTGAGGACACTGCGATATTACATTCTTTATCTGTTCTTTGTGAAACCTCGATCTCCTTGGAAAAAAATAAGCTAAAGTCTAATATAATGACACTGGCATACGGAAAATATAAATATAATATGCCAAGCAGTCGGACACTGAAATGTGGGTAACATAACTGTAGAAGCCTGCTACAAGTCAGTCTGGCCTCTGGCCAGTTTTAGTTTCTAAGTCATTAATGGCAGGCCAGAACATAATCAAAGAGAAAAAAAGGGATTATAACTACGTTAATATGACTGCATGGTGTGATTAGTTAATGAATATGTCAGACTCTGATGAGAGGGGCAGCCCCCTAAGACCTGTGGATCTGGAACTAAGTTGTGACAGACCCTTTTTTTTTTATCATTTTATACATTTTTTTATGATGACAAAGAAACTGGCAGATGCGAGCCACGGACAAAAGCAATAAAAGATAGGTGCATGGATTTGCATGACAAAACGCTGTAAACAAGCTCCATTCCCCATTTCCACAGCACTGATGTTGTCTAATCGCATCATCCCATTTGTTGATTCCATTATGAGAGGTTCAGTGACAATGACACACTGCATTCTGTTGTCTGGATATTCAAGATATTCTGTCTGTCAATCTCTCTCAACAAGCATTCCTCAGGTGGGGGTACATTGTCCACTTGGACCTGTTCTATTCTATTTTTCCTTTTTTGTCTGCGTCTGATAGTACAAATAATTTGCATAATTATTATAATTATTATTATTAGTGCTGGCGTGCTGCTTCTTTGGCAACCCAACGGGTTCTGCAGTAATGTGTGAGCTACTTTAAGCAGCTGTGTTTGCTTGGCATATTATTGTGCTATGCACTCTGCAAGACATAATAATATTTTTTTCATTCCACTGAATCCAAGGTCTCAAGGTTCTCTTTATTGTTAGATCAGTACGGCCACGTCGAGAGCGAAATGGATTTGCCGATTTTCCAAATGCCATCGTCCTGAATGCCCTGTGCACAATAGTAGAGAATGTGTGTAGTGTAAATCGAATACCGGTAGATCTTACATTTCTTTTTAAATATACTGTACAATCCTCGTGGCAATGGAATGATAATGGGTACGTCCAAGAATGTGTGGATAAAAACAACAAATTCAGAAGAAGCACTATTAACATTTGCACACCCACTAAACTTAAGGTCATACAAAGTTTCAACCGCGTCCAGTGAAGACCGGTGGACGCTCCAAACGTTGTTTATCTTTAATAACGTTTTGTGGGAGCTCTGTGAGTGCTGCATATGAGCATACAGTATAAAATTATAAACTGTGCCTAAAGGAATAATATCCACATATTTCATTGTAGAGAGCATGTCGGAGCTCTTAGTAAGGTTATAAGCCTGGCTGGATATTGCCATATTATATTGTTATACAGAATATTGAACATTTTCCCATGTTTCCAAATACTGTATACCGCCGCCTACTATAATATGGAATGTATGTCTTTGTGCAGAGTTTTTGCTGTCACACATTGATACCGAAACACAAAACGTACTATATTTTGTCTCTTCATCATAGAAGGCAAGAGCGTGACTTTCACATGACTATGACTTCAAAGCGCAAGTGGCAGATCATTGATCGATCCAGCAAACAAGATAAAAAACTAACCGACTCTACACCGCGTTCCAACTTATTATGCAAATCATGTTTTTGTTTGATTTTCCGACATAATTGATGCAAATGATATCAGCATAATTTTCAAGTCATTAGCTGTCAATTTATATTTCAAATGTTATTGAACAAACCTCCTAATGAAAACAGAATTTAGAAAATAAATTAAAAACTTGGAAAAGTGCGTTTCGCACTGTTCCAGGTTATTATGCACATCATAGTTTCAAGACATTTTCTAGTTTGTAAAGAACTGAAAATAGTAATTTGTTGAATTCATAGCAATAAGGAGGTCATATGTACTGGAAAAAAAAGCTATTTCAATCCAAAACATGTTAACAGGTCCAGTTACATGTTAACATGGGACCCTTGTTTGATAGCAGCTTGCGTCCATAAAACTTGTGAGTTTATGGAGAGTTTCTGCTTGAATGTCTTTGCAGGATGTCAGAACAGCCTCCCAGAGTTGCTGTTTGGATGTGAACTGCCTCCCACTCTCATACTGTACATTTCTCAGTACAGTCTTGTTCAGTGATGAGTGCCGTGCAACCCTGGATGGTCCAGATGGATGGAGTAGTGGATGGTTGGTGCATGGCCAGTTTAGCCACCATGTCCCAACAAGGCTGCAACGTCAGCAAGGAGGTGGCGGAGTCATATTTTGGGCCGGAGTCCTAGGGAAAGACCTGGTCGGCCCCTTTAGATCTTTCGCTCGAGGATGCTCCAGACATTCTCAATAGGATTGAGGTCAGGGGGGGGCGGGATGGGGGCCACACCATGATTTTTTTCCCCCTTTTATGCCCATAGCAGCCAATGAAGCTGAGGTATTCCTTGCAGCATGAGATGGTGCATTGTTGTGCTTGAAGATGATTTTGTTTCAGAAAGCATGATTCTTCCCTTTTGTACCGTGGAAGAAAGTGGTCAGTCAGAAACTCAACATACTTTGCAGAAGTCATTTTCACTCCTTCAGGGACCCTAAAGGGGCCAACCAGATCTTTCCCTAGGATTCCGACCCAAAACATGACTCTGCCACCTCCTTGCTGACGTCGCAGCCTTGTTGGACGGCACTCATCAGTGAACAAGACTGTTTGAAAATTAGTCTTTGTGTACAGTATGAGGTTGGGAGGCAGTTCACATCCAAACAGCAACTCTGGGAGGCTGTTCTGACATCCTGCAAAGACATTCAAGCAGAAACTCTCCATAAACTCACAAGTTTTATGGACGCAAGCTGCTATCAAACAAGGGGTCCCATGTTAACATGTAACTGGACCTGATAACATGTTTTGGATTGAAATAGCATTTTTTCCCAGTACATATGACCTCCTTATTGCTATGAATTCAACAAATTACTATTTTCAGTTCTTTACAAACTAGAAAATGTCTTAAAACTATGATGTGCATAATAACCTGGAACAGTGCGAAAACAGTTTTTAATTTATTTTCTAAATTCTGTTTTCATTAGGAGGTTTGTTCAATAACATTTGAAATATAAATTGACAGCTAATGACTTGAAAATTATGCTGATATCATTTGCATCAATTATGTTGGAAAATCAAACAAAAACATGATTTGCATAATAAGTTGGAACGCGGTGTATAGTGGGTATGTATGTGACATGTCTCATGTATGACACCTACCCATAAGTTAATATGCAGGAACACCCAACAGTCTGGGAAAAAAAAAAGATTGCTGATCTGATTTAAACAATGTTAAACTCACCCACTTTGCAGCTGTACTGAAAGCTTGAATTAAGTTTTGCTTTCATAAAAAAAAATCCACAATAGAAACAATGAGCTACTTTCGGTCGACAGATGCCCTGCATTTGATTTTTTTCTTAGTGTCTGAGTTTGGGAGTGCTTGTTTTCAATAACACGACATCCTGCTGCTGCCTCCTGCGTTGCGTGACATTTCGAAACAGGAGGTACGCAAGACTGCTCCCTGATTTCCAACAAGCGCTTCCAAACTCCAACAGGCTCAGTGTTTTGCCACTCATTCAGGATGAAGGGTTGCGTCCTGGGGGGAACATCATGCAGGTGCATACACGCTACTTTCTATTACATTTTAATTTGATGTGCACACAAGAAACCTCAACGTGAATGTGGGGAATCTATGGATGGCGACTGGACATGAATGTTCAGCTGGATGTGAGGATGTGTGGCCTCTAGGGGTCCACTAAAAAAGTGACAAATAGTTGGGTTATTATATCATGATTACATCATAACCTGCCTGTTGTAGATTCAATAGATGCAAAAGTGAGAGATGGTGCGGCTAAGACCTCTCTCGCTCGTGAAATGTGCAGTAATTGGGTCGTGGTTTCCGTGCATCAATGCTTTTTCGTCTGTTGCTGAGTTGTCACATATGGGTGAACAGAACGCTCCCTCATGGTTGTCTTGACTGTCATTTTATGCTTCATGCCAGTTGAAGGGGAGTGATTGGTGACGAGTGCTGCAAGCTCCAAAAGGCACACATTTCTAGAGCTGCAAAACAGAGAGCTGGAGATGTAGCAAAATGTATCAGTCAAGAGGAACTCGATATTTTTTTTTGCCCTCAAGCTACAGCAGATTGACAGCTTTGTTGTGTGTGCGTGCGTGTGCGTTTGCACCTGTCTGCTTGAGTCAGGGACGGATCTAACATTTCCCAATTGGGGGGGGCTGGGGAAAATGGTATGGGGGTGGCTTCATCGCCCGTGTCGCGAAGCCGTCCCCATACCATTTTCGGTTACAGGACTTTTATTAGTCAAGTAAAGCATCAATAATAACATCAGTTGTTGAAGTTGCAACAGACATGCAGCATGCATAAAGCTAAAGGTCTGATTCAGAGAGTGTTCTGTTTTCAATGATGAAATGCTGTTGGTTTAATGGTGACACAGCTGTAGTAACCTTGAACCTTGAACCTTGAACCTAGTTAGTTATAGTAGTAGTAGTGTTTCACATCATTTTAAATATAAGCTCTTTAATTTGAAATATCTTGGGTCTTGTTTTGCGTGCCATCATGTTTGGTGGGACAAATTGAGCATTTAGGGGGGCATTGCCCCCCCATGCCCATGCCTAGATCCGCCCCTGGCTTGAGTGTGTGTGGGAGCATGTGCACCCATATATATATATTTTTTGTTTGCCAAGACTAGGGTCGGCTGACACTGAAACAGGTTGCGGATTGTAAACCAGCTGCTCCTTAACACTGCGCTGCAGGAGATGGATTTGACAGGCGTCTGATTGAGACCTGCAGGAAGACATTGACATTCCACCTCAACAGGAAGAAGCGTTGGTGCTTTCTCTGTTGTATATCAGGCTGTGATTGTGATCTGTCAGGGGGTGGTTCGACTCAGCGCCAGATGTTGGGTGCGTTTGGATATGTGCAAC
This sequence comes from Benthosema pterotum, assembly GCA_039105355.1. Taxonomy (NCBI): domain Eukaryota; kingdom Metazoa; phylum Chordata; class Actinopteri; order Myctophiformes; family Myctophidae; genus Benthosema; species Benthosema pterotum. The sequence continues at coordinate 12,370,684 of CM076975.1, read as the reverse complement.
ACCAGAATGTTGCAGTTATCCAAACCCACCCAAGTTCACATTAGATCAGATAAGATGATGGCATACTGTCTCACCAGGTAACAGGTGTTGCCAAGGAGCAGCATTTGAAGGTGCACCGACACTATATTACTTTTTACAAATTGGCTAACAATGTTATTACTGTGTCCAAGCGTTACTTACATCATTGTTTTTACTAATTAATGATGAATGTTTGATGTTCCTCATCACATCACTTTAATGTGGCGTCCAATTCAATTCCATTTTTACCTTATTTAGCATCATCCATTTAACAATATGCCAAGCCCAAGTCGTATTCTGCATTGCTTATCATACAGCGATAGAAATATTGTAACTTAAATTGTGTTAAAGTGAAAGTAAAATGTAATCCATCGCATTTTGACTGCAGCTCACCCTACAGTGCCAAGCTGTAGAGTCAGAGCATTCATTGATCATAAGGAAACATATCGCTTGTCAATAAGGAGCTGAGTCATCTCTAGACATCTATTCAGAGGGGTGTGATTTATAATACAACACCTAAAAGATAAGAGTTAATAACTTTGGAAACCGGTGTGGTCTCTGTAACACCAGCTGGATAGCGATCAATCAGAGACATTGATCAGAAGAGGATTTTCCTCTGTCATGGTGGATTTATATGGATTAGTTGTAGTGTGTCTGAAGACTGTATGGTATCTGCTGATTAGTGGGCTTTTAAGAAGGGTTTACTTGGCTTTTTTTCCTCTCACTCCAGGGGCGGATATTGGAGGGACAAGAGAAAATGTAGCAGATGTAACGGCAACAGGAAACATTTACGCAGGAAGAAAACACAACCTATAGAGCCATTAGCCGCTCACATTAATTATACTTAATTATAGCAATTAGTTCTGATGGTACCTTCTGCTGCTCTCTCCTGATGCGCCACCACCCGTTTTTTAACATTATATTAATCACGAATATTAATGATGAAACTTTGGTATCCTCAAATGAACGTTGTCTGCACTGCTGTGCTGATCTATGAGAACAGCACACGAGTGTCTGATGATTTAAGTACTCCTGTATAATGTTATTATTCTTCTTCAATTAACAATGAATTACAAAATGGATGATGGACAATTACAACTTTATAACGCCTGTTAATCGGTGTTCACATATTTTTTGCGAGAACTATTGTCTTTGACAATAAAACCCCAAAATGTGACTCAGTCAAACTTTACTACCCACAAGATCCCCAGCTGGGGAATGAATGAATGAATGAATGAATGAATGAATGAATGAATGAATGAATGAATGAATGAATGAATGAATGAATGAATGAATGAACGAACTCACAGAGCCTGACTGAAACATGGTCCACTACTAGACATGGGGGTTTCTTTACTGCTTTCATAATGTCATGTCATTGCAGTGGTGGACTGGGCAAAAAAAATTGGCCCGAACATTTTTAGCGTGATTTGGCCTAGACCGGCTCACCACAACCAGTGTGTGATGGACCTATTCTACCTGGTATAGTTGGTTAACCAGATGTAACTCTTTGAGAGCATAAACATGAAACCAAATGGACCCTTGCGGGTCCATTTGGTTTCATGTTGACATTCTCAAGAGTTAATATATTCATCTGAATTGGCCCTAATTTTAAGTCTAATTACAAAATGTAGAAGATTAATGGTCATTTTGATCTGTATGTTTACTGTTTTTCTCCCAAATCCAGCCTGGAATTGTGGACCAAAAAGCAAAAAAAAATCTTTAGTTTTGGGGGTCTCTTGGGGCTAAAATGTCATCAAATGGTGGTCTGTGGCTCAAAATTCTGAATGAATAGTGGGCCCTGGGATCAAAAAGGTTGAAAACCAGTGCTTTTAATCATACAGTGATACCATCGCCCCCCCTACGGGTTGTGGCCCACCGGGAGACCTCCCTGTACGCCCAATGGTCAATCCGACCCTGTGTCATTGTTACCGAACCTTGTGAATCCAGCTGCTTGTAGAAACAAACGTATTCTTTCGGTCGCTCCATAGACAGGATCAGCTCTCTTCGTCACAACAGTACGTCGGTACAGTGACTGTGGCAACCTCCCCTCATGCTGTTGAGTTGAATAAACAGTGTAGCAGCCCGGTGAACATCTCCCCAATGAAAACCTGCTGCGTGATTGGGGGAGATTGGAGTTGCAGATGATGGGAATCACTCAGGTGAATGAAATCATCATTCGTAGTTATTCATAAGGGCTTGCTGATGTAATCACGCATTGAAAATGTTCTCTTTTTTTGGCCAATGCCCATCAGCTAATCACTTCAATGAAAGTTGCTCAGTGGCATTTGTAGCAGGTGCATGTGTTTTGTCCGACGTACCATAGGTGAAACAAGGCTCTTGAGACTGATCAATTAGCTAATTAGACCCACTTAAATCAATCAACTCCCCTTAAAAAAACAACAACAACAAAGCCTAATTACATGCGAAACGGCACGATGGTGCAGCTTGCCAAGAACAATGGATTTTCAGGCTAACATTGTTGCTTGGAAATCAGTTGTTGGCAATGAAATGCAGTGTACAGTATATACAGTATAATGACTTGGCGGTTCTAATCCCGGCTCCTCTGGTCTACAGGACTTGAATAAAGGCACTATATAAATACACCATTTAACAGGTATATGGTCTTATCTTTCCCTTAAATCTCTTGAAATACCTTTAAGTAAGCATTTTAAATCCAAAGCTGGCTATTATTAACTTGATACCGATTTCCTCTCTAAATCTGTTCTCCAACAATACCAAGGTTTCTTCGAGTATGTCTTACCTGCTGTGTCTGTTTTACTATTGCGCGCCAAACACATTATTCTACTCACTGATTCATTGGAATACACACTATTCATATCCTCTGAGCTTTTATTTCCCAATTCAACTCTGGCATGCTGTGGAGAAAGGAAGTCCGACGGGGGCGTTGGAACGGGAGGCAGCGCGGGGCAAATTAAATTAGAGCAGTCTGTGAAATATGCCAAAATGGCAGGTGTACAGTGGCCAGTCTGTGTGGACAGCCTTCACTGTGCTGGCAGCTGTATAATCCTAACGTTTTTTTCTTCTTCTTCTTCTTTTTTTGGCTCCAACCCAGGGGCGGATGTAACATTTCCCAATTGGGGGGGGGGGCTTCATCGCCCGTGGCACGAAGCCGCACCCATACCATTTTCAGTTACAGAAAGCATCAATAATAACATCAGTTGTTGTTGAAGTTGCAACAGATGCGCAGCATGCATAAAGCTAAAGGTCTGACTCAGAGAATTTTCTGTTTTCAATGATGAAATGCTGTTGGTTTTAGTGGTGCCACAGCTCAGCTGTAGTTGCTTAGTAGCCGTAGTAGTGTTTCAAATCATCTTAAATATAAGCACTTTAATTTGAAACAGCTTGGATTGTTTTGCATGCCACCGTGTTTGATGGGGCAGACTGGGCATTTAGGGGGGCATTGCCCCCCCATGCCTAGATCCGCCCCTGCTCCAACCCCCAAAATCAAGTGCCGTGCAGCATGCCTTACACTTCTATAGCGTTCATACTGGGGCAACATCACTGAAAGATGAATCACCAGAGAGCCATGTGGACCTGCACCAGATGCTTGACCTGATCTCCCCTCCCCCCTAAAAAAACACAGCCACAAAACACACAACCCATGGCCTATTTTAATAGACTTTTATTGATTAATAACCCCAACCCCTGCGCCTTACTGCACTGCATCTGGCCTGACTCCATTTATTTAATTGCACAGTTCTGTTTTGGACAGCAAAAAAACAGAGATCAAAAACCAGGGCATCATTTCAGCCGTTACATTGGACTGTATTGGACTAGAGCAGTAGTTTTTAACCATTTTCACACCAGGGTTCAGTATTTATTCTGCATTTTGGCCAAGGAAGGGGGACCACGATTGGATGTTGAGTTTACCACTCACTGACGCAAAACTAAGGTTTTTCGTTCATTTTTAGGAGAGATAACCGTCAAAACGTTCAAAATAACAGTTCTTCTACAATTGTGTAGATTCTTGAAAATTAAGTAATTCAAGGTGTTAAAATATAATTTATGAGAGTTACAAATCTATAAGGGTCCATTTGGTTACCTACTGTCCGTCATTTAGCCCTGGGGACCAGCTAGAATCCTCTCAAGGACCACTGGTGGTCCCTGGACCACTGATTGAAAACCCCTGGACTAGAGTATTGGCCTACAGTGGAATCAATGGCATGATGTGTGGCGACTCTGGTGACAGTGGCGAGTCAGTAACTGTCAAACTAGAATGGCAGCATGTTGCATGTTGTCGGTTGATTCTGTGAAATTAGGATAAGAGGTGCTTGTAGACTCCCTAGAACATGAATTACAGTATAAAAGCATTGGGACTTTGTGTATGCGTGGGTGTGTGCTGTGTGCATGTGCGTGTGTGTGTGTGTGTGTGTGAGAGAGAGAGATAGAGGCGTTGAAACAGGTTCTGAGCCCATCTTGCATCACATTTTCTCTATTCTCTTATTTTCGTGCCCTAACATACTGTAACTAGCTTTTCATGCCTTGCAGAGCTCATTATTTTACAGCACAAATACATAGCGGTAATGACAAATCGTTTTTTTGTTTTTATAAAGGGTTTCAGCAACAACGTTTGTGTCTCACCATAACTACATACTCTCTTTAAGTTATCAAGGCAATCTCTTGTCTTCACCGTGGTTTAATATTTTGGTTCCCTAAATTGGGGCCCGGGGACCGTCAGGGATCCCCAGATAGGCTTAATATGATCCATCCATAGCTAGTTTTTGCCATTCTGCAACCCTAACCTAAGATAACTGCAAGCACAGGGCAGCGCAGGCAGTTCAAGCACTGTAGTCCGTTTGATTCCTACACCTTGGACTAATTAAAGCTAATAGAGGCAAGTTTTTAGCCAAAATAGATATATAGATGCCTTTTCCCCTTTTTAGCCAATCACAGCACAGCAGATGCATAACGAGCCAATAGAGTGGGGGTGAGGTGGAGCTAGATTCTTAGGTGGAGCTAGATTCCAAACGGATCCTTGCGGGTCCGTTTGGTAAGGGGGAGCTCCAGGGAAAATCTCCTGTAAAATGGCGCTCTCTCTCTCATGGTCGCCCCCCCCCCTTCCCTCATGGCGCCCTAGGCAACTGCCTAGTCTGCGTAATGGCAAAAAACGCCCCTGCGTGTGGTACAACATACGCTGTGCGATGGCACCGACGGCCTCCATTCTCTCTACATCAGCGGTTTTCAACCTTTTTCATCCCAGGGACCACCAATTATTCAGCATTTGAGCCACGGACCACCATTTGAGGACATTTTAGCCCCACAGATTCCCCAAACTAAAGATTTCCTTTGGCTCTGTCCATGACCATTAATCTTCTACTAGTGTAGATTAGGACTGATCACATGATGAATATTTTAACTCTTGAGAGTGTAAAAATGAAACCAAATGGACCCGCCAGGGTCCATTTGGTTTCATTTTTACACTCTCAAGAGTTACATCTGGCTAAACAACTTAGCCTGGGGACCACCTGGAACCCTCTCAGGGACCACTGGTGGTCCCCGGACCACCTGTTGAAAACCGCTGCTCTACAGTGTGTGCGTGTGTGTGTGTGTGCGTGCGTGTGTGTGTGTGTGTGTGTGTGTGTGTAGGCTGTCTGTCTCTTTGATGTTGTAACCGTGTGATGTGTTCCTTTGTCACCCCGGTGCGTACGCCTGGCCTAGGGCGTATCTCGCCGCCCGGGGGTTCTTGTAAACAACTGTGTCCCCGACAGATAAGGAGGTCATCGGTCTTTGAGAAGCGCTGTGCGTTCTTCCTTTTCATCCCTCCTTGCTTTCCTTTGTGGGGGAGTGGGGTGTGGGGGGGGGGTCACTCGTCTCTCCCGCCGCGTGTCGAGACTCAAACCGGCGGCAAGCGACTTCATTTTATTTTTGGCACAACCTCTTTTTTGTTTATCTCTGTGAAGCCTGGAGGCAGAGATTACGTCTGTGCCTGACTGTGTGTGTGCGTGTGTGTGTGTGTGTGTGTGTGGGTGTGTGCCTGTGTCCAAAACGATCGCTCGAACGATAATGCGAAACTTTTTGTGCACGCTTTTCGGTCTTGTGGCGCCACTATACATAGCAGGCCACTTTATGTATTGGCCTATAACTGTTGATATTGGGAAAAGTATCATTACCTCCTGCCTAACACTATCAGTTGGCCGTTTTACTATCAGTCGACCCTTAACCCTAAACATAACCTCAGTAAAACCCATGACCTGCATAAATCTAATCTTAAACGTAATAGAGCCAACTTTTTAGCCAAAAAACAAAATAGATATATCGTGTAGCTATATTTTTTCACCTACAGTATATGTTGGTTCCACTTTGAAGCTGCAGCTGTTTCCCTGCGGACAGACAAACGTTCGGGCTATGGAAGGCAGTGCTCATGTGAGAGGGGGAGGGGGTTGTGTGGGGTGAGGCAGCATTTTAGCCAATCACAGCACAGCAGTCTCCAGCAGTTTTATATAAAGAGCCAATAGAGTGGAGGTGAGGTGGAGTTAGATTCTGTTTTTAAACAAATCTGTTTACAAACACATTGTTTGTACACACTAAAGTTCCCTATATTACCTTTAACCCCGGACCGGTAGGATACCTGCCACAACCTCAAAACTGTCACCAGGTTTGTCAACCAATTGTAATGTCCGGTCGCGCCATGGTTTACTAATTGTTGCGACTCCAGCCGCAAATTTATTTAACTACTTCTATTTATTTATTTAACTACTCCTAGATAGATAACAGAGATCACAAGAGCTAGAAAACACAAGATCACAACAATTGGCATTCGTTATCGGCTGACACAGAAATTGTTGTGGTATCGGGATCGGATCAGGGACGAAATAAAGGACATCCCTACTTGTAAGGTAGTCCGTGACATGGAAAAGGTTTAGAACCGTGGCTCAGAAATTGATCTGACAGCTTTGACATGAGAGTATGGGATGTCTAATATCAATATACTATCTTGATATTCGAGAAATTCTGAGCAGGGACATATACCTTCGACTCCTAGTGAAAACTGGCTGTGCTTCTCTCACGGTTGGTTCTAGCTCCACCAGAGGCATTGAAGAGATGTCACGCACCACTGATCTCCGTTCCTCCATTTCAAAGCCGAGTGCCCCAATTTCTGGTCAATATCCCAAGGCTGGTTGTGGTCTGTTGAGGGAAGAATCTGCACGGAATGATAGCGACTGAAGGGGACACTTTGTGCTCTGCACTCAATGTGCAGGCGTTCGTGTGGATGCGCGCACACACACGCACACGCACACGCACGCACACACACTCACGCACACCAGGGACAGATGTAACCTGTCCCATTTGGGGGGGGGGGGGGGGGGGCAAGAGAACATGTTGAAGGGGCAAGAGAAAATGATATGGGGGCAGCTTCATCGCCCGTGGCGCGAAGTAAAGTATCAGTAATAACATCAGTTGTTGATGAAGTTGCAAGAGACACGCAGCATGCATAAAGCTAAAGGTCTCTCAGAGAGTTTTCTGTTTTCAATGATGAAATGCTGTTGGTTTAGTGGTGACACAGCTGTAGTTAGTTAGTAGCAGTAGTAGTCTTTCAAGTCATTTTAAATATAAGCACTTTAATTTGAAATATCTTGGGTTGTTTTGGACGGCATCGTGTTTGGGGGGGCATTACCCCCCCATGTCCATGCCTAGATCCGCCCCTGACGCACAGTTTCAGTTTGAAGGACAGTTTCTTCACACCCCGTACTGGACAGTGTTGGCAATGCATTAGTTTCCTACGTAACGAGTAGTGCAACGTATTACAATGGTCAAAACGGCAATAGTATTACATATTACTGTGATCCAAGTAATGGAGTTATAGTGTGTAATGTGCGTGTGCACATGCGTGTGCTTGACCAAAACACTGTATGTTGCCCAATATAACATACTGCACTTGATACCAACTAAACCAGTGGTTTTCAACGAGTTCATCAAGGCCCACTATTTATATTTATTTTTTGATCCTCGGACCACCATTTGATGACATTTAGTCTCTTTTTGTCATTGTTGGGCACAATTTTGTCCACAGTTCGATGAGTTCATCAATGTTTATTCATGTAACAATGATCGATCATTCTCTAAATGTGTATACTTTCTAGAAATTCAGTAATGCAGATGTTTTAACAGTAATGTAACATTTGGGAGCGTAAAATGAACTCCAATGGACCTGAATGGGTCGACTGATATTGGTTGATATCCGTATCGGAAGTGAGTTGGACAATATCGGGTGAAGAGGTCAACATCTCTACTAGTAATGAAAGATGGGTTTTCTGGAGAGATTTAAACCAGTGTTTTTTTTAACCTTTTTGACATCAGGGACCACCATTTATTCAGCATTTGAGCCACGGACCAACATTTGAGGACATTTTAGCCTCACAGACCCCAAAACCCAAAGATTTCTTCTGTTTTTATCTACAATACGAGGATGGATTTCAGAAACATAACGGGCAAACCTAGATCTCTCGTTGTGTGGACTTGGGCTAATTCAGATGGCGAATGTTCTAACTCTTGAGAGTGTGAAAATGAAACCAAATGGACCCGCAAGGGTCCGTTTGGTTTCATTTTTACGGTCTCAAGAGCAGGTAGGGCGTTCCAGTGATAGGACCCGCCCTGCCACCCTTTGTGATGGAATGGACTTAGATGTCCAGGTGCAGCTAACAGGTAGCCTGGTCTAGCCCTCAATGATTTTGGCCTTGGGGGGCGGGGGTGTCGTGGGATCCACACGGCGGAAGTGCTGCGCTCTGATTTGATCTCTCTAACGTGTCGTCATCCCCGGCCCCTCCCGTGCCCGTCCACTGCTGTTCTTCGTCACATTATTTAGAGCGACGCCCACCCCGGAAGGTTGACACGCCCCTCAAGGCCACTTTCCAACGCGCGTTAGTCCAGGCTTTCCGTTTTCGCGCAAGGCGGACGAAAATGAAAGCCTGGGTGTCGAGGCTAGCTAACAGGTAACCAATGAAATGCGGCCAAGATGGTGGTGATGTGGTCACAGGCCAGAATCGAACAGCTATCAAGCTCTGGAACGAGTGTGTGGAGTCGAGCGGACTAAAAAATATGATTTTTTTCACTTCAAAAAAGTTCAACCATTAACCTTGGCAAGACATGAAGCAGCTTCTTACCGTTCCTTAGTAACTAGCCTGACACTGTTCACACTTCTGCTGTATTCCACCCATGACCAACTCCTTTCATTAGTGCACATCAGCCTTTGCACTTGAAGGCCACACACCGGCGACAATGACTCACAGATTTCATTTGGAGGCCTGTGAAAGTACAGCCTGTAGTACGACAGGCTGGTGCTGACGCTTGTCGGCAGCAAAGACAACGTCAAACACGACACTAAGCACATGGAATGTATGATGAGAGACTCTACAGCTCATGTGTAATTGTGTCCTGAGTCAAACACGCTTCACTAAGAAGCCCTCAGATACTTCCATAGGCGATTTTTGGCTCTCGCAGCAGAGGGGGCACTTCTTTTAATCTACCATTAGATCTGTAACTCTTGACAGCGTAAAATGAAACCAAATGGACACATTTGCTTTTAAGTGTTTGTTGTTTACACTCTCAAGATGCTATATTTAAGCATCTGCATTACATCATTTTGAAGAGTCTACACGATTAGAACATGTACAATAATTGTTATTTTGAGCAACGTTTTGCCAGTTCTTCTCCTAATTTGTGGACAAAGAACATCCTTAGTTTTGGGTGCGAGAGACTGAACTCAACATCAAATGGTGGTCCTCCTCCGTGGCTAAAATGCAGAATAAATAGTGGGCCCTGTTATGAAAATGGCTGAAAACCACTGCTTTACTGTAGAATATAAGTAAATAATATGCACGGTAAGTACACGGTTTTCTAGACACTGATGCGATTTATTTACACGTTTTGGAACAAGCGAATAAGTAGATCTGTGTGTTTCAATGTTAATCTGGTTTTTACCAACTTTTACCAACTCTTCGTTTTGTTGGCCACCTGGGGGGGGGCAACTTCCTAAAATTGCCAATGCTTCTGTCAGGCAACATACTAGAGAGATAACCTCACATATTTCCTCCTCCTGTGGCGAGAAAAGAATGACAACCGAATGAAAATAACACATAATAGCACACCTTTCACTCTCCTCAGCACGCAGGCATAAGCACACTGAATTACCCTGTGACTTTAATACCAATGAACATTCAGTACAGTGCCTGCTTTGAGAGTCTTTTTTTTTTGCTTGTGTTACTATCTTTGGGGGTCTTTGGGGGTTTGGCTCAAAGGACATTTGGGGGCTTTTATCATCATGCACATGAAAGCAGATTGAGTCATCACGGAGACCCATGTGGCATCAAAGAAAGGTCCCTTGAAAGGGAAGGGAGGTCTCCCTCCCGTCCGCCCGGTGACAGCGGAGCCATGCCTTGTAATTGGCTGAAATGGCTGCTCTTTGCTCCACTCCACTTTCTGGAGGTAATTGGAATTCATCAAGTATTTATAAACGCTCCACCTTTGCATAAATCACACCCCTCTCTCTCTCCCAGACCTACTACTTTTTATTTGCATGACGCGTTCCGCTGTGTAGGCTTTGTCAGGTGTTGTCTGTCTGCCTGCCTGCCCAGCTTTGTTCATTTTGTCCTCTTTGTCGTCTTGTGTAACGCTGCGCTTGGTGAAACGGTGTGTGTGTGTGTGAGGGGCTGCTATTATGATACCGTGTGGCACAGCCAGCCTGCTGGTCCCATCCGTGACAGTGACTTGAGGGATGGAGCCAAACACACACTCGCTACTTCCACTAATGAGCAGCTTTTATCTGGCAATTAAACCCCACGCCGGCCCCTATATATCCACCATTGTTTACAGATCAATCAGCATACGCAGGCAGGCACATGCATGCACACGGGTGATTTTATAAGCCGCCGTCAGTCGTTGCTGTCGGGCAGAATCCCGTTGCTTAAATAAACATTGTGTTGAAATAGTTGTAAGATGATAACAGCTCCCCTCATTTTACATGTGTGTGATTTTTTTTTTTTTTTTTTTACTTTTTTTCATTATTGTATTAATAATATCATAATAATGAAAAACACCTGTGTGAAGGGAGGGGCATTCTTATACATCATCATACATCACCTCATTCCAGACAATCACAGTCTTCGTCCTCGCCTGCGTCCTCAATGTTCATGTTTAGACAAACACTCAAAGCTGGATATTGGGGGTGCTATAGCGCCCCCCTCAAAAATGAAGGGTTTTGGACATATACGATTTAGGTTTCCACGTGACGACCAGTACTATACAGGGGTTGACACTAAGGTCTCCGAGGCACTTGCCCATCGGGCAAGTGCAAGTCAGGTTCTACTTGCCCTCAGGTCATGGTCACTTGCCCCCCAGGTTCCAGGTGGTCCCCAGTTAAGTTGGTTAACCAGATGTAACTCTTGAGAACGTAAAAATGAAACCAAATGGACCCTTGCGGGTCCATTTGGTTTCATTTTTACACTCTCAAGAGTTAAAATTCATCATCTTAATTAGCCCAGGTCTACACTGTAGAAGATTAATGGTCATTTTGATGTGTTAATTTGCCTGTTTTGTTTCCCAAATCCAGCCTGGAATTGTGGATAGCTAGAAAGCAGGGAAAGACACAGAGGCAGAGTGCAATGACTGCCTTCAAGACAAATATATCTTGTGTTGTGTTATAGTGCACTAAGTCGCACACTTGCCCGATCGGGCAACCAGGTAGCAGTCTTCACTTGCCCCACCATTTTTTTTTTACTTGCCCCGGGCAAGTGGACAAGTGTTGGTGTCAACCCCTGCTATACATATACGTGATGCAACCAACTGGCATGACCGTGGTTTTATAAAGTCGCTATTTCATCCCACACTGTAGTGTACGACGTGTCAGGATGTTAATTGGATGCTTTGACAGGATTATATACTGTATATACGTAGGCATTATGAATGTAAACAGGATGAGGTGAGACAATGCGCTCTGTGTAAATCCAGAACATCCTCCGTCTCTCTATCTGAGAGCAGTGGGAACGAGGTGTTCTGTGTACTCATGACCCCCCTCCCCTCCCCTCCCCTCCCCTCCCCTCCCCTCCCCTCCCCTCAGCCATCACATAATACCATACCAGCTTACCCTGGCATACTGTTCATCCCATTGTATAGCTATGTCAATAGCACAAGTGACTGTGCACTAAGACCATGTATCCACACATGCTTTCACTATTTTACAATAATAATAATAATAATGAAAGGAGGAATGTAGACGGGGGCGGATGTAACATTTCCCAATTGGGGGGGGGGGGGGGGCATGAGAAAACGGTATGGGGGCGATGAAGCCACATCCATACCATTTTCGGTTACAGGACTTTTATTAGGCAAATAAGCATCAATAATAACATCAGGTGTTGTTCGAGTTGCAACAGATATACACCATGCATAAAGCTGAAGGTCTGACTCAGAGAGTTTTCCGTTTTCAATGATGAAATGCTGTTGGTTTAGTGCTGCCACAACTGTAGTTAGTTAGTAGCAGTGGTAGTGTTTCAAATCATTCTAAGTATAAGCACTTTCATTTGAAATATCTTTGCATGTTGTTTTGCATGTTTTGTGGGGCAGACTGGGCATTTAGGGGGGCATTGCCCACCCTGCCCATGCCTAGATCCGCCCCTGATGTAGACTGAAAGTCTGGGAGAGAGAGAGAGGGAGAGAGAGACCCAGCAGTCATCTCTAGAGCCATCCATTCATGTTCGGTGGAGCTCAGTGCAGTGTTTTTGGCAGTCAGTCCATGTGTATAATGACGCACGCTGCTGACCTCCCCAAATGAAAAGAGGATTTGTTTGTGTCTTCCATAATGAACCCTGGACTCTCTTGTTGGACGTCTCTCACCTCTGCTGAGCACTAACACGCTCCACAGTTCATACACTCACAAGGGAAAAAGAGAAAGCAGGATTAGAGGCACCCACACTGCATGACCCATTGTGTAAAATCGGACATGCATACACCCGCTAACCCGCTGCATTTTGTGAGGCAGACTCACGCGACTGGCCTGGTTGGGTCCCTTCATGTCCACTGAAGTGTCCAGTACATCACAAGGCCAACAGAGTCATTGGAGGGGGGTCATTGTCATCATTGGTCTATTATGACGTGTGTTCGGCTATAAGCCAACCTGACCAGAGGAGCCATGTGAGATGCACTGCTCGAAGTAGCAGGATTTTATGTGGGCGAAAGTAACGCTCAAGGAAATGACTACACTTTCGAATCCATTTATGTTCTGTTTACAAGGAGTATTATTGCCATCTCACTGTGAAAAAAGGCAGAGGGGTAACTAACTTCCAAAAATGTTACAAATTTCTAACTTCATAATGTCACAGATTTGTGAGATAGATCCCTGAGTTTTGAGGAAAATCTCAATTTCAATGACGTTTCAATTCTGTGAGTTTTTCAAATCGGAATTGTAACACATTAAACTGAACTCTGAATGTGGTGATGATGTGTGATGCTCAGAGTGTCCCTCGCTTCACAGAGATGTGGTTTTGAAGCTCCATAAAGTTATTCTGCATTTTGATACAGTACTTTGTTGGCCTGCTATAAAATCGGAACCATTAAATGCTCTGCTTGTGATCTTGCATAATATAGCATAGTTCTGGCAGTCGGCTGTTGTTATTGTGGCATTCTGTCTGGCCAGTGACTGGGGAAAATTTCACGGTTGAAAGAATATACTGTGGCCTGGTTATGAATACTGTGGCTAACGTCTTACTGTGGGCTGTGGGCCGTTCTCTCCTTATGGGCACTTTGATCCACCAGGATTAAAGCATCCGTCTTGCTTCCTCCTCTCCCCTTAATGATATAGGAAAAAAAGGTGGATGGCCTTTAGTATTCTGTTAAGGAAAGATCTGATATGGCAACGGGGCTGATTCAATTAGGTAAAAAGCAGGGAGGATCCATGGGGGCATGAGAGGGTGAGCAGCCATCACTGTAGCAAGGTAAATAGGTTGCTGCTGTTAGGGGCAGCACAGCTGTTCTTGGACCAACAACACAAACAACAAATCCAATCCTTAAGCTACTTACTACTAAGTTTGTGACATTAAAAAAGTTTTTCTGTAACTTTTAGGTTGTTGTCTACTCTGAACTGTTGTTGTTTCTGTGGACTGTTTTTTTTTTTTTTCTTTTTTTTTCCTGGGTCAACACGTGTTTTGATTTTGCTGCTGGCAAATCACATTGAAATATTATTTCAATGTGATCAATGTGATTTGCCAGCAGATGTCACTGTTTCCACAGTTTCGTCTATTTTCATTGCAGCTCAAAAGGCTTCCAAACCCCACAGAAAAATCCAGGCCGCATAAAATACACCGAATGTTCAAGGTTCAAGCGGTTTTCTGGCAGTCATAAAATCATAAAACCTTAAAGGAATACTGAAAATGAAATTAAATGGCCCAAAACCTTTAGTCATCCATCCAACCCCTCAGAACACTCAGTTTGTCATGCGGGTACGATTTGACTAGTGACAGAGAGGATAATTTTACTGTAGTTGGGGGGGCATTATAGGCAGATCTCTTTCCAACCATGGCTGTTATGTATTATAGTTAAATACTCTCTCTAAATAGTTGAATGATATTTTGAGGTCTTCATGTATGTATGTAATATATCTGTCTAACTACCAATCCCTGAATGAACCTCTCAAGATTCATAGAGGATGTTGCATTGACATTGTGTCCATGCACATTTGAAATTGCTTGTTTTACACATGTCAGCTCTGCATTGATCGAGTCACAAAACAATGGATTACACACAAGACCTTTGCAAAGAGTGGTGCAGAAAGTGATCACTGTCTGGAGCCTTTGGGTTGCTATTGCTACACATGCAGTCCATCCCACTGTGGACCTTCCACGAACTTAGAGTTATTTATTTCCATTGTCAAGGCAACACTAATGTTAACACAGTATACATTGTGTCACCTGCAAAAGACAATTGTGTTTGTGCTGTTCCCTCTTTTTAACTCATCTCAATATTCCAATGACCTTATCAAAGAAAATTTTGCAAGAAAAGCATGGCAGTTTTATAGTCATGCTGTCAATAGCAGACTATACTGTTGCTGCAGCTTTGTGTAGCTTTATGCACAGTTGCAATGTCCTGACAGTGTGTTACATGTTGCATGTTATCTCTAAAGAATTATCTCTAAAGAATAGGCTACAGTGAAATCAAAAAATGCATATTTAACCAGAAGATGTCATGGTATAAATATACAACATTAGCATGTACAGTGTCGTACTTGTCATCTTCTAGAAGCCCATGAGCCATGTAATAGGTCTGCTATACAGCATCAACCGCATAGAGTATGTATGACTCCTGATAGTATTCCTATTCCTTTATCAGCCAAACCTATGGTGGACACCTGCAGTAACATGCACCAGGCTACAGGCTACAGTAGGTCTTTCTGTTCCTGATCACACAAACACACACCGCTAATCGAGGTGTGCAACAATGCGTCTGTCACCCTTGACTGTTTGAAGCAGTGACAGGGCATTAAACCTGCGGTGCACAGAGGTGGTCTTCTTTCAAGGGACCGTGTGGACATGGTGGGTGGTGGTGTGATGGAGGGAGGTCTCTCAGCCTTATGAGCGTGACGGTGCAGTGCGTTCTAATCGCAGCCTGCCAGACGGCTGCTAATTCTCATTCTCTCGCTCTCTGACAGAAGCACAGACACAGAGATGGAAGGGGTGGGTGGGTGGGTGGAAGGTGGGAGTCGGATACAGGAAATGAGGGAAAGCGTATCCCATACAGAGAGAAAGAAGACAGAAAGGTGGGGAATAGGGAGCGGGAAAAGGAAGGAAGGGTTTCATCCGGGGGCGGATCTAGGCATGGGCATGGGGGGGCAATGCCCCCCTAAATACCCAGTCTGTCCCCCCAAACACGATGCCATGCAAAACAACCCAAGATATTTCAAATTAAAGTGCTTATATTTATAATGATTTGAAACACTACTACAGCTACTAACTACAATTTTGGCACCACTAAACCAACAGCATTTCATCATTAAAAACAGAAAACTCTCTGAGTCAGACCTTTAGCTTTATGCATGCTGCGTGTCTGTTGCAACTTCAACAACAACTGATGTTATTATTGATGCTTTACTTGACTAATAAAAGTCCTGTAACTGAAAATGGTACAATTTTCTCTTGCCCCTCCAACATGTTCTCTTGCCTCCCCAAATGGGACATGTTACATTCGCCCCTGGTTTCATCTGACAAGGGTAGATTCACTCAATAGATAAGAACCTCTGGAGGTAGTTTGGTAGTGGAAGATAAAGTGTGATCCTATACAATTCTCACTTTGAGTTGCAAAATCCCATTCCTGTTGTTTAAAAAAGTACTGTACGAATAGAAATACATTATACTTAATATACATTAAACTGTAATATTATGTAATATTACAGGCACTATACTGGGGGATGAAAACTTTCCAGTACCGGTATTTCTCGTTAAATCAAATCATGAAGAGTGTTTGTTTTGAACAAGCGAGCAGCCAGTGGACTGGAGTCTGTGACACAATTAGCCTGAACTCTGTAGAAAGTGTTTTGATTTTTGCATGAGACATGCAGGGCAGCGACACTACTTGGGCTTTGTGTTTTATGAATGTTCAAAGAGAGTAAAAACAATACTGATTACGTATTCCTGACTATATTCAAGCTCTGCTTTCTGAAAAGGATACCTGACCATCAGCTTCATAATAATATTATTATGAAATAATATTAAGTGGCCTACTTGCTGTTATGCTGTTAATGAGTTCTTCGACATGAATAGCCCAAATATGGAGTCTAAGCAGATGTCAGAACATCATGTTGATGCAGGGGCCTTGTCCAGATACTGGGTGAAGGCTTTTGACTTTTGTGCTGGTACTGGACAACCAACCGGCTATCCGACAGACTTGACATCGGGCACTACACTCCCTCTGGCGGTGCGGAACGTGTGCGTCAAATTTGAAAGTCTGTGGGGGCGAACAGCTGTCGAGTTACATGGATTCACACAGATGCACACGCACAAACACAGAGGCTTTGCATTTATAGTTGGAAGATACCAGGCAGCTGTAGTGTACGTACAGTTTCATCACAAATGGTTAACAAGGTTAACACTTTGTGATGGCAGCACAGTTTGGAACCACAACATGGCAGCTGTGCCTAACAAGTCATCGCGTCCATTTGGTCACGGTTGATTTAGTGCTCTGCCCATTTCATAAAGACAATAACGTTAATAAGCGTTTACCATGTACCACACTCCTCCCCTGTCCAATTTCATGGCCCTTAGGCAGCTGATCACAGATTTAATCAACACTTTATTGCTTGCTGCGCCTAAATTCAGACAATACACACGACGCCCATAACTACATGTCGGGAGGTATATGTATTGTTTGTATGCAGTGTGTGTGTGCGTGTGTGTGTGTGTGCGCGTGTGCGTGTGTGTGTGTGTGTGTGTTTGTGTGTGTGTGTGTGTGTGTGTGTGTGTGCGCGTGTGTGTGTGTGTGTGCGTGTACCTGAGAGTTGTCAGCAGATGCATCCATCAAGGTCACGTCCTCTCGCTTTGATTGATGTCTAATCTATGTTCCAGGCCATTACCCATGAGTTACAATTGAGGACAGTGGTGTATGAGCGTGTGTTTGTGTGTGCGTGCGTGTGTGCGCGCGCGCTCGGTCAGACATTGTATTGTTGAGATATAGTTTGTCCACTCTAAGCCTGCACTAAGCCAAGAGATTTGTGTTGAGCCTCCCTTACCCAATATATATTCATAGGGAGAGCCATATGGTCTAGCGGTTAAGATATCGGACTTTCATGCGGGCAGACCCTTGCTTCGCATCCTGGCCATTCTGCATGCAGTATTTCAATTACGTATAAATATTTTATTGGCATGTGAATGTGGTCCTTCAAGAGTGTGTGCGAGCCTCGCCATGCAGTGCGCGAGAGAAAAGAAACGCTACAGAAGAAGTCGGCCTGATTGAGCCGAGAATAGAAAGCAGTGAGGGGCGAGTGGGTTACAGTACATGGAGCTGCTGCTGCACTCCCTTGGCTGAGTCTCAGATGTAAAGAGAGACGTCAGAGGGTTCTAGCGAAGAAGACCTTCATTAAATGCAGCTCGGGCCCCGGTGAGGCCCCGGTTAATGTCCTTATCGTCTATAGAGTGGTCCCACACATTGCGTTTGCTGTAAATGACTCATGTTTAATGCATCTCTCCCTAGTCCTTGTCGTTTAACCTCACCTCTGGAGGCAGATGGGGAGGGATGGAAGGAGGGAGGGATACTGTAGCGATGGCCCCTGAGGGGCCCAGTGTGTGGTTATTCTTTGCAGTCTCTGAATTGACTCGCACACTGCATAAGCAGGGCATAACCGAAGCCGTGCAGAGTGGAGGTTGATGAAAAACGAGTTAATTGTCTGTTGTTTCCTGTTATGTAGAAGTTTCTGAAGTGAGTTGAGGTTGTCTTAAGTGCTCCTGAAAGAGTCATGTGGGTTCCAGCGCCACCAAGTGGCTTGGAGCCACTTCTTTAACTTGTACAACTGAGGTTACTGAAGTAACCCGAGGTTAAAAAAGGTAGATGCCTCCTTCAACTCTGGGGCATGTGTAATCGCATGGCAGCTGGCATTTTTTTGTTTCTGCTGGCTGCCATTTTGTTTCCGGCCACTCAAAGAGTCCCGGAAAAGGTGTGCTGTGATTGGCCGGTAGTCACTTTGAGTAGCAGTGTGCTGTGCCCAATCAATCAAACTGAACCCTCAATATGGCAGCCTCCATAAAGATACCGGTACATGTTGCTTCAAATGAACTGCAGCGGAGATTGAGGATTTCTGTGTCTATGGCTATACTCTTACTCATGCATGGATGCTGTTTGGATTCCTTAGGCAGTGTTTGTCTGTATCACTGAAATCAACCTTAATCGTGATGTTGCAATATGGCCGATATGGACCATGCTGGCATACTAGACGACGTGGCATTTGTTTCACCTGCATAGACATATAGACATAGGGCTCCATATTCATCACTGCTAAACAGTTTTTTACTGTTTTGAAAGTGTCATTGACATGCTATTGCTTGTAGATTGGCCAGTAGAAATACAATGAAAGTAAAGCCCATAGACTGGTAAACAAATTCCCCCTGCTAGACGTGTCAGGGGTAACTCTTGAGGGTACTAATATTTACTATTCTCTGTCAATTGTGACTTAACGCGAACAGTACAGTACTGAGTCTTGCTTGGCTCAAAGTTAACAGAGACGCAGTGACTTTGTCATGGACACAAAAATGAATACTCCCAGAGTTTCACTTCCACATTTCACACAGTATGTGTGATTATGACATTCTGGCTGTACAGAAGGATTCTGCTGCTGATCACAAACATTCTTTTGATTATGCAGTGATAATATTTTAAGTGGATGTGGATGCTATTTGCATTTGACACATGTGGCACTTTTAGTTCAGTATTGTCATAGTGACATGCTTTTTACCCGCAATAGACTTATATTTTTGCGCTGGGAAGATGGGCTGTCACTGGTATGAGTGACGGAGGAGGACAGAAACATTCTATCCTCCAGACATAACCTCTGACCAAGATATTTGGCAAACAATCTAGAAGATTTTTATTTGCAAATCCTTTGTAAAGGGGTCCATATTTTTCATCTTCCATCAATATCCCGCCACGACAAATGAGCTACGCTGCCTGGCGGCCGCAAGACTTAAATTGCTTAAACCAACAAACAAAAGCAAAAAGGAGCCATTTTCCTCGTGGGAGACGGGAATGTCTTGTTAGTGTGGTTGCCCGAAGGGCAACCAGACTCTTGTATTACAAGTAGTTTATTCTTTGGTATTATTGTTGTTCCGCGCATTTTTTTGCCGCGCTACTCCTCACAGAGTTCTAGTAGCACGCACTTGTGCCATACATCATATCGAGCGGAAAAAATCAGAATCGTGTGCTTGCATTTTGCTAAGACAAATATTACATAGTTTAATTAATATGAATTAATTAGTGCATTATTTTTCCCCATTGAAATGAATGGAAAAGTGCAAAAAGTGAAGTTCAAGTATTTTTCCCTCAAAGACCGTAAGGGCTATGCTTACACAAATCAGGGAGGCCGTTCGCAATAATTTTAAAAATTAATTGCATTATGACATATATAATTACGTTATCGTTTGGCCAGATGGTGGCGCTATAACTGGTCACTCTACATTTTGGGCTATAACTTTCGAACCGTAAGTCGTAGAATCATAATTCTTTTTTCCATGGATTCCTTGGATCATGGCGCATGTCCCGATATAGGCCACGCCCATTTGCGCCAGGATAGATTTTCCGCCATTTTGATTTTTCTCCAAAACACACTTTTTGCCCCCATTCCTGCATATTTTGTCCAAATCTCACGAAAATCGGTACACTTGATCTCTGGAGCTATCCGATCAAAACAGCGTTGGCAGAATTTTGATATCACGTATTGTTAGGCCGCAATAGCCTTCCGAAGTTAGTGGGAGGGGCCTATTTTACAGAAAAGGCCACAATTCATGCACCGAATGTCCAATCCACTCCAAAATTGAATCACAGGTCTAATGTGACAGCTTCAACAGAGGACCAAAAGCAATTCCATTTTCAACCATAGGGGGCGCCACAAATGCACAAAATGTAAATATTTGTTGCAAAAAATGTCCAATCCACCCCAAATTTGAATCACAGGTCTTGGTTGAGCCCTTCAACAGAGGGCCAAAAGCAATTCCATTTTCAACCATAGGGGGCGCCACAAACGCACAAAATGTAAGTTTGTTGCAAAAAAACGCCATTCAGGGGGAATAAATGCCTTCCAAACTACTTCCATGTGACCCCGGGGATGACGTAAAAGTTCACATCGTAATTGGCTACCGGAAGCTGCGGGGAGGTCGACGCAAGCGACAACGGCAACCACACTTTGCAATTGTTAAATTGCGAATATTCTAGTTGCATTTGCTTCACTGTGCTGTTCTGGTGAGCGCTGCATCGCAATGGCAACTGGTGTCTACACTGTTCTGCTTTGAATGCTAATCACTTTCCTTTTCTCTCCTTCTGCCCTTCCTATTCCTCTCCTCTTCCTCCTCTGACACAGGAGTCGCCCAATACCCAGGTAAGCCCTCCCCACTTCTCCTGTTTTTTTGCCACACCCTTCCTTTAGCCTTTTGCATTCAATCCGCCGTTTCTCGTCTTCATAGAGAGGCTGCCTCTCAGCATTAGCTTGTTTTGTGTGCTGCCTATACTAACTGTCTGTCCACAGGTTTTCCTCATCTCAATTGTCTCAACACATCCCTGATGCTGCCTCTGTTAGTTAGTCTCGCTCAAGCGTCGACACCACCGTTTAGTCCGTTCAAGTTACTGTGTGGTGATGCTGTCGCTCTTGGCTGTTTGAGACGGCAGACGGCAGACCACAGTCTGTGGTCCGGAAAACTCCAGACCATAGACTGTGGTCTGAAGTTTTCTCTGGGGTTTGTGGAAACTTTTTGAGCTGAAATCAAAAACAAGCAAAACTCTGAAAATGGTGACATCTGTTGGCTAATCCTATTTACATATACGGGACAATCAGAGCACTTGTTTGGGCCACTATGGCGGCAGTGGCTCAGGGTAGAGTCACCAGATGGCAACCAGAAGGTTGCTGGTTCGAACCCAGGCTCCCCCAGAGTTAGTGTTGAAGTGTCCCTGAGCAAGACACTAATCCTAACCCAAACTGTAGTACTTGCATGATTGCTGCCGCCATTGGTGTGTGTAAATGGGTAAATGGGATCTACAATTTATGTAAAGCGCCTTGGATAAAGGCGCTATATAAATGCACCATTTATCCCTACAGAAAATCTATTGTATGTTTAAGGTTCAGTTTTTGGGGGGTGCAGTTGAGCTAAGAAAACCTTAAAACAATTAAGAAAATATACAGATTTTTATGTCACAATCCCAAGTGTAAAAAACTTGAAAGAACTGTGGATCTGAGCCTCAACAATTATCTGCTCCAGTGGTTTACACATATCATTTGCTTTACTCAGCAAAAACATAGACTAGTTGATTTTGGTCTTCAAGTCTTGCTTCTGGGATTCCCCTGCATCGTGAAACCCTTTGTGGCTCTGTGCCGTGCAGATCTGGTGTTTTAAATCAAGCACCATGCACTGATCTCACTGATAACAGTTCTACAGTCTGCCCAGCGGGGGTTGTTCTCTGAAAACTTTCTTCCACTCCTCATTTTATGCTTCACTCGCTCGTAACCTCAAAGTGAAAGTCATCATTATCATGCTTGCATTTTTAACATGCATATTATTTACACAAATGCATCCTCATGTTTACCATTTGCATTGGACCAATCACCATCACCTGACACAAACAAAATGTGTGTGTGTGTGTGTGTGTGTGTGTGTGTGTGTGTGTGTGTGTGTGTGTGTGTGTGTGTGTGTGTGTGTGTGTGTGTGTGTGTGTGTGTGTGTGTGTGTGTGTGTGTGTGTGTGTGTGTGTGTGTGTGTGTGTGTGTGTGTGTGTGTGTGTGTGTGTCTGCGTGCTGGTGAGGCATTTCTGAAATGCTCATATCTTTCTTCCTGTATCATTCCAGAATTTAATTTTCAGTGTAGTTCATCTCACAGAAACCTATTGGCTTATTTTTCTATAACTTACACACACACACCACGAAGCCTTGAATTCCTAAAAATGTTTTGGTTTTTGTCACATTCCTGACCCATTAATTTGACGACTGGGTTGTCGGTTCATATAGCAGACACAGCAGGAGATTGAGCCAATTATTGGCTTAGACATATCACAAAAACGAAATAACTTCAAGGCTTCATGAGTTGGGTAACTGATAGAAAAGATTCCTTTTTGGGGGTGAACTACTCCTCATATGTGTGGCTGCAGCTGTGGACATTTAAAGGGACCATTTTTAAAATAGTGCACTTCTGGGCACAGGTCTCCACCTGCTCAGGCTGTGGCCTCCTCCTCCAGGTGGTGCTATAGGCTAATGTGAAAAGGCTAACATTTCTACTTCCTGGACTCAATAAGACAGCCCTCCCCTATTAACAAGAAGGTGCAGTGCACCAAAGCATTATGGGACTTAGTGCCAATGACATCTCGGACACTAATTGGGCTCACTGCTACAGTACAATGTAAAACATTTAAAACCACATATTACACAGACAAAGCCTAAATGCCATTAACATATATAGTTTTACAAAAATAGTGAAGTGTCCATTTAACCTGCACTGCGACTAAAGTGTTACTGACGACTAACACGACTACTTTTTGCTGTACCTCAGTAGTTGCCATTTCCCATTCATTAATGCTGATACATATTTTAATGGTTGCGTTACCCGCTTTATGTTAACTGAACCGTTTTCCCCTGTGTGAGTGCAGACACTGCAGAGTCAAACAGGCGACCTGCTCTCTCTGTGCTAACTGCTCTCACACTAACATCAGCAAAAGCATGTTGCAGGAGAGGTGATTGATTGGTTACGGTACAGTATATTAGACAAGATTTCAGGGTAAGCCAATTAGAGACAAGAGTTTTGCGGCATCTTGCGTTATATACGTGTTACAATGGCGAACATACATTTGATGGCAACGTCAACAGGACATTTTCAGCTTGGAAATACATTATTTTGAATTTGTACAAATAAAAAGGGACGCAAAAAAATCAAGCTATGGAATTCAAATTGTGTGGACAGAAAGCGTTGTCCACAGTGATAAAGAGCAATGCTATGCAATGCAAAGCTATTAACGCTCCTAGTTACAGTCCACAAGTCCACAAGGCTACTGAACTAGTGACCAAAGACACAAAGGTCTGTACCACCAGTGATGGACCAACCACCATCTAAACTGATAAAGATACCGTAGATTTCACTGGTTAATCGCCACCAGAGCTGCATATCACGCAGAGTCAACTCAACAGTGAATGGGTATGTTATTAAGGAGATTCTTCCCATCTCAGTGGTGGAGTCTGTTCCTTTCAGAGACGAGACACAGTGGTATAGGGAGTAATTAGCCCTTCTCAAAACCACACCCTTTGGGGCGGAGTTTAGTCACTGTCCAATTCCAATTCAAATAGTTTAGCAACTGTTGCTATGCAGGTCAAGCTTTCCTAAACGGACAAGGACGGATTGGGGAGGGACTTAGTGAAGGGCTAATTAGTTAAGAGAGCAGTAATTATTATTAGTATGAGTTACTTTTTACTCAAGTACCTTGAACAACAATGCATATATAACACATAACATGCTCCTCATTATGAAACAATTAACGCAAATAAAGCTGTCACATTTATTACTGTACCGAGCAAACCAGAGCTCCTGTTCGGCGCTAAACATAACTTGATAACACGTGAGGGAGTTGTGGCTGTTGAACCAATGACCTTTTTTATATGACAACTAATGAGAGAAACTCCAATTAGCCGCGCTCTCTGCTACACCTCAGCATTGTTCTGCATGCATATTTACCATATTTAGCAACAGATGGCTGATATAGTTGATATAGTTTCACATCCACGTATGATAACTAATGAGAGAGTTCAGCATTTAGCGTCTAATTCATGTAACCTCCAATTCAGCTGTGCTCTCTCCTTCCTACACATCAGGATAGTAGCATGTGCATATTTACAATATTTAGCAACAGATGGTTGATAAATAGTTCCACTTCAAGGGAAAGGCTTGCTCAATGCAAGGGCAGGAAGATTGCAGAAATATATTGGGAGCATAAACAGGCAATACATAGAACGGAATGCAATCCATACTCTCTGTAGTAGTCTCATAGGAGTTTAGTCTTGTTTAATAAGTCTACCAAACAGATGTGTTTCATTGCGCGGGCCTTGGGTGTAAGGATATAGCAACTGTACCGAAATATCAATTTTAATTTGAAATTCCACAGTATATCGTTATGCTTTGCAATGAGAGGGGGGAGATGCATTGCAGTTAACTTTTTGGTTTAGCTTTAGTTTGGATCTTTCAAAGTTGAAGTTTGATTAATACTACAATACAGCATACAGTACAATACAACTCAAAATATTCTTGCGGTTCCTGGAACAACATATGTTTCAGGATTTTTCAGAGCTGTTTTCAAAGACATTTTTAGAATCAGTCTCGGGTCTTAGGGGTAAATGGAGTAAATGTGTTTCATACATTTTTAATTCGCATGAATCTGCTGCGTGTTCATAAATACATCTAACACACGTACATGGCTTTCTTTTTTAATATATTTCTGAAACTCGCTTGATTTTCTACGGCATGAAAATGCTTCACCTTGTATGAATGAGGCATCAACAAACAATATTTGGCTGTGAAATAATACATATTATTTTAATGGCCATGTTCTTATGTGTTGAAGGATGTTAAGTGTGGGCTTGAGCTGCGTGGATGGGTGGCACACCATCACTTCCACAGATTGCTTCTTTTATTCTGGAGGGAGTAGAGCCTCTATTTGTAACCACATTACACATCATCCCTGGTAACCAAATCAGCATGCCAAATTACATATACAGTAGCTGTGTGTGTCCTTATAGACATATATAGACAGATAGACATATAGCTGTGTGTCACTGTAACCAGAGCCATAGAGTATAGCTCAAGGAATCTGCAATCATCGGGGGCTTGTAGATCACCTATTTTAAAAGAAAAATCTTCAGATCTTTAACTGTTCAAATCCTGTCCAGAAAAAAAAGCATGGCGTAAGCTGTGATTAATTTCATTATTATTATTATTTTTTGTAAACATTCAGCAGCCCTAGACACAACCCATTTAATGCCAACAGCATTTATTTAAATTCATATATAGGCTATGCATGAATTAGAGTGGAGCTCATTTCCGTGGTGCAGCCAGCATGCACGGTGCAACAGTGGTGCTGCTGCTTCAACACATTAAAATTACTATGTAGATGGAGTTGTTTTTTTTTTTAAGATTAGCTGTTCTATGGGCAGAGTTCAGCAACCTTCTTGGAACAAAGTGCCATGTTTATTACTATTAGCATTTTTCTATATACTGTCAATTACAACATATTGTCTTCTGATTATCCACAAATGTAACCTTTTCCCTTCTTTTTAAAAGTCTTCTCTTACATTGTTATAATGATCATTAGCAATAACCCAGACTCTCCCCCCAGACAGAGTTCAGAGTTTTAACATTCTTTTACAGGCTGTAATTTACATACACATTAGGGTCCTCTTTGTTTTTGTTTGTTTTTCTAGTAGTTTACCAAAAGACCTCTCTCACACTTATGATGACCCTTGATGCAATGGTGCCAATGTTGCAAAGGTTAAGCCCTGCTTTAGGGTGGGAGCTAATGAGGATCCTAACAAAATAAACAAAGAAAATTCTCACACTCCGTACCGTGACAGCTGAGGTCGGATTTGACCTGATGTTTAGTAGTTTGAGGATTCCCTTCTCCCTGTAGCAGTAGTTTTCAACCATTTTGATACCAGGGCCCACTATTTATTCAGCATTTGAGCCACAGACAACCATGTGATGACATTTTAGCCCCACAGACTACAAAACTAAAAATTATTTTGTTTTTGTCCCTGGCGGACATACAGACCAAAATGACCATTAATCTTCTACATTCTCTAGTTATGCAGACTTGGGCTATTTCAGATGATGAATATTTTAACTCTTGAGTGTGTAAACATTAAACCAAATGGACCCGCAAGGGTCCATTTGTTTTCATTTGTCCGGTCTCAAAGAGTTGCATCTGGTTAAGGTGAATCCAACTGGTCCCAATGCTAAATTAGTTGGTAACCAAGTAGAACCTTTGTAGTTATTTGGTTTTATTTTACGCTAACAAGAGTTAGCCTTTTATACATTTGTCTTAAACATCTGCATTACCTACTTAACAACTTTGCTGCTGCCTGGGGGACACAGGAGGTAACCGCAGCCTGACGGGCCAGTTATAGTGTGACACATGCAGGATAAGCTAAAATAGGGCCATATCCTTGCTCTAGAAAGTGTCAGTGTTCCAAACCGGAGAATAGGCAAAGACCACAGAACTGTTTTATCCATACCACAGAGATCGGTTCCCTTGGGAGGTCAGGGTGAGGGCTAGAGATAAGCTGTACTTATCTGAACAAATGGTATGTCCGACTAAATCCATGCACCACTCTAGATTTAGTCATTCATCCTTATACGCTAATTATATAAGAAGTGAACGGCAGTGCGTTTTTTTGCAATCCGGTATAGGACTAAAGAAAAGTAGACCAAGGCAAAAAAATAAAATGAATAAATCACGATTGAGAACGAGACTCACCCAGCACTGCTAGATCAGCACAATGCTGTACCAGGAACAACTTCAAGATCTACATTAACTTATGTCAATATGCTTGGTTAAATCGGTCCTAAACAGATACAGGTTTATTTCCTTGTACAAACTGTGTGCACCTGCCCCATCCCACGATCACGTTCCGAGCCGCTGGATTCTATGTTTAGTAAATATCAGTAGCTGACGAGAAACACGCTTGGACCCAAGCTGTTCCCATAGCAACACAATTCCACTGACAAGGTTCTATCTATACGTTCACTCTTCCTGAGAGCTTTCCAGACGAGTGCGTTCAGACCACAGCTGCCTCGCTGATGCATTCATCACTTGACTGACCTCCCCAACAATCCCCCCCCCCCACACACACACACACACACACACACACACATGCCGCCAAAGTCCACCACTGGTGTGATCTTGACTCTTGACTCCACACAAACACCAATCCAGCCATGGCTCCCTCATGACCCTCCGTTTTCCTCGTCATTAATGCCACTGCTAGCAGCAGTCTCCCTCCTGCTACTCTGTTTACCTCTCTGCTTGTTTGTTTTCAATCTCCTCTGAGCAGAAGAGCCACTATAGGAGGTGTGAGCTGGATTGCACAGGAGCCTCTGGAACAAATGTCAGCGTATGTGTGCGTGTGTGCGTGCACGTCACTAATGACTCAGTCCGTTGGCTGGGGGCGTAGTTGTCTTTACCACGTGCCCGTTGGCTCAGGAGCTTTAAAGATTCTTTAAAGGGGTACTCCACTTTCAAAAAAACTTTTGGTCATTTTATGGTCTACTCAGCCTCATGTGAACACACCAGACAGTTTATAAGTTACTCCATTCAGTATTTAGATATTTGATGTTCATTAGTCTGCCGGAACGTCCTTCCTATTCCCATTATAACTTAAAACTCCATTTTAACCATGACAGATTATTCGAAAACAACCCATCTTTTTTTCTGGTGACTGATATTGTCCTCCTAATACGTGAGAGGGCCGTGGAATTGCATCGACATTTTTCATTTATTTTTAAAATATTGTTTTAAGTTATAATGGATTTGTATAGGAAGGACGTTCCGGCAGACTAATGAACATCAAATAATACTGAAAGGAGTAACTTATAAACCGTCTGGTGTGTTCACATGAGGCTGAGTAGACCATAAAATGGCCAAAAGTTTTTTTGAAAGTGAAGTACCCCTTTAATGTATGTCAGGGCCAGGGGCGGATCTAGGCATGGGCATGGGGGGGGGCAATGCCTCCCTAAATGCCCCGACTGCCCCACCAAACATGATGGCATGCAAAACAACCCAAGATATTTGAAATTATGTGCTTAAATGCTTAAATTTTAAATGAAACACTACTACTGCTACTAACTGCAGTTGTTGGTACCACTAAACCAACCAACAGAAAAGTCTCTGACAAGAAAGGTTCTTCTTCTTAAAAGGTTTGTACTGCTTAAATCCAAAAGGTGTGAACTGCAGACTTTTAAAAACAAAAAAAGGAAACCAAGGCACTCTGTCTTCAGTGTGAAAAATGTATACTACATAATTTACTAATGATCAAGGCAACTGAAAATGACCAACGCGTTTAGAAAAGTCTCTAAGTCAGACCTTTAGCTTCATGCTTGCTGCGTGTCTTTTGCAACTTCAACAACTGATGTTATTATTGATGTTTATGCTAATATAAGTCCTGCAACCGAAAATGGTATGGGTGCCCCCATACCATTTTCTCCTGCACCCCTCCCCCCATTGAGAAATTTGACATCTGCCCCTGATGTATGCATACAATCATCCAGGCAGAAATATGCATTGATGCTTTGATATTTATTCCTCCTTGGCTTAATCCTAATGTAATTCCCCACCATAGCATTAAAGATTACGGTGGCGAATAAGTCGTTACATGCTAAGCAGAAAAAACGGAAAAGGAAGAAAAAGAAAAAATCCTAGTTTGGAATCAAGTATTTGCACAGGGAGCTTTGCCCAACATTTATGACTATGAATTTAAGAAATAAGACTAAGAGATGGCTTAATTTAACAACCAAGCCAGAAAAGATAATTGCCCCATAGAAGGATTAATACAGTTGTTTGAAGTTGAAGCCATTCATTATTTGGGAGTCCAAAGTGCATTATCTGTTCAGGCTACAATTATGTACTGTAATTGAATGCTCCACAGAATGAAAGCCAGATACCGTATGACAGATCCAGCTGTTAGCTACCGTAATAGTGTGACATTAATGCACAATCATCTATTATGTCCCCAATAGTAGTCTTTGCTGTTGAAAGGTTGAAGGTTATTCCCATAATGCGGAAAGTGGCGTTTGCCCTTTTTAGAACAGTTTTCACAAGAGCATTATGAATCCTTTAATGGCCTTTTTATTATCTAAAGTTCAAGGACACTTTGGAAGATGTTTGGGTTATGTCCACAACCCCGTCATGATGTTAGGAGACCAATTAGGGACAGTTGGCAAGTACAGTATCGCTCTTCCCGCGCTGCTTCCCTCTGTGAACACGGGCCAGACGGCTGTCAATTACGGATGCACCAATCTGGTGCTTTTTGAGTCTGGATCCGGCCTAGGATGTACCTTCCACGTGATTATGATTCCACAAATGTTCTACGATAGAAGGATGATATGGCAACCTGCCTGGCCAAGTTGCCATGTGTCTGAATGGTTCCTGGGCAGGCATAGTTCAACTGAGGTTAGGATTAAGGTTAATTAGGTTTGGGTTTAGTTTTACTTGGGGCTAAATAGAGAAATTGTATTACCATTCCAGCTTAGTCCTTGCCATGCTATTTAACCGTTAAGTTAATGCTTATCCGGTAAGGCCTAAATGGTAATGTTTAATAAAATGCAGACAAAAGTGCAATAGCCGCCATCACGCGCCATCCATAAAAGAAAATTATAAATACATACAATGCAATGTAGTGAAACTATATTGTCCTTGACATACTTTAGTTCAGATTTTTAGACTTCAAATAAATATATTGGTTGCAAGTATTACGTGATTGCCTGACTCCGATGGTGGGAGTTCCGCTCTGGTTTGGAGTGAATATTAAATAAATAAATGTATCCACAAATCTAACACAATTTGTATTGTCCACCTCTCGCTAGTAGTTTTCAGAACTACTTATATTACTACATATTCACCAACACTCAGGTGATTAGGCCATTTCCAGCCACTAAATTAGTATTTTCCTACAAAGAAAATCTGTGCTAACCCTTTCATGCTTTGTAGTGATTGTGTAGCTTGAATGCAAGCATTATATATACCGCCCCCTTCACACAGCTGCACACTCAAGCAACGAGGTTGAATGTCAATGAATAATAGATGTCAGTGGTATACTCATGATACGACTGATATCAGATGGCGTTTAAGAAATGCTGATATTTTCTCTTGGTGTTGACATTTGGTGTCAATGTCTGTCCATTAATTATTCACATTTCTTTAGCTTTTATTGTACTTTTATTGCGCACACTGCAATAACGAGTCAGTTGTTCCCCGGGCACCACTCCCTGCTGTGTTTATCTGGTTTAAACTCCGCCATTCGTGAGACGTACAGCAGGAGAGAGGAGACAAAATTAAACACTAAACAATAAAGACGACAGACAGCAGACATTGTATACGTGTAACAACATTACATAATATTATAGGAAAAAGGAAATGATGGAAATTGACATTATATAAATAAAATACACCAAACATTATACATATAAAAATCGGTTCATTATGAGACTGCAACTTCATAAAGAAAACAATTAGAATATGACAGACTGTCACATTCCAGCTAATTAATAACAAAGTCTTAAGGGTTACTAATTGTCTCACCATGCCCAGAAAGTTGTTTAATTTAATCAAGTAATGTCACTGTGTCACGGTGTAACATCGCATGCATTACGATGACTTAAAGCAATTTCACAGTTGTATAAACACCTCTTTAAGAGCACCTGTAGAACAAATAGGATTCCATTAATTGTCCAAACAATGTCTTCCTTCTGCAAACTCGGAGGCCATCTTGCACTGCAGTAGAGGAGATTTGTCTCTCTCTCACGCGGGTCGCGTGGACATGGACATGTCCACCATGTTTTCTGAGTCACCAGCTCTCGCGATCACCTGCAGGACAGCGACACAGATCTCCTCTGCAGCAAATCTACTCTTAACAGTGAAGACATTGTGATATCCCATGATTTGAAAGCTCCTGTCCAGCTAATCTGTGACCACAACAAAGCCTTTACCTTCAGTCTGCAGAAGGAAGACATTGTTTGGACCACGAATACCTATACACACGATTCATAAATGTTCCTGAAGTTCCTGAAAATGCTTGATGGAAATGAGATGTTTCAGACAAGAAATATGTTGCTGGTGTAATTATTTATTGTGGTCAATAAAACCACCTTTAAATGTTGAGAGCTTTGCAGACCATACATCACGCCCAGACACGCAGAGGTGAAATTTAATTACTGGAAAGCAGTTATCGTTATATTTATTTTGGTGTGCGTACATGCGTGGGTGTGGACTATGACCTGTGCTGTGTTCAGAAAATTACACATCTAGCTCACAATTGTGTTCTGAACTTGAATGACTTGTTCCCCTGGAGTGCGTTAATGCAGGAATAAATCTGGCTGATGAGAGCTCTACCATGTCTATGGTTGATAATGCCACACAATATTTACTCTGCTTTATTTGTTTAGTTTAATGAGATAAAACATATGCATGAACATTACAAATAAATGCAGCATAAATTAAACACAGTGCAATTACAGTATGAAACATGCTAAAACATCCGCAGCAGCAACACAGGGCTCTATCAGACTTTAAAACCACGGGGAGGGTGCATTAAAAAGAAGCCTACATACATGATCCACGGTTAATTTAGATAAAAGACATTGCAGTGTATCGATCGTGTCTTGCACGATTTGGATTCTGTGTTTCCTGCTGGAGTTAAACACGTGCAAGCCTTATTTATAACAAGTCTCTCTGTGTTCATCAAAACAGCCGTCATGTGCGTAAGAGAGTGAGCACGGCATCTTAACTAACGTATGACATTATTTACATCTACATTTGTGACAAATTCTACCTGAGGTTGAGTCATTGGGCAAGACTAGCTGTTCACTAGAGGAGAAAAATGATTTTATTTTATTTTTATCCAGAATTAATTAAGACTCTCGCAGACTCTTATTTGACATATAAATATGAAATAAATACTTAAGCATGTAGCTGGGTGTAATGTTAGAGACCACAGAAGTGAACCTTGCAACCCTGTTTTCTCTCATTTTCTCAACTCGCTGTTTCCCACAAGATATTACTCTATAAGCCTTATCTCAAAGACTGGCGGGCCAAACTGAACAACATTTTGTTTGTAAAACTGCGCTCGATTAGCAAGGCATCCAATCCGATACTGTCAGACATGCATGCATGGCTTGCTGAACTTGCAAAAGATTTCCATCTTGTTTGAAATATTCAATTGTCACCTCTCAACAAACACAGTATACCTGTAATATGAATGTACCTGCGCAAAACTATTCCGCTGTGTTTGTTGTTGGTTCTCACGTGTCACACGTAATATGTGGTGCTAATTTGGAATTTAGGTTGATAAGGGACAAGACAGACAGAAACAGACATCTCCATGTCCATAATGGGCAGTTGGGCACAAAAGAGACAGGTACACCGGCCCTGAACATGGAATTTGACATTATGACTGAGACAGAAATATTGGTCAAATTGACAGTGTGGCGTAGGTAGTTAGTTAGAGTTAGTACTCATATAATTTCCCATTACATTATGTGTGGGTTGACAGATAATACCAAATCAAGAAATCAATAGCGCTAAAACCATCAATTCTGCAATATAACATAAGCTGTTACAATGTGCCATCTACAATTTGCTACTCTCAGTAATTGCATTTTTGCACTTGACTCTCACTGGTATATTTTTACACTTACACCTGAAGTGTTTTTGACAACTTGTCTTTGCCCCGACACCCACGGCGAAATGGCACAGGAAATGTGTGTTAAGTAATGCATTGTTGTTGTTGTTGTTGTTTTGTTCCAAAATAGCCTTTGTGCCAGGACCCAGAGGCGTGTCAGGAGTGTGTGTGTGCGTGTGTGCGTGTGTGCGTGTGTGCGTGTGTGTGTGTGTGTGTGTGTGTGTGTGTGTGTGTGTGTGTGTGTGTGTGTGTGTGTGTGTGTGTGTGTGTGTGTGTGTGTGTGTGTGTGTGTGTGTGTGTGTGTGCGCGTGCGCGTGCGCGTGCGCGCGGCGGTGCACAGCAGAATACATAATGACATGACACTGAAACAGGTTGTGGATTGTAAACCAGCTGCTCCATAACAGTGTCCCATAGGACAGGGGTTTTCAACCTTTTTCATACCAAGTCCCACTATTTATTCAGAATTTGAGCCACGGACCACCATGTGATGACATTTTAGCCCCACAGACCGAAAACCCAAAGATTTCTTCTTTTTTATCTACAATTCCAGGCTGGATTTCGGAAACATAACAGGCAAACATAGATCTCTAGTTGTGTAGATTTGGGCTGGTTCAGATGATAAATATTTTAACTCTTGAGCGCATAAAAATAAAAACCAAATGGACCCACAAGGGTCCATTTGGTTTCGATGTGCACAGGACTATGACCTGGTTTCGATGTGCACAGGTCACCCACGCATGTACACACACCAAAATAAATATAATGATAACGGCTTTCCAGTAATTAAATTTCACCTCTGCGTGTCTGGGCGTGATGTATGGTCTGCAAAGCTCTCAACATTTAAAGGTGGTTTTATTGACCACAATACCACCTGGAACCCTCTCAGATACCACTGGTGGTCCCCTGACCACCGGTTGAAAACCCCTGCCATAGGAGATGGATTTGACAAGAGTCTGATTGAGACCTGCAGGTAGACATTGAAATGCCACCTTAACAAGAAGACACATATGTGGTGGTCCGTTAGATAAGAGCAAATAAGATGACAGTAGATTCCGCGTGTGTGTTTGCACAGACGGGCACTCACACGTCCTGGCACCCATTTTTGAGTCCGTCAAAGACTGTCTCAGATTTGCGGCCACACTGATTGGATCTCACTGATCTGTCAGTCAACCCCCGGTCCCTCCCCCTCCCAGTGCTGCATTACATCACATGATTTGGAGTGACGCCCAGCGAGAAGGGTTGACTCCCACTTCTAGGCCATTGTGGCCAATGAATTACTCCGGGCTTTCACCTTTTGCGTAGCACAGATGAAAATTAAAGCTTGGGTATCGAGGCTAAGTAAAGACTAGCTCCAATGGAAACAGTGATAATAAAGCTAACCACTCAAGAGGCATTGGACCTGACTGCCGAATTGTGATTTCATGTTGGTGGTCATTTTTACCGTAGCCGGTGAATGCATGAATTACAATCTCATCACGCAGGATGCATATTAACAACAAAGTTGTTTTCTGTGGTGTACTTAAACCTGACTTCTAAGACCCATTCCAAGCGAGATCCCACAGCATGAGAGTGGACAGATCATGGAAGGGATCGTATTATTGACCTTTTTGTCACTTCATACTCCACGGGAAGCTCAACCTCTGCTTCCTGATCAGCGTAGGCTGGCAGTGCAGCATAGTGACAGCTAGAGGTTATGCTAAATTCGCATCGTTACGCCCACGTTCGATTTCATTATTCAGAAATCAAGCCTTTCCAGGCGACAATGACACAAACACACACAGATCTGTAATCAAACTCTCAGACGTCTGCAGGGAAACAATCAAACAGAACGAGGTGCAATCAAGCACACGACAGCTTTCTCCCCCTCTCTTCTGTGATCTTTCAGGTTCTTCTCGTTCTCTTTCGCCCACAAACATGCGCG
This sequence comes from Benthosema pterotum, assembly GCA_039105355.1. Taxonomy (NCBI): domain Eukaryota; kingdom Metazoa; phylum Chordata; class Actinopteri; order Myctophiformes; family Myctophidae; genus Benthosema; species Benthosema pterotum. The sequence continues at coordinate 12,335,627 of CM076975.1, read as the reverse complement.
CATGCACGTCTGACCCGATTCACTTATTATTTTAACCGTGCGTGTAGTGTATGCCGTTCACAAGGACCCATGCGTTACATTATGGGTCCACAGAATACCAGAGCAAAATCGTTTCTAACTAGAAAAAGTGCCCTTCTGGGCACAGGTCTCCACGAGGTTAGGTTGTGACCTCCTGGTGGCGTTAATGTGAAAAGAGTGCCAGTTCTTCTAGTGACTTTGATGGCAAATGAATGATTTAAGGCATTTTGTTCCAAAAAAATGTGTTTTGTGAAAAACCCACCTGTTGATGGCGCTATAACAGGCCAATATCAAAAGATATATTGCTCATTGCTCAGCCTAGGTGTAATGTTTTCACATAAATTCCATGCTGTGTTCATGATTCGATGCCTTTTGTTCTAAAGTATATTATAGCCAATTTGAATGGAATATAAAATATAGGATAGGTCCATCTTGAGCACATGACTCTAGAGATACTGCGTAATAATTTGCAATATTTTGGCACTGGATGAGTAATACGAAAAAGTGTTTTACCAAAATCTGCCTCCTTGTGGCGCTATAAAAAGCTAAAGTGAAAAATACAGGTCAATGGTTTGTCGTTGTCCTCTATCGAGTGTGCATACAACATTTCACGCAGGTCGGTGCTTTAATAGGTAAAAATGTGAAAAGCTGTCTCATGGTGGCGCTACAACAAGCCATTCAAGACAATGTGGGGCAGAGGGTCATTGTAGGCACCCAGGGATTGTGTGTGCAAACTTGTTGTGGTGTGTGCCGGATATTAGCAGGCGGCGGACACACAGACATAGTGCAAAACATACTGTTCACCATGCCCTGGGCCTTGTGGAGACTCAGACAACAAATTGTTAGAATGTGAAGGCACAGTTGGTCATTATGTTCTAAAAACTACACTACTTTGTTGTTCTAAGTCACATAAAGCCTTTATTCAATGCAAGCTCTGTGGTATAGTAGTGGTTTTAACGAATTAGGACATCAGACAATAAAATTGAATAATCATAATGTTCAGACATGCCTTCTACCGACTGTCAGATGGGGGGAAAAATAAAAGGGGACACATGAAAAGAGCATTCTGCAAGCAGCACATTTGAATTATTTCCCTTTGTCTCTTTTGCTTTCAATCTCGAGTACAAGATATTAGTTATGCACAAAACACTATCTGACAAAGCCCTCATATATAAAGCTGAATAATAATGCGCTTGGTAGCCGTTGTTCTGCGGAATTTATTTCACCTCAAGTTACCTTTTCGACTGCTTTGCAATTTGTACAAACGTATTTAGACATACGGTCTCATCTGGAGTGACTACGAGGTTAGTGCAAGCAACATGAACTCTACTGTACTACAAGAGGTAGAGGAAGTGGAGTGCTAAGAACAAAGTACTGCAACTAGAAGTTACATCAAACCTACTGTATAGATCAAACATTTAGCCATTCTGAACGCCTAAGCAAAATGCCTACAGTAAATACTGATATTGCAATGCCTGTATCATCCCAAAGTGGGTTCCAGGTACCCACAGTTGTGGGGTCCTTGAGGGAGCGCCAGGAGGTCCAGTGCCACCCAAATTGCCATCTGGGGCAAGAAATAGGACGGTTAAAAGGGACAAATTGAATGGCGGTTTATTGGCGCAATGCGCGATCCTGTATTATTAACAGCGACTGAGACAAGACAATGCTAAAGACATATACTGTATGACCCGATCAAATAATCGGACTATAGGAGTGTTTGACGTTGATTCATTGCACTGACGCTGGGCATAACTATTGATTTATATTGTTTAACCCATTTCCATTCCTGACATTGTAGATTCCATTCGCTCTGAGAGGACATACTGAAAAAATTGTGCTGCATTCTCACATTGTCCCCCAAAAATAGCAGGCGTTCACGGCTCATGGTTTAATTGATGTTGATATCCCAGCAGTGGCGGTAAAATTGTAACGTATCGTTGTCCCATCTTTCTCTTCTGTGTCTTTCTTTTCCTTTCCCTAACCAGTGGTGAGTCAGAACCTGGTGACGGACAACGTGTCGGTGGTGGAGGGGGAGATGGCCACCATCAGCTGCCGGGTCAAGAACAACGACGACTCCGTCATTCAGCTCCTCAACCCCAACAGACAAACCATCTACTTCAGAGACATGAGACGTGAGTACCTGCTCAAGCCCTGCTGATCCCACTCGACGGGGGAGACCCGTTTCGAAGCGTTTTGAAATCGGAAAACACTTCTGAAGATGTTGTGTTACGTGTTGAAATCTGCTGCTGAGCCAATCGAATGAAGCTGAGAAACTGACCCCAGAACGGGTCACTGTGGCTCAGGAGGCAGAGCAGGTCGTCCAGTGATCCCTGGGTCGGCGGTTCGAATCCAGGTTGAAGTCCTTGGGCAAGACACTGAACCCCAAATTGCTCCCGATGTTCTGGTTGGAGCCTTGCATGATTTCCTTCGCCATTGGCGTATGTGTGTGTGTGAATGGGTAATTGTAATGCGCTATGTAAAGCGCCTTGATAAAGGTGTGATATAAATGCACCATTTAGCACCTTTCTGAAGATGGAAACTTTAATGTGATCATGCACAGATAAGCCTATCCTTGATTACTACTAGTCAGACTTGTAAATAGCAGATTTACATGCTCACAATGTGCCACAAATTAGATTTGCTACGGTTGCATTAACTCTGGCCCGTTTTTGCTAAGAATAGCGGGTTTAAGTGGTCAATCTCCCCATGAGTGGATAATTTTGTCCTCATTAGATGGTGTAGAAAGGCATGCAGGGACCAGATGATGGATGAGTGGATGATGAGAGGAAGTGTGAGCGAAGGAAAACTATCTCTCCATTCCAGATGGACCCACTCACATGGCCGACGCACTGGCCGCGGAGATACCGGCCCTTGATCGGCGAGGTGTTTATTCACATGGCCGTGTTGCTTTGTTAATGTGGCTCTGGTCATTTTTGGGGAACGTTTGTTGCCAAAAATCGTCCATTGAATGCATGCTGGGTACACTGTCACATCATGTAGCAGGTCGTACAGTAAGGAGTACACTGGGCTTGTTACAGAGATCAGATTCTATGTTGTTTTGTTAATGAATGCATCATCCTACTGTTCTCCTGGCTGGAACTACTTCATATATTTATTGGTTGGTTGGTTGGTTGGTTGGTTGGTTGGTTGGTTGGTTGGTTGGTTGGTTGGTCGGTCGGTTGGTTGATTGATTTAATGAATAATATCTTAGTCAAAAGCTTATACAGCCCTTATGCAGGTATAGTATTTTATTGTTTGCCTACACCTCCAGTACCTACAGTAGCTGGGCAAACAATGAACAACTGCTGATACGCTTCCAGCCTGTGTTAATTCACGCTGTTGACTGACACTTGTCGCAGCTATTGTGAGATTTGATAAGAAGACGTGTGAATTATTGTTTTACACTGTTACGCAGGGTAGATACTCACAGAAGGATGTATGTGCGTGTAGTGAAGCCTACTATGGCAACTTTGAAGCTCAATCGTCCTAAAACCACTCTGAATGCAGACTAGAACCAAAAATGCCAAGGTCACCACCGAACACTCGCACAAACCTCCCCCGCCCCGCCGCCCGCTGTTGATTTTGTGATTTATTCATATTGATGTCGGAACACCTGGGAGGCGAAACTAATGCATTCATATTGATGTAGAACACCTGGGACGTGAAGCTGCTCTTATCTGATGAGGGAGAGAGCGAAAGGAACAATCTTCAATATCCTGTGAGGTGACGCGTCCTTCAGCTCTGACTCTTCGCGGCTGGAAGGGTGGTAGAGTTCAGTCAGGACAAACATATTAGATTCGATACTATTGAGGAAATTAGCCCTTTCGCTAAGACCCTCCCCAACCCGTCCTTGTCCAATAGGCACCGTAGCAACGGGGGACGAGATAGGAGACTTGGCCGTCTTTCATTCTTGCCAACTGAAATGCACGGCGCGCTAAATGATGTGGTTTCTCTGTATAAATGATGTTTCAGACTAGTAAGAGCTTTAAAATCCTCACGTTCTGCATGCACTGCACTTTTATATCATATACTGTAACTGTCACTTTAGTTGCCCTATATGCCTCCAGTAGTATTTATATTAAATACATTTAATTTAATTTTTGCTCAAAATATGTAAATTAAATGCCAGCTTATAAAAAGAGACACGCCAGTGACTTTCAGGTGGAAACAACTATAGACCAGGTCTCGACCTTGTAGGTTGACCATTTTCTTACTGGTTGTGAGTTGTGACTACTTTACTGCTAGTGGTCGTGGATATACGACCCGGTTGCACCAGGTCGCACCTGGTCGCTACTGATTTATAGGGGAAGTGCATGTTCACAAAACCTGGTCGTCCCACAGGCCGACCTGGTCGACCTGGTCGCAACTAGTGTGACTACAGTAGTAAAGCTATAGTCGTTAGTGGATCTCACCTTTCCCGGAGAACACTTTCAGGATTTGTTTGATGAACGTGTGCGAGTGTGTTTGAAGAGTTAGCATCTCTCCGGAAGAGTTGTACCGTACGAGGTTGTCATGGTGGGATTCGTCTGCAGGGTCCTAAATTACCATAAAATATGCATTGTTGTCTATGTACACAGTTTGCGTCCATCAGCGACCCTGTGCAAATCCCCAAGATGTGGGGAAACATATTAGCAAGATGCTGTATGCATACCACACACACACGTAGGTGACTTGTTTGCGTCTGAAAAACCTGACATTTATACATAAAATATGATATTACATGAAATATATAACTTGGATGTAAATTCATAACAAAATGCTTCACATGCATATTGGTATGTTTGAAAATAGCTTCTTTCAAACTACTGCATAATTACTATTATGCATAGCAGACTGATACATTGTGCGGCAGCACGTGCACGCACGCTCACACGCACGCACCCACATTCACCGAAATAGTTTCATAGCATCTGTTCAGCACTGAGTGTCACTGTTTCACAGCCTAACACATGCACCGATGCACAGACAGTCGGATGTGCGCATGTGCGCGTGCACACACACACACACACACACACACACTCATACGGATTGTTCAGTACAGTACAGTACAGTAAAACTGCAGAAGTACAGTACAGCACAACTCAAACAGGATTTTCTATTCTTTTGTGTACTGATTTGTGATTTCCTTGTTTTCACCAGCAGTTTGTGATGGATAGATCCATCACAAACACCTCATTGTGCTATTATTCATAGCTAATCGCAACACACACACAATGTATTCATGCCAAGACTATAATACAAGTTATGTATAATGCATGTCAGCACTATTCACATGCAGTACAAAGCAGCCTATTCATGATATCAGGACAGTGTGTGGTCCAGTTATTATCCACCCATTCCATTGATGATTCACACCATGGTTTCTGCTCATAAGTAATGCATCTAACAGAATTCCAGGTGGCAACCAAGGCATGCCAGTGTTTACTTAACTAAATGAAGAAATCTGTGTTTACCTAACAATGAAATCTGTGTTTACTTAATGCAATATTGCCAGCCTGTGCTTTTCAACTTCCTTCTCCTTTTTTCTTTTGTATACATGGCTCCTGGCCATGCTTGGTAATGGATTTATTGAAGTCTCTGTCTGCCCAAACTCAGACCCAAACTCTTCTTCCTTCTGCGGCCAAAACTATGGAACACATAGGACATACTATGCAGATGAGCTTCAGACTACATCTGCTGCATTGTCTGCCCTCGCCCTGACCTCCTACAGGTGTATGCAGATCAGGCTCAATTTATGTAATTTAGATAGCACTCTATAGTATTTATTTGTTTCCTTAGACCAGGGGTTTTCAACAGGTGGTCCCCTGACCACCAGTTGTCCTTGAAAAGGTTCCAGGTGGTCCCAGGCTAAATAATGGAATGTTGGTTAACCAGATGTAACTCTTGAGAATGTAAAAATGAAACCAAATGGACCCTTGCGGGTCCATTTGGTTTCATTTTTACACTCTCAAGAGTTAAAATATTCATCATCTGAATTAGCACTGCTTACTGCTGTAGGCGACTAGAAGTATAGTATTGGAATTTGTGCTTACTTGAGTAAAAGTACCTAGTTACTTTACCCCATGACTGCCTGTACCAGCAGCGGTGGATGTCTGTGGATATTCACCTCATGATCTGTCAGTAGCGGCTGTTTGCTTTAGAACTTCACAGAGAATATCAACCAACGTGGAGGCCAAGGTGATCCTTGTTACCTTGATGTCTTGTGATCTCTCCCAGAGAGGAACACTCTGACATCCCAGCTCCCGCAGGGCAGCCTCCTCTGTGACCTCCAGGAACTACACTAGTGGAATTTGAGGCTTTGGTCAACCTATGTTCAGAGGCATTATATGCTCCCAAGCTGTCTGTCACTCATTCACTACGTTCAACTTCGCAACTCTGTCTGTCTGGCAAGGAGCCGATCTGGGCGTGGCTTATGAAGGTCGAAATCCTGCCTAGGCTTCTGATTGGTCTCTGATTTGTTTGAAGGGAAAAAACATCAGTTGTTGGAACATATTCTAATCAGAAACATTGACACTATGCAACAGGTGACATCAGGGAAATAAAAGGCTAGCAGGTACTTGCCAGAATCAGTTGGCAGTAACATTCAGAAGTTTAATATTGTAGAGTCAACGGAGACTTGATTCCAGACTAGAGCGTCTACTAAATGTCTGTGAATATAGTATTCGACAAATGCTAAGTCAAGTGTTTTGTGCCAAGGAGGACCCCCATGAGGTTTGGAAGTCATAGACATTTCATAATGTGTGGTTGCTGCTGTTATGCTGGCCTATACTGTGAACTGTGCTCAATGCCAGTCTTTTAACTTTTTTCGAGGCTAAGGCACTAAAGTTGCTATCTACATACATATTCAAAGACAACCACATAAAGAGTATGCATATGCATAAGTGAATGGCAGATTGAGTGGCAAGTGAGATTGACACAAGTTAAATGTTAATTTAATGCAAACAAATACTGTAGTTCTTTTCAGTTTTTCATGTACAGTGGCATACAGTGTGGGGCTGTCAAGGCCAGAAAGTATATACAGTGTATACTGGTATATATATTTTTTCCACTCAGTAGGTGTTCCACTGTTCCTGCATAACTTCCAGGGACAATGATGATGTCACATGCGTACCCTCTATACTCTATGAAATGAAATGCTATGGAGAGCCTCAGTTCTCCAGATATGAAATTTGTATATACAGTATGGCTCCATTGAACCTCCATTATAACAGGATTTACAAAGCGATGCATGATGTACTAAAGCTTTGAGCATCATTTGCAAGTTTGTATCGCATTGATGTGCACATGACATATACTGTACAGTACAATGGGCATCAGCGTATGAAGGCTCAAATCGAAATAACTTCACAATAAAAAAGCATAGTGGATCTAAATACTGTGAGAGGCTTCATTGAAGTAGCATGTTATAACCCTCTCCAGTCTAAACTCCTTTCTCTTTGAAGACTTGGCATTCATGCAGTTGTATTATATGGCTGACTTCACCATGTACTGTATGTCTAGAAAGTGATGGGTTTGATTTAACTATTAATTACAGGTTTCATTTTACCAATACATATCTCTCATATTTGGTCCCAATTAAAAATGAGCATGCGATGACATCAAGATTGTTTCTACAGTAAGTCACCTCAAGGAAAATCATGGGGGAGGACAGGCGTGGCACGGCTGCTGATGTCTTCACATGCATGTTGTCCTTGGATCGTCCTCTGGTACCCGAATAAGACATGTTATAAGTCTGCCACACGCTAGGAAGGTGCACTCCACGGCGAGAGGCACCAAGGACAGATAAGCCTGTGTCAGGACATCTGTATGGAGCCCAGCCTCTACTATGGTCACACATGTGATGTGGAAAGGGTCTATTTCTGTTGTGTGCACACTGCTATTATCTTCTTCTGAGAGAGTAAGTGTGTTACTACAGTATGTGGTCTTAATTCAAGCAGGGTGTCCATTCTATTCTATCTATTCCATTCTAATACTGGCCCTGTAGTCAAAGGCTATAGCTTACAACGTATAATGCAAGCATTATATTATGATTAAGGTCATGGCATGCACTCCGATATTTCTACCTTACAATTTACATTTTAGGCATTACGTTAACTAAAAGCATTGCAATACATAATATATACAAATTAGTTGAATTTACTATTATGCAGAATTTACAATATACAGTACTTTGCAATTTAAAATTCAAGGACTAAAGCACAATACATTTGACATCCTGTATAGGTATTCCTGCTATCTAATACTACTTGATATGCTATCTAAACTACCTAGGTTGGTGCTGCGATGGGCTGTTATGTACTGCAAGTACTATGGGCTGAGATGGAGTCTGAAGAGGTGTCTATACGTGTGGATAGGGAGGAAGTCTCCGGTTCTGATTGCAATGGGAAGTGAACGGAGTGGGTGGAATTGGTCTCACCACTTAAGGAGACATTCTGTGATTTTGTTTGTAAAACCCTCCAGGGCCTCAGTAACTGGATGTGCACATGCACGCACTCAACAAACCAACAGCACATACACCAAGGCCCGCCCTTACTCAATCCTGATTGGAGGAAGCCCCTCTACTCCTGAACGGATGAATGCTTTTCTCCCAAAACCCAAACAGAAAGAAAGGACCACTTCAGCACTTTTCAAGCTATCTAATAATATCTAATCCTATCTATCTAGGTCCTCACTACTAAACGTGTCTCATTGGAGGTGCTGTGAACAGTTCAGAAACTGGGCCACTAGTGACATCATCGTTAAGCAAATATTAGCAAGATTTTTTGTACGATGACTGCAGAAAGCCTGCAGTTTCTATTAGCTTGGATTCCCCATCGTTCAATGCTATGAGACACAGACTAGGAAAAATAATGGTAGCATTTTATCATGATTATTAGTGAGGACCTATAATATGAAGATTGACAAGTGGTGAAGTGGTCCTTTAACACACAGAAAATAGCACCCTGCCCCGTGCTGATCTTTGTAGGCCTATGGATTGCCATCCGCTGATTGGTTTGATTACAGTGATGCCTCAAACCCACCCATGACTAATTCAGGGCCGTTTTTTTACCGTGCAGCACCTTGGCGCAGTGCCAAATGACTGGGCATTGGTCACGCCTCCGTGTCTTGATGTGGTAAACACTGAGCCCATGCAGACTTTACTAGGTTCACTTAGTGCTTTTTATAGCACTCACTCCTTGGCTCTGTTCTACCCTGTGGGTTTATGGAAGCTGAAGGAGACTTCTTAATGCCTTGGAGGCTCACATTTTATCCACACTGGCATAGTAGGCATTCTAATTCACAAATTGTCCCTGGTTTATATGGTACCAAAAAACCTGACTTCACTGGGTGTCAGTTCATCTTCAATTGTGGGGGGGCTCATTACTTGACACAGCAAGATTTGTGGGTGATCTGTGGGGTCGGTGAGTCCCGGAAGATGAGAGATAATACGTGGCTGAGGACCCCTTACTCAGATTACGGTGGGACTCGCAAAGGAACAAAAGAGCAATGTCTGCCTGAGCAAAATTAGACTTTACGAGATATAGCACTGGCTGGGCCACTTCCATTTGAATTTGACAATAACGTTGATTTAAATATGAATTGCTATAGACGGAGCACGTACCATAGGGCTGAGCAGTCCCGCCCCTTTCATGACATTGCCTGTGGCCCAGAAGTAATTTCCCATTCATCATATTCCTCATAGACTCATCCAAATATTATAATACAATATCTAATCAGTAAATGAAACGGCACGATGCAACACTTTTTGTTCTGCCCTTGGTGCTTGAATGTATGTAGGGGTGTAACAAACAATCATTGTAAAGTGCACTGGATAAAGGCGTTAGTCAGTCTATGTACCATTTACATTGAAATGGCACCAGACTCATCTGTGGTCGGTCGGACCATAACATATTTGCCGTGTTTCCACATGGTCTATGCCTCAGCTTTGGGCAAGCTTGCAGCGTCAACGTGTTTTCATCTCATCCTAGCCTTTTGCACCTTATTCTTTAGTGGCGGTCTTATCAGGTTTTAGTGCATAAGAGGCTGTCATTATCTGGTATGAGAAAAACCTGGGCTGGCAAGTTGAATTAATTCAAGTGTGCTGACCAGTACCTTAAGAGGATAGACTTTTTTCTTTTTCTTTTTAATATCGTAGTGGAGAAATAGCAGCTGACAGTTGTGAAAGTGAAGATGCACATTATTTGAGGTGTGTTCATATTCTGTAATGACATAGGGATTTGTCTTTGTCGGTAACATAAATGTAGCGTAAAATAAATGTAAATATATTTATTATTTTAACAAATTGGCAAGAGTTTTATTGTGTTAATGTGTGCAACCGTTTTAGAAAAGCAATAAGCCACCTATGGTCCAAGGGTCTCGTTCTTGTGAGATTATTGTGCATTTTATAATGGTTGAGAGGCGAGATGCTCTTGGCCATTATAAAATACACAATAACCTCACAGGTATGTTGTATACCTGCTTTTCACCTTAGCACCACCCACCCTAACGTAAGCCTTGTCCAGTTGTTATTATGGGGTAGGGGTTAATATTACATACCATTAAACCATGTTTTTACCATGTTTTGATCAATTTGACTCAAATAATGCTTTCAGCTTCATCATTGGACGACCTGCTGTTCCTCCTAAGCCCCAGCCGCCCCAAATTTAAATATTATAACTACACCCGGGGCTCTGTTAGAGTAATATTAGCTCCGTAGACAGAAAAGCTACAAAAATCACAGCACTCCAGCATTGTTTAGAAGCCCTACTATAGCTCCCTCTCTCGCCACACTCACCTGTGGCTTGTTGCATGCTGTTAGGGTTAGTAATGATAGATTATTGGGACCTACGCACCGCCAAATCACTGGGGTTCACGGTTAGGTTTGAATGCAGATATTCCTGCTGGGGTTGGTGGATTTCCTGGTGTTGGACATGATGTCTGCTATTTTAATTCTCTCCATATTGCCTGACTGGACCCCTTGGCTATTTAAGATAACATGAAAATAAGCAATGCATATTCAACACCACTTTAAGCAACTGATGACCTCTTGCGAGTGAGCTGAAATGAAAAGAAGGAAGTGCCATTGGCCATCGATATTTAGTAAATGAATCACAAGGCATGTCTGTCGGTCTATCAGTGTTGTTATTTTTTTTTCCTCGTTTGAGCAGGTATGTTAACTTAAATCATTTTATTCATGAGCTACCTTCAGGTCTCGCGGTGAGGTTAATAATCAAATTGCGGAAATTAGGTATCACAGTACCCTCAGTCACCTACAAAACCAGTGATGTCTTTTGAATACTTGGGGCAGAAATAAGAACATGTTCCATGAGACTTTTTTGGAAATCTTGTTGGTATAGCCTCAGAAAACTATGGTACCTTTGGCAGAAACCACTGGTGTGGATAGGAATTACGCCATCAGTGTCTCTTGACTCTGAAACTCGCCTATGAGCATGTTATCAGAAGCGGTGCTGACCACTCTCAGCAGGACATGCCCAAAACAACATTTCCTGCTTGCAGGCTCTTTAATGCAGAGGTGATGTTTAATACTTTTAGTGTGGCTTAGCCTGAAAATCATATTAGACATCTGCTTTGGACTGGTCACACAGATAAAGAAGGATACACAGTATTGATTCTATTCAAGCACAACTGAAATGTCATTGATTATAGGGTTGAGCATGTGTCCATAACTTAGCTTGTTATTGTTTTTGAAATATCAAACAATAGTCTGAAATTGTAAATTCAATTCTAATCTGTATGTATATGATTCATTGCTATGTTTTTACTTGATGTAAATTGCTCTAGATTACTTGATGTAAATTGCTTTGGATTAAGACCGTCTTAATGCCTAATTGTAGTCTAATTTCTTTTCAGCAATAAGAACTACATTCATCAGTATTAACTATGACAATGTGTATATTTCAGAATGTTTCAATGAACATAGTGCAATTCATCTTAGAGAGCTACTACTATCTACTATTGCTACTTCATGAGAAATACAGGTCATGTGAGTTGTTGATTTTATTCAACAAAAGTGAAATGAGCTATGAGAAAAATGTATATGATTTATTTTATTTGTATTTACGTATGTATTCTCAATTCAGATACATGTATTGGATAAAGCTGGCATTTGTTTGTTCTAGGGATGTGTTTTCCTCTTCAATACTCCCAACATCATGTCAAATGATAATTCAGCATTTGTGGCTTGTTCTGAGTTTCTTCAGTAGAGCTAATCCGCTCTCCTACACAAAAATCAAATCTCCCATGATGTGGAATTTCTGTCGAATCATCATCCTACTCCCACCGCCGGTACTGTAGTTGATAATGTTGTGGTACATTGGGACAGGATAGAATAAATGAGGCTATACTGTATAGTGTGGCAGTGGTCTCAGTGGCTTCCTCGTTCCTCCTGCAAACATACATTTGAAGGGATCTGTTGTGGGGATCCTATTATCACCATTCTTTCTACCCCATTTCCTCCAAAATGCTGCCATTATGCCAATTGATTCCTCCCCACACACATTAAATGGGAGTGACATTTTCTGTGTTGTCAGTGCTGTTGTATCCTATACTGACTCGCCTGCCAGTGAGGATTGTCGTGTGTGTGTGTGTGTGTGCGCGTGTGTGCGCACGCGCATGCAAGGGTACTTTCAATCAAATGACAAAATTAAAGTGCAAATACATACAAATATAATAATACATTCCTAAAATTATTTAATACTTTATTTAATACTTACTTATACTATTATATATGACCCCCATGCTTATTTCCAAAGGATTGAGTCTCAATCAGCACTGATAGAGGCAGTCCTTTTCATTTCTTTCTGGACAGTGTAGCTGCAGTACCACATTGTCCTGAGGTGGTGGTGGGAGTCGCTGATGTGCAGATTGTTTAATATTTCAGTCATTATACAACGTAATACTCATGCTAGACAAAACCAGGCTTGTTTCCATTCCATGCCAGCTTGAAAATGCAAAGTGGAAATGCGAATTTGGAACTGCAGACTGAAGAAGTGGAGGAATTACACAGAATAGGGTGTGTTTGATGACATCATTATGTGGGCGAACTCAGACGAGCTGTTCTGTTCCTGAGAGCGATTTCCATTAATGCTCCTATAAGGCTGAATGTTCAAACTTGGATATTTGTGGGAAGTCTGGAGCTCCACCAGAGAGCTCTAGAACTTCCGTCTCTTTACTGTCTAATTCGCACTTTCACCACTGTGCAGGTGTAAATGTTTGTTTTTGATCGATCTGTTCATACAGTACACACAGCTAAGAGTACATATATTTTATTTGGGTATGGATTTGGAAGAGCAAAGTAAAGAAGAAGCAGTGGATAAATGCCACAGTGGCTGACCCTACGTTTTAACAGCGGGCGAACGAACAGCAGTGGCTCTGGCCGATAAAAGTCTATTAGTGATAGCTTTACATTACCTACGGTAATGACAGCAGGAACGACTGCTGTCATTACTGCAGGTAATTTAAAGGGGAATTCCACCCATTTTCAACATTTTTTTCTGAGAGTGTACAAATGCAACCAAATGAACCCTAACGGGTTAATTTGGTTCCATTTGTACACTCTCAGAAAAAAAAATGTCTAAAGAAATCCATCCTTGATGTCATCAAGATGTTTCACCATGTTAGTGGTTTTCTTCAGACCTCCATTTCTTGGGAACACAGAATGGGGGAATTTTTTTATCATGTCGACCCAGCACCTCTAGGGTATACTAATGACATATTAGAATGTTGAAAATGGGTGGACTTCCCCTTTAAGTGTGTCACGGTCACCGCGTTGAGGGGTAAACAAAGCAACACATATATTTGATCGGTTATCGCCAGTCAATGTCATCCAAAATATTCAATATGTTCATGATTTTGGTTGACGTTCCTCACACACTGTCCTGCTTGCTATCGCCAGTGGTGCCAATAGACAAGTAACACACCTCCAGAAAAAAAACGAGCACCAGATGAAATTTATCACCCAGGCAGGACTGTACAGCAAGGGTTTTCAACCTTTTTGACACCAGGGACCACCATTTGTTCGGCATTTGAGCCACGGACCCCCATTTGATTACATTTTCTCCCCAAAAGACCTAAAACTAAAGAATTCTTCTGGCTTTGTCCACAATTCCCGGCTGGATTTTGCAAACAAAACAGTGTAGAATTAAGTGGTGCTAATTCAGATGATGAATATTTTAACTCTTGAGAGTGTAAAAATGAAACCAAATGGACCCGCAAGCGTCCATTTGGTTTCATTTTTACACTCTCAAGAGTTACATCTGGTTGCGGGTCCATTTGGTTTCATTTTTACACTCTCAAAAGTTACATCTGGTTGCGGGTCCATTTGGTTTCATTTTTACACTCTGAAGAGTTACATCTGGTTAACCAACTTTCCATCATTTAGCCTGGGGACCACCTGGAACCCTCTCAGGGACCACTGGTGGTCCCCGTACCACCTGTTGAAAACCCCTGCTGTACAGTGATCCGTGTGTTGGCTGTTTGAATCCCGACTCCTCCCCTCCACCTCACCAAGTGTCCTTGGGCAAGACCCCTAATCCCAAGTTGCTCCTGATGTGCTGGTTGTGTCGTGCATGGTTTCTACCACCACCGGTGTATGAATGTGTGTGTGAATGGGTGAATGTAATGCACTATGCAAAGCACCTTGGGTAACGGTCCCATATATAAATGCACCATTTACCAGGATGGATTGAATGGGAATACACTGTAGGTCCGCCTTCTTAACCCATTGCTCTACATTACATTTCATAATGGTGGGCAGGCGAACAAGTTGATCAAGAAGTGTGCCATAGTAGACATGGAAACATGATTTACGGCCGTATTCTGGACGTCCCTCTGAGGGACACTAGAAGGGCAATGAGGGCAACATGGTTAATTCAGCCATTCTCATGCATTGTTATAGATTTGTCATTTGGTTGAGATTGGATAGGACATGCCTTTGTCAGGCTTGAAGAAAGTGCCATATACATATATATTTAGAAACATTTCTCAATCTCTCTTCCTCTCTTGTGTTTTCTCTCCTTTCAGCCCTGAAGGACGCGCGGTTCCAGCTGGTCAACTTCTCGGACAACGAGCTCCGGGTGTCCCTGTCCAACGTGTCGCTGTCGGACGAAGGTCGCTACGTGTGCCAACTGTACACGGACCCTCCACAAGAGGCCTACGCTGACATCACTGTGCTAAGTATGACCACAACCACCACCACTCCTTTCCAATAACCCTGGGGTTTTAATTGGTTGCTCTGTGTGCAGGCTTTCCACTTACAGTACGTCATCATTTGCCGGTTGTGAATAATGGCGAGTTCAAGTTGTCAACATTAATTCCCACTTAACGAGTGCTTTTTGGTTGTAAAAATCCATTACAAGAATCCTCCCCCGTGCTCTTAGTGTGTTGCTGTCTAAGAGCTACTTTCCAGGGACTGTTTTTAGCTGTAGAATCGTTATGAAGAATACATTTTGGCTTGTTTATTTTTTATAAAAGCTAAGCAAAAAAAGTACACTTAATGAACTAGTGGGTGTGGCCACATAAAAACACAATTTTAACTCTAATTTTAAGTTTCTCTACTCTATTTTAAAGAAATATTCCTCCTAGCATAAGCATAATAACCCGATGATAATTTTTTAGGGGGAAATTGAGGGGCGAATCACGGCACTCCGTCTTCACGCCATTTACCCATGGCCTACTTGCGTGTGAGCGGAGTGGGCTAATACTCATAACATTAGCTATAAATGTCTCTTACGTCACATTATGTCATCACCTAAACTGACCAATCAGAGTACCCCGAGTGACCTAGCACTGAACACTACGCAGGCGTGCACTGATCGCCTTACTTGCACCTGCTCCACCTGTTACTAGTTAATGACTTAACTAGTAACTACCTTTCCACACTATACAGTATCTTCTAATCCTGTGGTTTTCAACAGGTGGTCCGGGGACCACCAGTGGTCCTTGAGAGTGTTCCAGGTGGTCCCCAGGCTAAATGATTGAAAGTAGGCTAACCAGATGTAACTCTTGAGAATGTAAAAATGAAACCAAATGGACCCTTGCGGGTCCATTTGGTTTCATTTTCACACTCTCAAGAGTTAAAATATTCATCATCTGAATTAGCACCACTTAATTAAGAACTGTTTTGTTTGCAAAATCCAACCTGGAATTGTGGGCAAAAGCAAAAGAATTCTTTAGTTTTAGGCTAATGGGGTGAAAATGTAATCAAATGTTTCCATGTTTCTACACAGATATATAGCATAGTGGGGTGTTGTGCTCTGGGAGCATGCGTTGTTTTTGTTCTGTTTCCAGAGCCGTGTGTGTGTGTGTGTGTGTGTGTGTGTGTGTGTGTGTGTCTGTGTGTCTGTGTGTCTGTGTGTCTGTGTGTGTGTGTGTGTGTGTGTCCGTGTGTAGTACCTCCAGGTAACCCCATCATCGAGGCGCGGGACGAGATCCTGAGCGAGGGCAACGAGACAGAGATGACCTGCACCGCCATGGGCAGCAAGCCGGCCGCCGCCATCAGATGGATGAAGGGAGACAAAGAGCTTCCAGGTAGGTTCGTCCTCCTCAACCAGACACAAGGTCCAAATGATAGCGGTAGCATAAATTAATCACAAACAATGGTAGCAAGGCCTGTGAGCGGGCCTGGAATGCGGGACGGCCATTGTTTTTTGCATTTTTTTAGCAAATAGAAAATAGGAAATGTTTTTTTTTTCAACAGGTGGTCCAGGGACCACCAGCGTGCCTTGAGAGATTTCCAGGTGGTCCCCAGCTAAATGATGGAAAGTTGGTTAACCAGGTGTAACTCTTTGAGAGTGTAAAAAAATGAAACTAAATGGACCCTTATGTTTCATTTTACACTCTCAAGAGTTAAAATATTCACCATGTGAGTTAGCCCAAGTCTACACAACTAGAGAACGTAGAAGATTAATGGTCATTGTTGATATGTATGTTTGACTGTTTTGTTTCCCCAAATCCAGCCTGGAATTATGGACAAAATGTGGATAAGTAGTGGTCCCTGGTCTGAAAAAGGTTGAAAACCACTGCTTTAAGCAGTTATGTTGTGAGATTCAGTGATGTCTTCAGAGATCTCAGGATCCCTTTGTAAACCTGGCAATTGCCTGTACGAGGTATGGTGAATTGGATACTACATACTAGCTGTATTAGACTGCATGCTAGTTCATTAAATAGAATTGCACCATAAGGTGTATGTCTGAATTGTATATTTTGCGATTCACAAAGGAGCATGTTGCTCTCACCGTCGGTGTCACCAGACACAGACGGTATTATCGATTTAACTTGCACACGTTCGACTTCTCAGTGAAAGTGCATTAAACCAATCTAGTCTATTCCTTGATTTGTTTTAATATTTAATATCATATTGTTTATGTCTGGGGGAAAAAAACAAAGTTTAAATCACCAATCATCAGTGCAAGTCATTTCTGACTCATGATTATGATGTCCATAAAGAAAGCACAAGCTCATACTTTTCATTGCAGATACTGAACTCTGTTCATGTCAGGGGCGGATTGGCCATCTGGAGTACAGGGAGTTTTCTCGGTGGCCTGCACCACCTAGTGGCCTGGTCAAGATCCAAAATGCACTAGTGGCACTTCCAAAATGCACTAAAATGTGCTAGATGCTCGCCTGGAACATACAGATCAAAATGACAATTAATCTTCTACATTCTCTAGTTGTGTAGACTAAGTTGGGCTAATTCACATGATGAATATTTTAACTCTTGAGGGTGTAAAAACCTTTATTTTTACATTTTTACGCTCTCAAAGAGTTACATCTGGTTAACCAGCTGCCCCCCCAGGGTGGCCTGGCAAAGGCAAAATTGTCCCAGTGGGAAAATATGTGCCAATCCGCCCCTGGTTCATGTAACACCACTTCCCCAGCTGTGATGAATGCATTATCTTCCATGCTGATGTGGTTTAGCTTTAGCTATATATAACCTGCTGTTGGATATCAGATGCTAGCTGTTGCCATGGCTGCACAAATCTACCGCCAATTTAAAAGCTTAAACCTGTAATGATCCCTTTTTAATCCACTGAACTCCTAAAGCCATACTGTCTGTCTTCCATGGTGACTCAGTGGGTTCTGTCACTGCAGCAACAAATTGTTTAATTTGCTTTTGGCTGCAGCTCCTTGCCTGGCGGACTTCAGGCTAATTAAATGTCCTTTGAATTTAACTTAATTACCTCAAGCTATAATCAGGCTCTCTTAAATATCATTTAAATGTAAATCCTGCCATCGGTCCTACAAAGCAGACCCTATAAGTGTCTTTCTTTGTCTGCCTGCCTGTCTGTCTGTGTCCGTCTGTCTGTCTGACGGTGTATTTTCTTTCCATGTGGGCTCTCTATCTCTCTCTCGGCCCTCTCTCATCGTCATTCTGCTCGTGTTGTGATTCATTACCTGCTGTCTCGGCACTGATATGTAAACCACTTAAGCTCAGAGTAAAGTGAAAGTCATGAAACAATGGGCGTTCCAGCAGCACTCCATTGTGTTTTATGCTAGAGAGAGAGAGAGAGAGAGAGAGAGGATGAGAGAGAGAGGGAGAGAGAGGATGAGAGAGAGAGGGAGAGAGAGGAAGAGGAGAGAGAGGGAGAGAGAGAGAGATGGGGAGAGCACACACAGCTGGTGCTGATGAAGGAGGAGGGCACTCCATTGATTGACAGGGGCTAGAGCAGTGATTAGCCTGAAGAAAACCACAGGGTGATTTCAACAACTCCTGCCCTGGCCTATAGACCCTGCATGGTCCTACCCCAGCAGGGCTCTGCACATGGATCAAACAATGACCCTGTCCAAAGAGGACTCCACAGAATGGATAGATAAAACTATGGCCCCCATGCTGTTATCCCTCTCTTGGAATGGATGGATAAAACACACATACTCCGGCAGGAATACTCCACAAAATGGATAAAACAATGACCCTTCCCTACTACGCCCGCAGGAAGACCGTACAAATGGATGAATCAATGACACCGTCCTACTCCAGCAGGACGACTCTATAAATAAAAAGGGTTTTTATCTTCCTACACCAGCGGGGGAGATAAAACAGTGACCCTGCCCTGTACACCAGCAGCAGGAACAATATAAGAGTAGAAACAAGTGCTCCTCGGAGCACATGTCTCCAACAAGGTCAGGGATGTGTTTGTGATGTTTGGAGAAATTGTGTACAAGTAATATAAACATTTTTAGTGCCTTCTGGTGGTTGTATAACAAGGCAACATTAAAACGGGTTTCCATGAAAGCTAATAGAGGCAACTTTAGTGTGTGTAAACACTGTTTGTAAACAGATTTAGTGATTCGGCTCACTCTATTGGCTCACTATGGAACTGCTGGAGACTGCTGTGCTGTGATTGGATAAAACACTGCCTCACCCCACACAACCCCCCTCCTGCCCCCCCCCCCCCCCCCCCCCCCCCCCCCCCCACACACACACACACACACACACACACACACACACACACACACACACACACACACACACACACACACACACACACACAAATTAGCACCGCCTTTCCTGAGTCCTGAATGTTTTGTTTTCATGAGTTGTTGACAAAGTTCTGGACTGTCTGCAGGACAAAGCAAGTGTCTGTGTGCAGGGAAACAGCTACAACATCAAGTAGCAGCAACGTAGACCAGGAACAACGCAAAAAAATATATAGTTATACATCTATTTTGATTTTTGGCTTAAAAGGGGAATTCCACCCATTTTCAAAACTTTCCTGAGAGGATACAAATGTGAACCAAATGGACCCTAGCAGGTCCATTTGGTTCCATTTGTACCCTCTCAGGAAAAGGGGTCTGAAAGAAAAATCATTAACATGGTGAAATACATCTTCATGATGTCATCAGATGTAGATCACCATGTTAATGATTTTTTCAGACCTCCATTTTTAGGAAATACAGAATTGGGGGAACTTTTTATCATGTCCACACAACATTTATGTAATATATTTAGGTATATTAATGATATATTAAAATGTTGAAAAATGGATGTAGTTCCCCTTTAACAGTTGCCTCTATTACTTTTAATTGTTTCTCAACATGGAAATGAGCGTGCAAAGTTTCACAGCAACTGGACGCTGCCTTCATACAGGTTGAGTTAGTCTATTCATTGTAGCTTCTGAAGTGTCGCAGTGCAGCTGCTAATTGGTGTGGAGGGAACAGAGAATTAAGCTTGGTGGACATGGTAATGTGCATACAGTATATCTCACTTCATGAAATGGCACAGCGGCTCCTGACAGGTCACATTTTCAGCTCCTCTAGCCACTCACAAGGACAATTCACACCATCTCATGGCCTCACTCTGCATAGTAATAATACCACAAGGTTGTGCCGTTATTGCAGGGTCTTGTTATTATGTCGTGGAGCCCAGTTTAAATCCTGAGGCTTTTTACTTGACCAGGTTTGTTGCGGAAATGCTTTACAGAGCAACGCGGAAAATCAACACCATCGATGAGATTGATTCTATCGTGGGACGATAATAACGAATGTTTATATTTGTCCTTTTTTTCCTCAGGAAAGCCAAAAGTGGAACTGGCATACGACAGGATGTACACGGTAACAAGCCGGCTAACATTCACCGTCAGCAAGGAGGACGACGGCATGCCGGTGATGTGCATCGTGGACCACCCTGCAGTCAAGGACTTCCAAGCACAGAAATACCTTGAGGTTCAATGTAAGACGATAACAACAACACAATGCACACACAACAATAACCACATGTCGTTTACTAAGTGTACTGCGTATACCCTTTACATATTTGATCACCCCTGACACCTGTAGATCACATTCTGTACTGACATGATCATGGTGCATTCTTAATTGATGGTTTTGGAGTTGAAGCCATCTAAAGTAGCACAGAAGTTTCCTTCTGTAAAGTATAGCGTTATTGAGTGCTGTAATTATTGAGGATTTACTGTATGTTTCTCTGTAGGCTTGATAACTTTGATTCAACTTCGACTCATTTCAAAGTTGTCTGGCATAAATCAATATTATACATACAGTACATGAATCTGAAAATCCGATCACCCTTCACTATCCATCTCTCTCCAGGCGGCTGACCATTATGCCGATCCATGAACTTGTCTTTGAGTTCCTCAATGAGGAACTCATACCGTATTAAACTTGAATGAATGAATCCAGAAGGCTATAGCTCAAGAAAGCACAACAATCGATTAAACCCTTATACTTATGTAAGCTCAAATCGCTGTTCTACAGCTTGTTTGGTTTGTCTTGGGCGCATTGTTGCTCCATTGTGGGAGATGATGACTGTTGAAATCGTTGAGTACATGGGACTTGCTAATGGAGTTCACTCTGTCATGGCAAATGAGGAAAAATACACCAACAATACATTGTCAGGGGACAAAGAAATTAAATAAGCCCGTAATGTTTGTTGATGGTCATGAGCTCTGCTCCGTTTCCCGCTCGCGTCTCCTCTTTTTACGGTCACTAGTTCATCTGGCCGCGGGACGATGGATAGCGCTGTCTCGAGTGCTTATGAGGTGAGGCACATTATAAAGCAAATAATTCAGTTACTATAACGATAACGGCCCCCTGGCCTGCCATAGACGCCAGTTCATTTCCAGCGGGACGTCGGCATCGTATCTGAATCCGAGCCGGGCGTAGCGATTTGTGTTCCTCATCAAAAAAAAAAAAAAAGTTCCACCATTGGGCGACTTCAGACTGCAGCAGCTTTCATGTCCGTTGTTCTGTAAGACCAGAATGTTCGGTGACATTGCGAGTTGTGAGAAGAAGTTTCAGGACAGAACATGCAGTACTCGGAGTGGAGATGATATCCAGGCCAGGGTTTGTTATCTAAATAATCCATGTGTGCCCGCTGAGTAGAAATGTTGGCATGACGCCCGTGTCCATCACAAAGATTAAGCACCAAGCCAATGACACTTTGTGATTTAGGAAAATGGATAGCCAGACAAAGAATGTCTGCTGTCGGCTGGGAAGGGCAGACAGCGGAGTTTAGTGCTCTGTTGATTATCTTTAAGCAGTATAAGAACAGTATTGCTGGTTAGTGGTTAAACAAACTAACCAAGGTGCAGCTGTGATACAAAGGCACATTAAGGCCTGACCTAAGGTTTCTGAAAAACTTGAAATATTTATATATCAGCATCAAAAAAAGTTGTGGAATACTGTACATACTGTACAGAATCCAAATATGGATTCCTGGCCTGAAAGGGTTAAAATATATTTTTCTCTGCCCACCAGTTAAATATCCCTGTCATCACTTGGTTGTCATTGTAACCTTTTCTTATCAGCATTGAGTGTTGGCAAAATCATGTATGCCACTCATCAGAAACGGTTACTCGGTTACACGGTTAATGTCAAAATCACACAAATGGAATATGATCATTGGGAAGTGCGACAGCTCGTCATGGACAGCGTTTGAGCTTTAGAGATACACAGCTTTGAAAATACTGCTTTCAATGTAGCCTGTGTGTAAAAATCCCATAGCTAGTGACGACGGAGGCGCTGCATAGCAACCAAAGCAATGCTAAAGGGCAAAGTCGCTTTCATATATGGAGAATGCGGTTGTCTATGTACATGTTCAGGGTTGGCACCTGCTGTTCCTTAGCCTACGGGTCAGGATATGTTCATAGATGGAGCAGAAACAACTAAGTGAATAAAATAAACGGAACAAAGAAAGTCAGAATTACAGTACAGTATTGGCGATTGTCCTCTTTTCTTGTCTCTCTCCCTCCACGATAAGGCTCCCTTCTTCAATCGCACAATCACAAACAGACCATTTAATGGCTGCCGAGGAAGGATGACCCACTTCCAGATCATTGTTTCATTAAATACTGTGAAGGCCATGACCGGTTTCACACAAAAGGCCATTGATGCTCAGATTTCCCTTGTTAGCCTGCAGTAGTATCTTCTTCAACTCTGCAATAAGCCACCAGACTGGCCAGTGTTTGAATATAAAGCACTGGAAGAAATATCGATTCTGCTTTTGTTCCGCAAGACGGCTCTGTTCTTTGACCCTACCAAAGAGCTTCTGAAAGAGCACTGCGAAGGACGATAGAACATCACCGCCCTGGATAAAATGGTGCTGTAGGCCAGGGGTTTTCAACAGGTGGTCCGGGGACCACCAGTGGTCCTTGAGAGGGTTCCAGGTGGTCCCCAGCTAAGTTGGTTAACCAGATGTAACTCTTGAGAACGTAAAAAATGAAACCAAATGGACCCTTGCGGGTCCATTTGGTTTTATTTTTACACTCTCAAGAGTTAAAATATTCATCATCTTAATTAGCCCAGCTCTACACAACTAGAGAATGTAGAATATTAATGGTTGCCTGTTTTGTTTCCCAAATCCAGCCTGAAATTGTGGACAAAAAGCAAAATAGATCTTTAGTTTTGGGGTCTGTGGGGCTAAAATGTCCTCAAATGGTGGTCCGTGGCTCAAATCCTGTATAAATGGTGGTCCCTGGGATGAAAAAGGTTGAAAACCCCTGCTGTAGGCCATTGAAATGGAATCTTAACTCCGAGTGTCCAAGTCGTTGCCGTGCTGCTTGGTTTGAAAGCATTTATACTATATTTCTTTCCCATGCTGTTACTGTTACAAGGCCCAAAAACCCTATGGTGACCTTGGGATACATCACTGAGGATACGTCACTTGTAAATCCATTTTTTTTTTTCATTCTAAATTGTTATATTTCTAGACTATGTGACAACCGGGTATAGACTTGTGACCAGTGCAGAGAGGGGTTGACAGCTGAAATGTAGACAGCAGCCCCCGGGAGCAGTAGGAGTTGGCTCCCGTCATTTGTCTTCCATGAGAAAGAGGCTCAACAGTCCACGGTAAGGCCGTTAGGAGGGCCATAAAAGCCACAAACCGGAGTCTGTGGCACCGTCATTATGATGCAGTTAGAGCTTACAGAACCATTCTGATGGAAATATCCGCCCGTCCTAAACAAAGTGTCTGGTGCCTGTCATGGGCCTGGTGAGTGCATAGAGTGAACCTGGTGAGATGTACCAGGGAATCAACCCACAGAGCCTAGTCCTTCCACATGCCATAACGCCCAGTTCTATAGGAGAGTACTGTAGTCTGGGAGTGGCAGACTGCGTGGTCTTTACCTAATGGGACTGATCATGGGTCGCTACTGGGATGTAAGTCGGGACTTGTTCACCCCAGCTGAGTCTTCTGAGTAAAATGGTAAAATAAATGGTAAATGGTGCATTTACTGTATATTGCGCCTTTATCCAAGGCGGATTGCATAGATTGTGCATCACATTCACCCATTCATACACTTATGGCAGAAGAAACTATGCAAGGGTTCGAACCTGCAACTTTGTCGTTACCATCCGGTGGCTCTACCCCTGAGCCACGGCCAAGACCTGATACCTGATGACCTTGAGATACATCACTGAGAAGTGTGCTATTATGCTGTTTGGCCTTATCCAAGATAGGGAGCAGGGAATGGTACAAATCAGTGGTTATGTCATTAATACGTTGTATTACATGGCTTGAATGAATGCTCCAATCTGAAGCCAGCGTTCTGGTCACATGAGCAGTAACATATTACACTATACACCGACACCGCGTGGTGTCATCAAACGTTGGCTCCGCCCCCGTAGGGTAAAGAAAATGTTGCTCTCATTGACTGCAGTGTTATGCACGGCGATTTCAAAATGGAATATTTCACACAATATGATGTTTTAAACTGTTTACGATGTCTTATCTTGATCCACTACTGCTCGTGGACATGGCACAATATCTTAACAAGTTAAACAACATCGGAATAGATAGCTGTCCGTATGTTATTAAAGGGGAAGACCACTGATTTTCAACACTGAACTATGTTGTTAATATGTGTTAAGGACTGGACTGGACATTTATCTGGTCGAGTTGCCTGGTGAGAAACAACTTTAGGCTAAATTTTCTATATCTATGATGAATTAAAGTTACCATAATGTTAAACACCAAGGGCCAGTACTGACTTAGTTTTGTTCATAGAACTCATCTTTAATAAATTACAAGCACCATGTTCTACACACTATATGAACACTGTTGGTATTTTAATGTAGAGTATTTTTTTACCCACATGGCTTTGTTTATTGGTGTCATTATCTTATTATACTATAGTCTACTGTTTTGTGGCCATGTGTACCTGTGTCACCACCTCAATTGGTAGTTACTAACACCTAGAACACGTTTTTAATTACAGTAGACTGCTGGAAGATCATAATATGCCCAGAAATGGGTTGTTTGTCATATGCAATTTATGCTCATCTCTTTCTATATACTTTTTAACTGCAATAATGAGCATGCACAACTAAGTTTCTCCACCTACCTTAATTGTACTGTGATGTGACGATATACTGCTGAATAAAAGGGTTAGAATTATGAATATGTGCCATATTATCATGCAGGTGTCTATTCAAAAGGCACTATGAAGAACTGGAGGTCCCTGGATGACGGAGGTCCCTGGATGACGATGAGTGGATATGTGGGGGTTGAATACCCACCTCGCAGACTCCATCTCAGCCCATAGCACTTGTAATACATATCAACCCACAGTACTTGCAGCAGTGACTTATATACAAAGTCTAATGTATTAACCATGTTTTAGTGCTTACATTGTACAGTATATTGTAAATTCTGCTTAAATTGTAAACTTTTGTTGTTTTCCATAAACTAACACCAGGCACTGAAAACGTTTTAATGCATTGTAAAGTCAAACCATCATGGAGAACCACTAGAAGCCCCCACTGCACCTGGGTTTCTGGCTTGCTGTGCATACTTACAGTACATTGTGACCGCAAGACGGGATGAACTTGGATGCAGTTAATACAGAGATCATGTTTTATTAAATAAAAAACATTATAAAATAGTATGATTATATATTTAGTGATATGAAAATGTATCTCTATTGTATAATGACATACTCAACATAGGAAGGTCAGGCTGACAGTGGTTAAAATAGTCAAAACTATGAAACCACATATCTCAATAATGAATACAATACGCATTGTTGCATTATGCATTTGATGATTTGTGTTTTTAAAAACGTTGGTGAATCATGCTCCCATGCAGCTGCGGTACTATGCAAAGTAGAGGCTTGTATTAGACTGGATCTCCTCATGAAGCTGTTTCAACAACGTCTCAATATTACACCATCTTGAAGACTGACTGGGGCTAATTCTTCAGGTTGTGCTTGATGCTCTGGAGAAGGCACTGGTGTTGCTTCCTGGGCTACTGGAGTGACAGCTTTAGGCTGAGATTGTTGAGACTGCTGTGTCTTCTTGTGGTTCACCCTTAAACATTTGATGCAGCTGATGATTGTGATTTTGGGAGATTTTTCAGGAAACATGAGGGGTATGTAGTCTGGATGTGTTTCGTCCTCATGTTCAACCCTACAGAAAGACATGGTGGTAATTAATACTTCTATACTACTACACAAGCTAAATTTAAACACATCTCAAATCCAAATTATTTTACATTTAAACGTGCTTGAGAAAGAAATGCCATTATTAGTTCCAAAATGTTCTTAGTATTAAAAAGCTTTTTGACTTCCTGTGTGAATAATATAACAAAATTATATGACTTGACATTTGGTCTGAGTCCATTTGGTCCCATTTGTACACCCTCTGATTGGCACCGATTTTACAGTTTATCTTGCTGGTCCCAGGGTTCACTTAAATAGACTAATGCATGTCAGGCTGGGGGTCCTTGTTGTGAAAAAAGTTTGGGGACCACTGATTTAAGCCATTGTTAAAGGGGAAACCCCATTTTCAACATTGTATTGTCATTAATATACATTACAGATGTTGTGTGGACATGATAAAGAAAGAAAATTCTAAAAATGGAGGTCTGAAAGAAATCATTAACATGGTGAAATACATCTGATGACATCCATCATCAAGATGTATTTCATCATGTTAATGATTTTTTTCCTGAGAGGGTGCAAATGGTACACATTTGTATCCTCTCAGGAAACTTTTGAAAATGTGTAGAATTCCCCTTTAAGTCCTCTGTTGAAGACGATATGTTGCGTTGTGGGTAAAGCTGAGCTAAATATAAACAAACGGCACTTTAACTATAAGATCTATGTATTAATAATCACGAGATCAATAACGCTATATTTTCCACATTGTTATACAGTTACAACAACTTGGTAACCTTCAATATTTGCGTTCACATACTAATTTAAACTTACCAGTAACAAAGTGGAGACTGCAGATGTAAACAGGCTTTGTAGTAGGGCTCCACAGCCTTCCGAATTCATCCTCTCGGCGGATGGTTTGAAGCTATTTTGTCCTTCTAACTGTATGTTACTTTTGATGGCAAACGTATAAATATTAATTCGGGATTTTTTTTTGTTATTGGTTTTGCAAAAAGTAAAACAGCAGTCGGCATTGCACTATCTGCATCATCGCGCATTGATATCTAATGGAGACGAAGCCAAAGTTTACCCCACGCCAGAAACCGGAAGTGCGTTCCTGTCTTAAGCGGTGTCGATGTATAATTCACTGCTCCGCTCTACTGTATATTGGACCGCTGCATAATCAAGGTCCCCAAAGTGCGAACAGCTGTGTTCATATCAATCCGCAGTGCGCTTCCGCATTTACTTCCAGCACGCCGTTAGCAGGGCCATTTGGTTAGCTACGTATTTGGTTGTTTACATGCCGTTGCCATTCAGGTGATGGATATTATAACTCTCGAGAGAGTTTCATGTCTATGTTGCGGGTCCATTCGGTTTTATGTTTATGCTCTCAAAGAGTTACGTCTGGTTAAATAACTCTCCGTCATTTAGCCTGGGGACCACCTGGTTGAAAACCACTGGGATAACACCCGCTATCCCTTACTTATTTGCGCCCTTTCGAGAAATGTAGAGGAGGCAACAGTAAACAGATATTTGTCTTTTAAAAGTAATGTAATGAAAGTACGTCACAGAAATATGTCACATTGTTGAACTGCAACATGTTGTGAGCTAGCATGTCTAATGTTTATGGAAGGAAATGCTTCCGCCTATGTCATCGTCCTTATAGCCAATCACAGACTTCCACACCAACAAAGAAGAAATGTCCAAGAACTTATCTTCTTTCCAAAAGCCACAAAGAAGGAGAGCATTACGTTATTGTAAAAAAAAAAATCAATAACAACAATAACAATAAAAGTCACAGCATGTAGTCAGGACAATGCATAAAGTAACTGTATTGTACTGGTCCACTTTGTTCACTTTGTTTGTTTAAGAACGGAAGTCATTATAATGCATCATTCTGACTTCATAATTGTCACACCGGGCGATAACTAGGCTACACCAAACACATGTGGGCAGGTAGACAACATTTCACTTCCAGAAATGGTCAATTTGGCTGTTCACTGCTCGCTTCAGGCAATCGGCCGCGTGCCCAATAATAGACTCCCAAGAAGTGGGAATTGTACTGTGTACAAAACTGTCAGGGAATCAAGCAGAAAAGCAGAATTGCCTGACAATAGGCTTCTGGCTTAGCCAAACAGTCATCAGGGAAATATGTCCTATTGTCGAAAAAAAGACAGTTTTAGGAAACTGAAATGAGGTCTTTCAGAGAAGTTTGAATAGTTTGCCTCACTTGTGTTTCCATTAATTCCTTTCCAAAGGCCCAAATGAAGTCTCATCCTCAGTTTTAGTTGTTTTTAGTTGTTTGCCGGCAATTGTTGTTTGATTATATTTGGCTAAACAAAAGGTATAGTGGTTAATTGTGTGATGGCTTCCCTTTGTTTTCTTTGCTAAGATGGGTTCAAGTTGGGTAAAGTCTCCCTATACGCCCTCTCTATAAGCTCAAAGGGGGGGGCTGTTACTGGACCTTGAGAGCTGAGCTTGCAGCGTTGTAGATCTGCTAAGCAGGCTGTCCATCACAGTGATTGGAGGAGGAGTTGTGGAGGTCGAATGATGTGAAACATCAAATGTTCGCGATAAAGGTTGTTTCTGACAGAGTTTAAAGGTCAGTGGACCTCAAGACCAGCGGACTGTTGACCGACTGAGAGCGTATAATGGGGAAAAAGCCATTCACGACCATTCAAACCTCCCATCTTTAAAAGCAACACTGTGCAACATTCCTCTTCTACCCCCAGACTTTAACCTGGTTTCCAAAGCTTTTAGCATTGAGCTAATTGAGCCGGCCCGTTTGCTCGGGGGGATAAATTGAATTTTGACCATCAGGTTGAAATGTACCTAGATATAGACGTGGTTGATCTTAGTGTAAGAGCAATGAGACGATATACAAGCACCCCAATTATGTTATTGGGCAAAAGGACATTTTATGACATCAGGTTGACTCCCTGCTTGGCACTCAGCATCAAGGGTTGGATTGGGGGTGAGTCCCTGTGACATACTAGTGTCATGTCCAGGGGGTGTACTTGTACATCAAGCTACCTCACTACAGAACCAGGAGATAGGCTGCTGACCTATATGGGCCTCAGGCTCAGCTGGGCCTCATCACATCATGGCCTGGCAAGGCTATAGCCTTGCCAGTAAGTATATTTACAAACATCAAATACCATCGACATAATTTGACAATGAATGGAGAATTTACGCCATGTATCCAAGCAACTCAGCTCCTATACAAAGTTCGCACAAAATTTGCATTGACATAAATGTACCATGTGCAATTCTCACTTCAAACAGTTGTGACCATTATTAATAATATCATTAGTGCTAGTATGGTGACATCACGATATGTAATACACTGTATACAGTTTCCAGTTGTTGCTAATATCCTTCTGACCTAGCACACCATAATAATTAAGTAATTGAATAAATGGAATATTGCTGATACATGTTGATTGCACTTACTATAGGTCTACCATAGGAATTCATTACACAACCAAGGAATCCTATCACCTAGTGTCAAATCAACATTCACTCAATTATTTTGTATTTTCCAACAATGTTCTCTACTTTTAGTTTTTCGGCAGACTTTTCAAGCAACTGCTTCATGCGATTTCCTCTATTTCTGGAGAGTGGTGGTGCCATTTATTTTTGTTACAAAGATCTTTGTAGTTAGACATGTTTTGGCAAGTGTAACTGTATACCCCCTTGCTGCAGTGAACAAAGTCTGAGGGGAAAAAGTGCTGTGCATCAGATTTTACAATTTTATAGGTAGTAAAAAAGCATTGTTTGACGGTAGCTATAATGTTAACGCCAACTCATTGAACAAGTGAGCACACCATTTTATTTTTCAAAGTAAAGTTGTGTTCAAAAGGCATGGCTCCCAGGAACATGCATTAATCATTAGGCTGTGTGTTTGCATCGCTATTTTCTATTATATTCTGATCTTCTCTCCAGTTGGCACGTTCACCACAAAGGATCTGTTCTAGGAAAAAAATAACTCATGATAGTGGTGGTGGTTGTTGTTGCTGTTTGAGGTGATGTAAATGTTAAATATTCCAGGACAGACTTGTGGTACTGAGGTGGTTGTTAATGATGCTTTAAAATGCTTGTATCAGTTTCTCTTGGAAACAGATTCTCTATTATTTTTTTGCAGCAGCCAAATGCGAAAGCTAGCTGTCAAAATGCCTTGACTGCAACCTCTACTGTGTTGTGGTGAGACACAAAGGAGTGAAAGGCATACTTTTACATGAGGATGCTTTAGCAGAATTTTAAAGAAAAGATAATGTTCATGTTCACATACCACTGCATTAGTAAACATCACTAACCTCCACTCTTCTTCTCATTCTTTCAGACAAACCAGAAGTGAAGATCTTGGTGGAGTTTCCACAGGGTCTGACCAGAGAAGGCGAAAATCTAGAACTGACGTGTATGGCTAAAGGCAAACCACAGTAAGACACGCATGCACGCGCGCGCACACACACACACACACACACACACACAAATGCACACACACACACACACACACACACACACACACACTGTGTACACATAACTTCAGAGAACGTGTGCACAAGCATGCATTCACATTCACATTCAATCATGCATGTGTGCTCTGTACACATAACTTCAGAGAGAACGTGTGCATATGAATATGCATTAATTTCACATGTCTCATACCTGACTCCAAAAGAGAGATGGCATGCTCTATCTTGTTAGTTTGAAGGACATTAGCATTCCAGGGTGGTTAATGCATTGTAAGGAACACATGCATTAAAAGCTATAGAGGCGCTACAGGAGGGAGCAATGGCTACAGATTGACGGCGTTGATGTCCATCTCAGCAAGTTCAAAGGTTTCACAGCCATTATGGCCAAATCCAGTACAGTGCAAACCTGGATTCCTATCCAGATTGAAATCGGATTCCGAATTCCGATTCTTCAAATCCAACCAAAGAGCTGGTTTGGGAATGCCAGTGTGAACACGTAATACAGTGGCCTATAGGCATCAAGTGATGGAACCTGGCACAGGTCTGGCCTCTTAACATCCACACTGAACAGTGGAGGTATGTGACAAACTGGAACGAAAACTCCAATCACGGCTGAACATTTTAATGTGGTGAGCACGATGTGTCACAAATACAATGAACTCCTGTGCTCTCTCTCTGCAACGTACCGTACATTCATACCACACTGCAATCGACATACCGCACTGTACTTGACTGATGTGAGTCTCAGTCTCTTTGTCTCTCTCTCTCCTGTATTCATTTTTTTTATAATGAAAGGACAATCAATACAGAGAGCAGGGCTCATTTTCATTAGCACCGGTGAGAGTTTGTGCAGTCATTACCCAGCAGATAGTGCAGGCTGCCCCGGCTGCATGCGGCCATTTGTATGCTAGATGGCTGTCCTTCCCCACGCTCACACGCACCTTCACTTGTTCACTTCTTCTCCTGTTCTCATTCCCTTTTTTTCCTTTCCTGTAAATGATTATTTTTTTCTGACAAATGGCAAATTTCCTTCTGTTGTCATGGAGGTTTCTCGCTGCATACTGCTGCGTTTTTAGCTGTGTTTTTCCAAACAAACGGCATCCATTCAGCAAGGGCCTTTTGTCTGTATTACACACAGCAAAGTTATTTTTTTGGGAGGTTATAGGCCGATCAGGTATTACAATTTGCTGCTTTGCTTTACTTTATTTGTTTATCCATGTTTATCTACGAGGCTATACAGACATAATTTCTGTCCGTATGGCCTCATATATGACACATTATTCTACGTTCTTTCTTTATCTCCTCTCACACTTATTTATTCACTCACGTTGCTTTCTTTTTTATTTCCCGTGCCCAGAAATCTATTTTCTTTAGGGAGGGAACAAGAAGTTAAATCTCCAACCCAGAATGTGACAGCTATGGCACGTGTTCCAGAGAAATAAATAACAGTGTGCTGCCATATTGTGGCTATTGAAAGTAGCGGGGGGCAAATAGAGGTGTTGTGTCCTTGTTTCCTTGTCACCTCCCCCTTGGCAGAGTGTTTGTGTGTGTGTGTGTGTGTGTGTGTGTGTGTGTGTGTGTGTGTGTGTGTGTGTGTGTGTGTGTGTGTGTGTGTGTGTGTGTGTGTGTGTGTGTGTGTGTGTGTGTGTGTGTGCGCACGACAGACGGCAGTGCGCACAACAGCACGCACGGCTCTACAAGCTCATCGTCACAGACTCCCGTCGAGTCAGAGAGGTGACAGACTGCCAATGAGTCGCTGTACATCCTCCTACACACGCTGGGACACGTTCCACCTACGCGTGCACGCACATGAGCGCCCGGGCAACGGCGATCGAAAGAGAAAACATCCACTGCAGTGTTCCCTGTTCCTGAATTTACATGAGAGAAGCACAAAACATTTATGCCCCCCCCCTTCATTGTGTCCTGTCTAGATTTCTAGTTTCTGAATAACATATATTCAAAAGATTTGCACCACGTTTTCACGATTTTTCAAAAATAGCAGAGATACAAGCTCATAGCGCGCCACTCGGTGGCGCGCTATGAGCTTGTAGATCTGCTATTTTTCAATAGTTAAAACATAATGCTTAGAACACCAAAACGCGTTCAGTACACTAAGGGTTAAAAACAAGTTAAAACTTCTATTTTTATTTTTTTGGCTGCAGTTGAACTCATAAAACCCTCAAAATCAAGAAAAAAAAATACAAAGCCTTTTTCTTTTGTTCGCAATCCCTTTAGTTCAGTGTTGATCCTGTTCGATACATTTGCATCCCCATCTTTTCATACACAATTAAAATGATCCAGATTCTCTTCTGTTTTGTGTCATCAGAATTTAGTTACTTGTCCCCTGGATCAACAACATACAGGTGTGCTGGTGAGGGTGAGCGTGGAGCATGCACTTGTGTTGTCACCACCACCCCTGGACTGGCAATGAAACAATATGAGTCATTTTAGTACGTTTAAGTACATTTTGATGTCGACACTTTTGTACTTGACTGTAACAAGTTTGGGTCTACATTGCCGCACTACCATCTTGATCTGCTATTGTTGGAAAAAAAAAAGATCACAAAAATGTGGAGCATATATTTCACCGTGAATGTTGGAACAACATATTTTCAGATTAGGGTCGGTGGCAGAATGCATATAATTTTTTGAGCATATCTCGTGGACATACTGTATATACACAATATATCCACATACGGCCGGTCTCATATGTAGATATATTGTAACCACGGTTACTAAAGTAACCCAATGTTTTAACTTTTTTCCCCCAACAGCGGATATACAGCACAGATAACAACAGGATGTTTTGTTTCCCTCCAGGCCTCAGCGGATCAGCTGGGTAAAGGTGGACGACGACGTGCCGTCCCACGCCGTCATCACGGGCGGCGACCTGTACATCGAGAACCTCAACAAGTCGTACAACGGCACGTACCGCTGCTTGGCCGCCAACACAGTGGGCGAGTCCTACGACGACTACGTCCTCTACGTCCACGGTATGTTGGCATCACGGAAAAGGCTCCTGCAGTAATGTCTGTTCTCTGTGGTCGTCAGCCTGGCGTTCTCCCGCGTGGTCGCTTCGGCTTTTAGACGCTTTAGTCCACACGCGGTCGCTCGCAGCCTTTTGAGTTGCTCGCCGCTGACCTCTGCTGTCAGGGAAACTCTGGTCCGTCACACTAGGGAGCTATCACGGCTCAGAGTGCCACAGACCTTAGAAAAAGAATGTTTAAAGTGTGTTTTTAAAATGTGTTTTTAAATTATATCTTTTGAATTTTGTGAACACTGAGCTGCACACTAGGGAATGGCTCTAAACACAAGAACAATTAGGTGGCGCAGAGTGGGTTAATAAAGATATCGTAATTACATCACCATTATATCATCAACTAAACCAGCCAATCGAAGTTTTTAAAACTTGCTCGCAAATTGTGATTGGCCAGACTTAGATGATGATGTATGATTATGTATGATAAGAACGCCCTTCACTTCAGAGAGAGAGAGAGAGAGAGAGATGCTGTAATGCTGATAACATAATAGTCTGGGTGCGTGCCTGTATGGAATGTGTAAAGAAACCAGATGAAACGTTTTTGTCTCTGTAGGTCTACTTACAGTAATAACTTTTCTTTTTATGTTGTACTACCAAAAAGAAACAGAAACTTGGCTGTAGCTGTGGAAGGTCATAAGTCATAACATTATTTGTACACAGTGTGTACAGTAATATACTATAGTACCTCCGCACCTCTTTTCTCTTTTCTTTTCATCTCCTTCCTTCCTTCCTTCCTTCCTTCCTTCCTTCCTTCCTTCCTTCCTTCCTTCCTTCCTTCCTTCCTTCCTTCCTTCCTTCCTTCCTTCCTTCCTTCTTTCCTACTGTAGCTTCCTTCCTTAAGCTACAGTATCCTCATCACTCTTCTCTCTGTGGCTCTCTGATAACCTCAAAGCGTCTTTTCTCCGCCTGTTCCCTCCGCCTCCCCCCCAGCCTTATCCAATTACACTCTTGATACCGTTGGTACCAATAACGTTTTGCTCCCAAAGCAGGGCATTTTCCCCGGCCGAAATGACTCACATCTCACATCGTTTCTGCTATATTATAGCTCCTGCGGGGTCCACAGAGAAATGATTTGGCTGCTGTTTTCAGAAGGATTTAACAAAGGGGGGGAAAAAGAGACCTAAATGGATTTGCTAAATAGATGATTACAGGAGTTTGAACAATGGCTCTATTGCCTTTCCACACAGCTACAGTAGCAGTGGGTTGTAGTGTGCTGTCAGAAAATCACGCACACGCTTACCTGCATTTTGTTTGTCTATTTGTTGCGTGCACATGTGCAGCCTTGGGAATTACATGTCACGGCTCATAATTACTGTGAATTACAAAGGTTCCCAGATATTATTATGAATGTATTTTTTACTACAGTTAAAAAAGCATATAGACCAGTGGTTTTCAACAGGTGATCTGGGGACCACCAGTGGTCCCTGAGAGGATTCCAGGTGAGACATGAAACCAAATGGACCCTTGCCGGTCCATCTGGTTTCATGTTTACACTCTCAAGAGTTAAAATAAAAACATGTCAATTAG
This sequence comes from Benthosema pterotum, assembly GCA_039105355.1. Lineage (NCBI taxonomy): Eukaryota > Metazoa > Chordata > Actinopteri > Myctophiformes > Myctophidae > Benthosema > Benthosema pterotum. The sequence goes on along the minus strand of CM076975.1, from coordinate 12,300,240 downwards.
TCTGCACAACTAGAGAATGTAGAAGATTAATGCTCATTTTGATCTGCATGTTTGACTGTTTTGTTCCCCCAAATCCAGCCTGGAATTGTGGATAAAAGCAAAATAAATCTTTAGTTTTGGGGGCTGTGGGGCTAAAATGTCCTCAAGTGGTGGTTTGTGTCTCAAATTCTGAATAAATACTGGGCCCTGGTATGAAAAAGGTTGAAAACCACTGGTTTAGACAGATGAGGCAAGTTGGGCAGAGAAGATGTCACCAGCTTGTTTTGATATGGATGGGAACCCAGCAAAACGTCTATTTTGAGTTTATTAAGTATCAGGTCTTATGACTTGATTGATTGATTGATTATTTTATTTTTTTCTACAGACAGTATTTACAGTAAGCTTTAGAGCCGCACATCTTTATGGGTTGTGTTAAAGCACTGCATCGTGTGCACCGCCTGCAGTGACAGAGAGAGCTGCAGCGTCTGTGTTGTTTATGTCTGCTAGTGAAATTGCATTTGAACACCATTAAGGTGATGGTGTCATTCCTTTCCATGGCATTGAACCTGTGCCTCTTCGCAGTGTAGCTTCAGGAGAGATGAGAGCCCCCCCCCCTTCCTCCCCGAACGCAGCAGTTATTTAAACAACTTATATTGGCAACAGAACCACAGGCAGAATCGAAAAGTCCAGGGACGGTGGAAAAGGTCAAAGAACTCCGTAGACGATTTTTAACTTGGAGCACTGTCTGGGGAAATATTGAAATCTGTTTGGCCTGCCCCAGGCCAACCAGGCTAAATAAATATGCCTGTTTTTGAAATTCCTTTGATTTTTTTTTGCAGAGAAAAGCAACCCATGCATACAGTATAACATTAGCTCTGGTTGAAAGTGATGCATCATAAAAGTTATAGCAAATATTGCATTACATTATAAAAAAGTATTGTGTACATGCCCCCAAGAAGGCTGTGTGTTTCTGTAAATAATGTGCCGTGTTCTCCTCGTTGTGCAGATAGAGTAGATCTATTGCCTCAAAGGCTGGTGTCAGTCTTGGGGTGCAGCCGGCGGGAACATATTGAGAGCAGGGGGGGCTGTATAAAGGGGGATGAATATGTGCAGCCACACAGAAAAAAACTTTTTTTTAAGGTAAAGAGTCGCAGCCTGCACTGCGAGTGGCATATTTACCGCACACAGGCATGTCACCACATGAAAAGTCCATAACCAGTCCATCCATAGTCTATTAAGTGATGGGAGTGAGAGAGAAAGAGATCGAGAGACTCACAGACAGGCTGATCTACAGCATGTCAGAGAGGAGAGGGTGGGGGATGTTGTCCTTTCAATGGGTGGCTGCGCCCCTGCCTTAGGCCACAAGGGGGGGCTGCAGACCCAAAAGCCCCATAGTTCCAACGCTCTGCCCTACTACTAGCGGGAGGCTGATTGTAAAATAATGTGAAGCACAGGGATGTGCACATCAAAGGGGTCCTCGGCCCCTTTACCCGTCTATAAAACAATAGCCACTGCTTTCCTGACATATTAATAAAAGACCGTCAGTGATTTATGTCCAAAACACTACCTTTTCCCTGTTCGCAGGCCTATCTGTCAATCACAACCCGCTGTACAGCTTCCAAAAAAAGACCCGGCGTAGCCTGGGGTGTAAACACAGCAGTAATTGCTGCAGGCGTTATTTTTTTGGACACAGTATCTGCACTCTCACATCCTCCGACTCGCTCCCCAGCCGGGCCGGCCGCGTAGCAAAGAAAAACACACCAAAAAAGGCAGACGTGTTCGATACTAAGGCAACACGTGGGCAACGAAAAGACTCCCATCAAAAATACCACCTGCCATTAAAATAAAAATGTGTCTATTGACGTTCTGATGTCTGTGGCCGGCGGTTCCCCAATGCCCACCGTTATTCATGCGCGAATGACAACAGAACTGTCGGCCGCGAATGACATATTGGCCAACGTGCTGCTTGAAATCGTTGTTTTCTGCCCACATTTCTCCACGTCCCACTTCAGGTCTGCCTACCACAATGGGAGCACTAGCTGATCAACACAATGGCTGCCTTGTCACATGTTCCACCCACTTTGTTCTCCTCGTGCGAGCTGCCAACACAATGGCTGCGCACAAAGCAGCACACGTGAAACATCCACGCACTCCTCTGAATGTGAGATGTTGGCAGAGCACACAGACTCCTCTTCCCCCTCCTCTGTCAGCGGAGGTGAGATCTACATGTACCGCAGTGTGTCACACACACACACACACACACACACGCACGCACGCACACACACGCGCGCGCACACAGAGAGAGAGAGAGAGAGCAGTTTCACCATCCGACAAGTCAGTGTTGCAAACATGCACCACTTGACAGAATTGGCATCTACAAACGCACGTGCAACACGTGCGAGACACGCATGCGCGCGTACAGTACACACACACACACACACACACACACACACACACACACACACACACACACACACCACACACACACACACACACACACACACACACACACACACACACACACACACACACAGAGAGAGAGAGACATGCATGCATGCAACAGAATCCTCATACTAATGTTGTTTAAAGTACCGTTGTAGCTCTTTGTGAGCGATTCATTGTCTTCCATAGTGCTCAAAATAAAGAGTGCATCATGTAAAAATATGAAAAGGGAAAAAAGACAAGGGGGAAAGTTGACCACCTCTCACCTGGCAGTCACTGGTGGTCAACATCTCCTCCCATGTATTAGATTCCCAAGTTATTGTGGATAATTGATGGAGAGCACCACACAGCCTGCTGACACTAACAATGTTAGTGCTTTCTGGACGACTCTAATTCTCAGCAGCACCTCCACTTCACGGAGGCACAACAAAAACACACCAGGGCTTTTCCTTTCACAGTCAAGTGCATTCTAGCACAGAGGACTAGAACTTGTTTACAGGCTGCTGCTAAACCCAATAATGGAGGCCTTCCCCTACTCCCTGACTCCCTACTCCTTCACCCAGTGCTGCATTTTATTGCACAGTGCTGGATCATTTAGTGGTGTTGATGGAGATTTTCCCTTTTTTCTGCTTGCTTCATGCTTCCTCTTCTCTAATGCTTCTGGGAGTTCCTCCAGACCTTGGCTTTAGAAGTTGTGTCTCCACAGAGCCAGATTCTGGCAGATAGAGTCACAGAGTGCCAAGCTTTAGGCACACAAAAGAGGACACAGGCATGCGACATGTACCATAATTAGGGTTGCCAACTCTGAGATCTTGGAATAAGGAACACTTCTACGACCACGCGGCGAAGCAGCGCGGTTATTAGGTTAGTTAAGTCTGCGGTTTTCTGGTGGAGCCGTTGCCCCTGTGACCCAACTACGGATAAGCGGTTGAAGGTGGAGGGATGATTTCACATACCATAATGGGTGCAATTCCAGATCGCTTGGTGTAGCCAGGTATGGTGTAAGTCCTCTCATTGGCTGCATGGCAGCAAATCAGGTTTGGGGCCGTGCTCATTGGTTGCATGACAGCAAATCAGGTCTGGGCCCTTGAGGTAGGCCCGAAAGCCTATACCACCAGGCCTGGGCCTGGGCTTACCAAATAGTTATCCAGAATAATTAAAAACAGTCATCAAGAGCTTCAAATCATGATGAACAAAGCAGGGGAGTGCAGTAACATTTTTAATTGGGGGGGTCAGGTGATTTCTGAACCTTTTGACTTGCAGGTTTTAATTATTCTGGGTAATTATTTGGTAAGCTCAGGCCCAGGGCTGGTGGTATAGGCTTTCGGCCTACCCAAGGCCCCAGACCTGATTTGCTGCCATGCAACCAATGAGCACGGCCCCAAACCTGATTTGCTGCCATGCAGCCAATGAGAGGACTTACACCATACCTGGCTACACCAAGCGATCTGGAATTGCACCCATTAACCTTTGGGATCAGTTAAGGCCTGTTTACTGTGGTCAGTAGGGCCTAAGGAAGAATAGGCCGGTAGGCCTATTGTGCTGTATAAATGTTAATTAATTATGAACAAGTAGTCCATTGCCTTTATAACATTAAGAATCCCGATTTTAAAGAAGTTTTTTTGCCCTTTTAAAGGGCAAAATTTGTATTGAATACGCACACATTTATTAGACTAATAACTACTAATAAACCGTCAACCATATTAGCCTACTGAAATAGCTTGGCTATAGGCATATACCCACATCAGCAGCTTTAATTATTATCATTTAAAAAAAGACTGAGTCTATGACAGTTGTTGTGGGGGATTTGCATAACTCTCATACTATGGCTGTGGGAGTTTGCGGAACTCTCTTACTCTATGGCTCTGGGAGTTTGCGGAACTCTCTTACTCTATGGCTCTGGGCACGGCAGGATTGGCACACAGAGCAGCAGCGCTACCAGCGCACCACGCACACAGATCTGCAGCCACGGGGAGGTTTTGGTTTGTTGTTTGGTTGTTGTTGGTTTCTGCTCGTGAGGAGTCCTGTGTGCACTCGCCACAGAGCAATTGTGCTGTCTTAAATATACCTCCTGCTTTATTTTGTTCACTACTGTTAAATTCAGTGTTGATGTTTGTGCGACGGATCGCACAGGAGGCATTTAGGGAAATACGGAACAAACCGCGTTCCGTATCGATTCAATACGGAACGCATCATTTAGTGTTCAATTAAGGAATGATTCCGTATTATACGGAACGGTTGGCAACCCTAACCATAATGGAATGCTGGGGTTGTAGCACATAGAATAAAGCCACAGTATATGCAGCACTTATGTGGTGTTGGGACGTGCTCCGGACATCGTCGTCCTCTTGGAATTTCGGTATCTTTCCAGCATATTTCCCTCTTTGACTGCCATCGGCATATTGGCAAATACGGTGATGACATTCTGATTCACCGATGGCTTTATCTGTTATGATTCATACGTTTGGGCTGGCTATGCTGGTGTGTTGATGATCTGCAGCCTGCCAAGCTGTTATGTTTTATGGTTTGCTCTCACAAAAAGGTGGGGTAAATAGCAAACAAAACAAAATAATCTAATATGGTTCCAGTCGTCGGCCAAATTGTTACTTTAAACATCGAGGTCGACCCCACATTTACATAACTGTGCACGTGTGCTGCATAACGCAGCAGACTGGGTGAGTGTGAGACATAAAAACCTCACATTTGACACCAAAACAATGAAAAAGCATTATAATAACGTTTTACAGTATGTGTAGCCGTCGTTTACTGTCCTTCAAGTTAGAATAGCCTGGATAGTATCCACTTGAAGTCGGATTAAAAAGAGATATTGGCGATTCGCCATGTATTTATGAGCGTTTTGGAGGTGTAATGTATATAACAAACCCGCAAGAACTCACAGCATGACATTTCCAGTGCAACTATAAAATCTTTCATCTAAGTAAAACATAAAACACTAAGAATAAAAGAGCATTTGAGGTTTCTTTCCACAACTCTTCCCATTTCGCACTCAATAATTCTGACTAAAACGCAGCCACATGTCGTGAGAAATGAGGTTAGAAAGAGGAGCTGTCACTTTAAATGTCATCAGCTGGAGTGAAAATGTCTGTTTATCAGCCAATCTTGTCCATTACAGCAGCTCACTGTTAGTCTGGAAACCAGACAGATCTGCCAGGAGGAAAGAATTCCCCATTAGTCCGGCCATACCCAGGCTAGTCACTGTGAGGTCATGACCCTGTGACACTTTTCCTTGTTCTCACATCCTTAATTTGCAAAAACATACAAATTGTATTACTGTCTGTGGAACACAATAGTTCCTGCAATTAGTGAGGGGCAAAATCAAGCCTTTGAAAGCATGATTAAACACATAGAGAAAGTCACTGAGAGGCATTTCTTCAACTTCAGCGTACGTGGGTGGATAAATGACTGTTCTCTCCTGCATTATACAGTACAATGTAGGTGTAGAGCCTTTAGTTGACTAGCTTTGATTAAAAAGACTCATACTCTCTGTACAATACAAATTGTGCGTTCTGGATAATGATGCTGTGTAATTGCACCACTTAGCACTTCCTGCAGGCATACAGACCGTAATTGTTTGCAATTCTGAATCGCCTTGGTGTAGCCAAGTATGGTGTAAGTCCTCTCATTGGCTGCATGGCAGCAAATCAGGTGTGGGTCCGTGCTCATTGGCTGCATGGCAGCAAATCAGGTCTGCGGCCTTGGGCTAGGCCAAAAGCCTATACCACCAGGCCTGGGCCTGGGCCTACCAAATAATTATCCATAATAATTAAAACCAGACATCAAGAGCTTCAACTCATGATGAACAAAGCAGGGCAGTACAGTAACATTTTTAATTGGGGGTTCAGGTGATTTCTGGACCTTTTGAATTGCAGATTTTAATTATTCTGGGTAATTATTTGGTAAGCCCAGGCCCAGGCCTGGTGGTATAGGCTTTTGGCCTACTACAGAGACCCCAGAGCTGATTTGCTGCCCTGCAGCCAATGAGAAGACTTACACCATACCTGGCTACACCACAGCTTTCAGAATTGCACCCATTGTTGTCTTTATCTGTAAGTTTGACATAGACAGAGATAGTGCATTACATGCGAGAGTTGTAGACGTTCAAATTGTTTCCCTGCCTCTCTGCTATGATCGCTCCTAACCCAATTTTCGTAGCCTTTGGTCAATGACGATTTCCATTTCTATTTGTTGCACCTATCGTTGCATCATCTCGGAGCTTCCTCCTTCCTGTCTGTTGCGTGATTCACTTTAGAAGTGAAATGCCGATCTGGTGACACGAAACAAGCATCCCTCTATGAGTCAGCAGGTGGAAAGGCACATGCTCCCCCTCTGTCACATTTGAAAGTCAATGAGCTACCGGCGTGCTTTGATAAGCCGCATCACTGAGACACAAGGAATAATAAAACGCTACACGTTCAGGCGGTGTCGCTGTCTGCTTCCTTGTATTTATTTTCTTCCATTGATAGGTGTTTAATGAGCTATTGACACTGATGATCCCAAACAGCTGCTGGACCCTCACGGTTCGTGACAGGATAGATCCAATTAGGCAGCGCCACTGCTGAGCTGGAGTTTGTCAGCTCTCCAGCATGACATCGGCACAGGCTGTGTCCGCTCTCTCTCTCTCTCTCTCTCTCTTTGCCTATCTCTCTCTCTGTCTTCCCCTCTCTCTCCTTACATTGTACCGCTCAACGTGGTGCGTTTAAACCTGCATTTAACCCTTCATTGCTTGCTAGTGATTTTCATATTTTTTATTTATCAAGTTATTCCATAGAGTAACATAGAGACGTATTCTGATTTTCCCTTCCATCCACTTGCATTAACTTGCTCACCTAGCGCATGAAGCAAACTTCCGGGTTGGAGCAGCAGCGTTGATGCATTGCTGTGGGCCGCTAGAACGCGCTTCACATGAACTCTCATGAATGCGATCGTGCGTGTGTGCGTGCGAGGGAATCATGAACGCGCGTCGCTGGTTCTTCCGAAGCCCATTGTAAGTGAATGAGAACTCCCAGGCAGTCAAAATGACAAAAGCCATCTTCATAATATGAATACTTGGGCACCAATCAACTATTTTATGAGAATAACATTGATGTAACTAGCAGATTCGATGAGTTAGATATATTTTATATACACATATTGTTGATAACTAAGCCAAAGTCCACCGTTGGCCGGTGTGTGCTGAGCGCTACACTCCTCCACTTCAGAGCGGACGGTCAGAGCTCAGCTGGAAAGCTTCCTGGAGGGGGCGGAGCCTAATGCGCGTTCTCGCGGCCCATAGTTTGCTCTAAACTGCATTCTCAACTTTGGCCACTATGTCTTTTTTTGCTTCACTGTTTCCTCCAGATGTGGTCTCTATGTTACCCTATGAGTTATTCCCATTCAAATAGCGTCAGAACCTCCACATTGGCTCTCAGTTATGCTCTCTATCATGACCTATATAACTATAGCCACTAGGTGTCAGTAAGTGGCCAATTGCCGGAAGTGACAAAGATAGAGTAGAAGAAGACCTTCTACTTCCTGGGCCACCGGGTCACAGTGTTAGACGCGGCTCTCGCCTTCATCATAACAAGCCGGCAGGCCGTGCACGTGCGAGTGCGCACCCGACGATTTTGGTCATTTCTCATTCTCTTTTAGACAAAGCAATCTAAATATGCATCCGTTCGCCAGCAGCCAGCATTTTAATTGATGTATTGATAAATTAGCCATCAAGGGGTTAAAACAGTGGAACATGGAATCAAAATGCATCAGGGCATCAACAAGTATTTGGATATATATATTATATACCGATCAGCCAAGACAGCTTTAATGTTTCTCAACTGGGCCCTGGAAGGGGACGTGTTGCATTTATTTAAAGTGTAGTTATACCTCATATCTCTGCTGCTTTTCCTTCATACGGTATGACTACTAGTCGTTTCCCTTCACTTTCTCTCATGCTAAATGGTATTGCTTTCTATTTTCCATTAAACCGCCCAGTGATCTAACTCCTAATCAGCCTCCAGAGTGACCCGTTCCTCTGTGTCTCTTAATAATAACCCCTGGTTGGCTTTCCTGTCCATTCCCAGCCAATCAGAGCAGCATGGGAGGCTTCTAAGCAGCCACTGCTGCCTGCAGCTCCTTATCAATGCAGCCCCACTGCTCCGACAGGGAAAATGTCAGTGTTGATATCCCCCCGTGGTTACTGGCCCTGTAGAGGAGTACAGCCTGGGCTAATGAAGTAAAAAGGAAAAGAACTACATGGGGGAGAACGAAATGGCCTCCAGCCAAAACCCTGTGTGTGTGTGTGTGTGTGTGTGTGTGTGTACTGTATACCAGCCTGCTGGCCCCCGCCAACCTTCTAGAACCTCACGTGGCGTTTGTTTTTCAAGTTTTATTTGCTCTCATAGGTTCCACTCTCTGCTGTTATCAGTCCTGTACCTGCGTTTCTCTTTTTCTTTCTACATTCTACATTGTGTTTGTGACTCACGAGTGCAAACACAGTTCCTCATGGATATCGCCACCAACAGCCTCGTCTCCATGCCCAGGACGACATGATGAAACAAAATGACTGACATTTTGTTTGACAAGTTGGTAATAATGACAGCACGAGTGTTACACATGGTACCAGTTGTCTGTACACGCCTAATCGCTCCCACCAGCCGGCTGCTTGCTGGCGTGTAGTTGATTTTTACATTCTCCTGGTTCATTGAGTGCTGGTTGACAGACACATACCTATTACAAATTAAAAATAAAGCCCAATCGACTTCCAGCTGCACCACGAGACAACTGGGCCTGCCAGCCTCACCACTGTGTACATGTGACATCTAGAGTTATGCAGTGTGCATTTATCAGTTATGCAGAACACTTTTCCATTAACCCTGTAATGCTTTTGGCACAGTAACTACAGCAATACATTCATAGTCGTACCACTCACTTCATACAGGTGTGATAATTTTAATATATAAATTTAGTGTTCTTTAGGTTCCTTGCAAACAGGGAGCGACAACACAGCGTAAAAACAAACAAACAAACAAACAAAAAAAGAATCCAGATCTGGTGTGAGTGTAGTTGTTGGAAATTCACAGAGTCGTCTGCTGCTGTCTGGTCTGGTCATGTACCCCTAAAGTGTGTGTGTAAGTAAGAAGTTACCCGTGAAGGAAACTTGACTGCCTCACTGAGTGTAGAGATAGAAGTGCACTTCGGGAACAAATAATGAACTGACAACGGTGTGAGTTCACAATCTCTTCCAAGGATTTATTCACAAAGACAAGGGTATATATACATTACAGAAGGGCTTAGCCAAGCTTGTGGTCACGATGTCACAAGTGGCAACATACATAAGTTCCGAGAATATTATAGTCTTGCAAGTCAGTAATATTGCAATGATGCGAGTTCGTGAACTGTCCTCTCTTCATAGTAGATAGAGGGAGAAGATCGTAATCGCCGGGTCTTCCGCTTTCCAATTCCTCGCCACCACGAAGTGTATGTCTGGTTCAAGTTTCCTGCTTCAATCTGCATTAAAGGATAGTACGCTTGCATAATGCATTTCTTCAGAATGTATACATAGGGGAAACAAGACATGAACTATAGTTGACCTAGCTTGCAACCTTTCACCAATCTTGGGACATGTTACTAAAGCAATAACATTGAGGTTTTACGTTGTACAAATTAGACTGCAGTCAAATAGAGTGCAAACCAAATAACACATAGGCCCATCTTGTCAGGGCCTCACAGGCATCTATGCACTGATGAAATCTACATCAGCTGCCCTCTTTCGCCTTTCGCTCCGAAAGGCGACAATTAAGCATAGATGCCAATTTGACTAAACCATTTTTGGGAAGAAGAGGAGATGTTAAACACATGTGAACACATTTTATCAGTTTTCTTTGCACAAGCAAGCTTCAGGCTATAAAAGAATTACAGAAAAAGAAATTCACACTAATTCTATAATGAAATAACACATCTTGTCTTGTATAAAAATAACCACTCTTGTACGGTGGAACAAGTATCAGCTATGAATGGTGGAGGCTGAACTACTGCACTACCTCTGTCTGCATAGTCCAGTACCCACCACAAACAGAGGACACAGAGGTCACGAACTATAGGTCTTACACAAAGACATAAAGAAAAAATAAAAATAAAATGTTCATTATTATTATTATCATTTCTAGAACCACCCGCAGCCAATCTTGAGACCCAACATGATGTCTGTACATGATGCCTGTACATAATGCCTCCCAGTACCGGCCTATGGTAGCCCCACTATGAAAGTACAATCAATATCACTGATGTTCCAGGCAATCAGCCGTCGGTGATCACGGGAGGTAGCATGATGTCTGTACATGGGTACATCCCGCCATCACAATACGAATGACTCCAATCTATCCTCAAATTTTTATGTAACAAATAGTCAAGAACATTCAAAGAGAGTAACAAATAGTCAAGAATATTCAAAGAAAGTAACAAATAGTCAAGAATATTCAACGAAATCATCCGTGCGTGGTTCCAGGCAACCTGGATGATGCCTCTACATACATGTTACCTGTCACCATTACACGGACAATTCTGCTTTATCTGGTAAAATGAAATCACATTAGTCAAAGAGAGAGAGAGAGAGAGAAAGAGAGAAAGAGAGAGAGAGAGAGAGAGCTTTCAACATAACATATGTATGTTATTGCCTACTAGCGTTTGCTTATTATAGCTATTTTATAGAAGGGTTTTGTTATTTTGTATTTTTTTTCTAAATGGTTAACATATATGTACAACAGCCCGAGTCAGTCTTTCTCACCCCATTCCCCCCCACAGCAACCCTCCGCTCAGAGGAGGGATGCTGACAAGGGGTGAACACCTGCTGCAACCCAGAACTCTCCTCCCACACCCTCACACCAACTCAGGAACACAGCAAATACTGGGATAGGGCCAGCCTGGCCGCCAAAACCTGCTGCGAATAGTTAAGGCATCCCATCAACAAAAGAACAACAGCCACAAAGTCAACACAATAACACAAAATAGCACATGTCGCGTCCCAATATACTCGAGCGACCCTAAAATGCAAGCAAAATAATAATAACAACAGAAAAACACAAAAAAAAAATAACACCGGCACGGAGGAGTGTGCTTGTTCATGTATGTGCCCTCTTTGTGCATCAAACTAATCGAAAATATGGGGGCAGCAAATGGGGATTAAGAGTGGTGTCAGTGTCAAGTAAGCGCTGCCACACATGAGTGGGAATGCGGTTGCGGCACCTTAGCAACTCAGGGATTTTCTCCAACAACTCTGGCTGAGAGGTGAAAATCAAATTGTATCCATTATATATATTGACAATTGCACCCAGCTGGTGGTGACAATGTTGGTGGTTAGGCACATAATAATTGAAACGGTACCCATCTAAGGCTTGGCCATGGTTGTATGCAGAGAGATTGGTCACAGGGTACTTAACGGAGTAATGTTGACTGAGATGGTAACTAATTATCTCCAGAGCGAGACTTCCATGTGGGATCTTGTACAGGCTCGATCTGGCATAATGGAGGTACGGTAGCCCAAAAAACGGTGCTTCAAATGCAAATTGCTGAGCACCTGACTCCATCATCATACAAATACGGTACCAACTAGGGGCTATTTCGTCGTCCCTTGCAAATGCTCTACCAGCCATAAAAGGGGGCATCGGCCATCTCAGTACATGCTCCGGATCCGGAACCGGGAAGGGAACATACCCTTTTCCAAAAGGAGGCAAGGTGTTCGTTCTCGGCTCCAGAACAAAAGTAGTGTACCGAGGGGGCCGGCCTGGCCCAACTGTGTAAAGAGGACCCTTCACTGCTACTTGAGCCATAAAACGACGTTGGCGTTGTAATTTTAACCTTTTAACGAAGCGACGCTCTCTAGGATTTGTAAAAGACTCAATAGGCTGAGTAATCATATGCTCATAATCATATTGCTCAGGAGGTATGAATTCAGTCGGAATTTCTAATTGAGGAATGGTTGCTACCGATGAGGATCGGGCAGTGCGCAGAGGCCGTGTTCGGCACAGCTCAAGGAGCCTACGGGGGTAGGGAGAATAGTAGTAATCCATTTATTTGTCGTCGTCGTGCGGACTATGGGGCGAAGCAGTCACACATAAGTCGATTCTTCCTCAGTGCGAAACAGTACCTCGTAACCGTGTTCTCCCTCGTCTTCCTCTACCACATCTAACCCGTTGTATGGACGAAGCACAGCGCGGCGGTCGCGGTAGATGTGCACCAACTCGGTAGGAGGCTGTGGGGTTGGACGAACAATTTGCCTCAGTGCCAGCGGATGAGGGGCGGGTCTAGGATTCCTATCCTCCAACAAATCTGGTGGAATAACAGTGTTCACCATGACATTATTAGTGACCTTTTTGACACATATTTTGATGACAGCCACCACAATCATGAGCACTATTAGAATCAAGCAAACACCTCCGGCAATTTTGAAAATCCCTTGAACAATAGAGCCACCCCAAGTTCCGAGACCCTCAGTAGCGCCCTTAAGTGGATCCCAAATATGTTCCTCATGCAACCTTTTGATCCCTTCCATGGTATCTGCAATTACATCACGCACTTTTTTGGTGGCATCAGAAATGTAGGTGCAACATTCGGTTTTCAGGAGCTTGCAGGTGCCACCTTGAGCTGAAAGAATTATGTCTAAAGCCATGCGGTTCTCCAGTACCATGGATCGAGTCTCAGTAATCTCTTGTTGCATGGCGGAGAATGCAATGGAGGAGGCATTCATGTGAGTTTCCAATAGATGAGACAGGGTTCTAATTTCAGCTTGGGATCTATACACTCCATAACTTGGGAGCAAAATACCAAGGAAGTGATCAAAACTTGGAAGACTGCGTTTAGCGCGTGCATGATAAGGGGCCAATTCACTAGGATCAGCCTTTCTGACCATGGGCACCAAATAGGCCAGATAACAAGTACCGGTATTGAGGGTATCGGGTCCAGGCAAACAGCTATAAGCTTTCTCCCCACAAACACAGTACACTCGTTCAGGCAGGGGTTTACGTCGGCCATTGCTAAGATCTGCAACAACCTTTTCGCCTTGACAGTCACTCTCGCCTATGTTAACATACTTGCTGCCAACTTTGGGATCTACTGGAGCATGAATGCAATGACGGACACCCTTAACCGGATACACATTAGTCGGAAACCAGAACAATGAACAATCACGCATTTTGGGGACATTCTGCAGGATAGCCTTTGGACAAGAATGTGTGGTCCATGTTAATTTCTTGACTGACACTGTGCCAGTCCACGTGGTCCATGATGATTTGTCGGCTGACATTGTGCCAGACCATGGAACAAAGAGGACAACTGCCTCCACTCGAATTGAATCAGAATTAATCAGAGGGGTGCAACTGTGTGACAGGAGTCCAGATCGAGTCCAGCAATTGGTTTCGACCAATGTGATCTGGAGATCAAAAAGGAGGCCTTGTTGCACAGTTTTCTCAAAACGAGTGACTCTGTAGAGAAAGGTCCACCTCATTTTAGGGGGGCGGTGGAGTTGGTTAAACTCAGACACAGCTTCCTGCAGAATAGTACGGTCTAAACCATTGTAATTATCTAATTCCTGGTCAGAAACATGGATCAATTTCTTGCATTGTTCCGGAGTTTTACATGTGGCATGACGCTCGAGTGATGGTGGAGAGTAGCAATCAAAATCGTCATTAGTCATTGCGGAGGCCAAACCTTGCCAATTAATGAGATTCCAATCGGCTGCAGTAAATGGTATGGGAATGAGCATAGGTGATTTTGAGCTCACAGGCATGTGAGCACAAATCCAGCAATTACTCATGTTGTTAGCGTGCGCATACTCAGCCATAATGGTTAGAGCCAAATTCTTGTGTTCGACAACATCGTTAGGCACTTCATATTGCACATTCTTGACGGGAGGCGCAACATTGGGCAAACCTGTGGAGAAAGAGTTAGCATCAGATTGGAGGACGGAGTGCAGCAGCTTTTGCTCCTTCGGGACAGTTCCAGCACGTTTCTTTTTAGGTTTGCGTGGGGCTTTGGTAGTGACTGCACGTTCCTCATGACGTACAGCCCTCTTGCTGCGTACAGGCGTGGCCAATTTGGACAAATTTTTCGGTGTCTCATAATATTTAGGCTCGTAGAGATCATAATCAATGGTGGTATTTTGATCGTAAGGATCAGGAGAAGGCCAAATGGGTTCTGGGTCAGCTACATCACAGTGACATCCCCACACATAGCTCGCAATCATGGTTGCAGCCATACTGAGGATGATGATAATTAGTGCTGCATTAAAGGGTCCCCCTGCCAATTGGAACCCGTTGACCCAGCATCGTCGGAGCCTGCCACCACGCCTGCGATTCCGTGCAGGCCTGGGTGATGGGGGCGGAGTGGGCTCCTCTCCGGGTGGCCTCTCGGGTAGAGGCAGGACATCTGGACCCCTGTGAACCCCAAACCGGCCCCTATGGAATCCTTGATAGACGTCATGCCAGAAAGACATGATTTGTACCTCCGGTGGGGGCCCTCTTAAGACGTGATGCATGCAACCACCTTCCTTCCTGATCAGTCAGCACTGCTGTGCGTGTCACCGCGAGAACTTCTGCAGGCTCGCTGAATCTTGGCTTCCCTGGGGTCGCCCTGAGTGCCTTGATCAGGACCAAGTCCCCAGGCTTGAAGGGGTGTGTGGGGTTCTGATCTGGGACAGGGAGAGCACAAGACACATCACTTTGTATACTGGTTAGTTTCTGTATCAGAGCAGTGGTGTAATCGGTAACAGCCACGTCGAGTTCCCCTGGTGGAACGCCTCTGCTCCTGTAAAGGTTATTTCTGACCCATAGAGTTGGAAAAGGTCGCCCAAGGACAATTTCAAACGGCGACAATTTCGTTTTTGCATTTGGTGTCATTCGCAATTCGGCTAAGACAGCTGGTAAATTGTCCATCCAATTTAGCCCATTTTCCAATTCGGCCTTAATCAATCGTTCCTTGATCGATCGATTCTTGCGTTCAACAATACCGGAGCTAGTGGGGGAATAGGCCACGTGAATTTTCCACTTGATTGCGAGAGCCTCGCTTAGCCCCTTAATAATTTTGGCAGTAAAATGTGTCCCCCCATCACTGTCGATCGACTCTGGTAGGCCCCACCTTGGAATAAAATCTGTCACGAGAGATTTTATTACCGTGTCAGCATTTTCTCTGCGTGCCGGATATGCCTCAGTCCATTTAGAGAATTTACATACAATCACTAGAAGGTATTTTAACCCTCTGATAGCCTTAGGCATCTCTGTGTAGTCAATTTGAAGGGACTGAAAGGGATAATCAGCTGGCACCAGAGCATCAAACTTTGCCACGGGTTTGCCACAGTGTGTGCGTGCACATGTCAAACATTGGGATAAAATTAACTTTGCAGTACTGCTGGCTTTCGGTATACAATACTGAGAATTAAGTCTATTTATCACTGCTGTCTGACCGAGGTGAGAGACACCATGTAGGTGTCGGACAACGATAGGCAAGACGGCTCCCGGCAGACATAGCCGGCCGTCTTTGTCCCTGAGGACTCCGTCAGAATCGGGGGCTGAGTGGTGCTGGGCCCACTCAGCTTTGTCTACATCATTAGCATTTGCCTGGAGAATGAGCAAATCTATAGATTTAGGCAAAATAGTAGAAGACAGTAATTGCAGTGCCTGTACAGGCTCTCGTGTGTCTGTTTCTGTGAGAAAAGGACAGAAAGGTACCTGAACAAGAGAGCCTCCCATGAGTACGGGGTCATCTCCTGCACTGGCACGAGCCACTACATCGGCAAAGTGATTGCCTTTAGCCTCTTCAGTAAGGAGACGGTCATGTGCCTTTGTCTTTATCACTGCTAATCGTAATGGGAGCTGTGCTGCTTCGATTAAACGACCAATCAGATTTTTGTTAGAGATCGGTTTTCCATCTGCAGAAATAAACCCTCGTTGTGACCACAGTCGGCAAAAATCAACCAAAACAGAGTAAGCATACTTAGAGTCAGTATACACCGTAAGGATTTGGTCTTTGGACAATTCACATGCACGAGCCAGAGCCATTAGTTCAGCCTTTTGGGCGCTATTGTAAGGAAGCTTATAAGTCTCAATGACAGTGTCTGGCAGTTTTACTATGGCATAAGCACATTTGTATACACCGTCCGCTGGTTTAGAGCAAGAGCCATCCACAAATAGAGAAACACCCTCATCAAAGGGGGTCACAGATATGTCTGGACGTGCCCCTGTTGTGGAAGCCAATTCTTCCAGACAATCGTGTTCTGGCATTACAATATGTGGTGCATCAGAGGTCAGGAGGTGTTGTTTCAGCAAAATAGCAGGACTGGTTTGTGTCTCTGCTTTAATGACCAACTTAGGTGTGCCTGTGAGAATGGCCTCATAATGAGATCTTCTCTGGACAGTTATGTGTTGTGAGCTTACTTTGTTAAGTATGGTCAAAACTTGGTGTGATGCATGTAATGTGGTGTCATGTCCGAGTGTGATTCTCTCTGCTGCTTTCACCATCAGGGCACACGCGGCCACTGCCCTCAAACAGGACGGAAGACCAATCTCAATCGGACTATATGCAGAGGATAAATACGCCGTTGGCCTTACTTGACCACCATGTACCTGTCCGAGAACACCAGCAGCACTAAGGCCCGTGTCGCTTACGTACAGATGGAAGGGAAGGTGATAGTCTGGCAGTCCTAGAGCAGGAGAGGTGCATACAGAGTCTTTGAGTGCTTGGAAAGTCTCTTTCATCAGCTCCGTCCACACGATCTCGTCGGGAAACCCAGTCAGCGTACACTGCCGCAACACCCTGTCAAAATAACTCATGTCAGGGATCCAGTGACGACAATAGTTGCAAACACCCAGGAATGAACGCATTTGTGCTTGCGTTCGAGGAGGAGGCAAGTTGCGTATGGCTGCAACACGGTCGGTAGCTAGAGTTCTTTGACCTTTTGTCAGCACAAAACCCAGGTATTTGACGGACGGCAGGGCAAACTGTAACTTTGACAAACTGATGATATGCCCAGAGTTAGCCAAATGAACAAAAAGTTGGCGACTCCCTTCTTTGCAGAGCTGTTCTGTAGGAGCACTTAGAAGTAGGTCATCAGTGTAAGTGATGAGCGAACACCCCTCAGGAGGCACAAACCCTTCCAATGTACTGTGCACAACACGGGCAAAGGCCGCTGGGCTGTCAACCAGGCCCTGGGTAAGTCTCGTAAAGCAGTACTGACGTCCCTCAAAGCTAAATGCCAATAATTTCTGGGTGTCCTCGTGGACCGGAACAGAATGATAGGCAGAGCTTAAATCACACACGGTGAAGAATGCATGATCTGCCGGGATAGCCGTGATGATGGCTGTAATGTCAGGCACTAGTGGTGGGAGTGGCACAATCAGTTCATTGATATGACGAAGGTCAACGGTCAATCTCCATTGACCACTGGATTTCTTTATAGGATGTATCGGGCTGTTATACGGACTGGAGCATTCTCTGATGACCCCTTGCTCTAAGAGCGATTTGATAACAGGCCTAATTCCATCTACTTTTTCTTTTGACAATGGATAAGGCTTGCGAAATGAGATCTGTGTAGGATCTTTTAGTGTGGCTTTGTAAGGTGTACAATTAATAAAGCCAGTGTCATTTTTGTGCTTTGCCCAAACCTTCTTAGGGACATCCTCCAAATACTCGGGGATGCACAAATCATCATTGGAATTGTCATGTTTGTGTGTTACTGACGTACCTATGAATGCTGGTGACACAGGAGTAACAAGTGGTCCTACATTACTTGCTGTGGAAGCAGAACCATCAAACGCCAGCAAAAATGTCCCTTGCGGACCACTGAGTAAGGCCATATTTGGGTAGGCCACCAGATGTGAGAATGTCACGTTTTTGGGTGGCTCTGACATCGTGCTGTGAACACACTGCAAAGTGGGTAAAATATGGTTAGTCAATTCATGAAACCCAGAGTATTGTAGTGCCTGGGAAACTGCCTGTCTATCACAAGGGCTCAATGCAACTTCAGAGGAAACATGTGTGCTCTGTTCTGCCACAGACATAGGCGCAGGCACGCCAGAGGATGAGGCTAAAAATAGACGCGCTGCGCCTGCAGTTGCACTGAGTCCCATACCTTTTGGGCCTAAGGTTAAGGTGCACCCCAATTTGGTCAAAACATCTCTACCCATGAGGTTAAAAGGACAGGATTCAATCACTACAAAACTGTGCCTGAAGGAAATAGAATGATCATCAGTGCATCTTGCTTGTACAAATTTAGTCTTTGGGCACGACATAGGAGTCCCATCAATTCCCACAGAGTGTACTTTTGCAGACGAAAAAGGACCCCCCCAAGTACATAGAGAGGTATTATCAGCTCCAGTATCAACAAGAAAAGAGAAAGGCACCCATTCTCCCTGCTCATTTTGTATGTCAATTTGTATAAGAGGGAGTTCGTCTACTGAATTAGTGAGTTGAATTTGTAGCATTTGTTTTATTGGGACTTTGTCACTCTGTAGGCCGCTTCATTGTTTCCCCCAAGGGAGAGGGAAGTCTACTTTTCCTGCCTGTGCGGGTGGTGCTGATGGCGCGGGTGGAGCGGTGGTTGGATTTTGACCGTTTTGATAGTTTGGGTTGTGAGGGCACTGTCTACTCCAATGATCCATTGCCCCACAGATGAAGCATGAACTCGGTGAGAAATTTTGCTTTGTGAAACCACCACGTCCTCTATTGAAACCACCGCGTCCTCCTCCGCCGCCAGCACCACGGAAACCCCCACGGAAACCTCCGCGGTGCCCTCCGCGACCTCTGCCGCGGCCCCGTGGAGCTTGCTGTGGGTTTTGATTAGTATACTGCATGAGTTGGTTAACCAACTGAGAAACATTCATGGTTTTCTTAGGTTTGGTAGCTTGTTTTGCCGCATCAAAGGTACCGTAAGACTCTCGAAGGCGCACTGCCTGTTTTACTTCCTCAAGGGTTTTGGTGAAATCTACAAAGAGTTTCATGACATCAGCACACCCCGGTAGCATGTTTGTCATAGCATTGGAGATAAAACTCCACTGATCGTTTGGGCTGGCTAAAGGAAGCTTTGCATCTTCCTTCCAGGCTTTCTCATATCGCTCAATGAATGCGATCACTGGCTCACCAGGATTTTGTTTGACACTCAGAGCTCTAGTAAAATCTACTTTATCACGGAAAACGTCCTGGCAATATTCATCAAGATCCTTGAGAAACTGTTCTAGTTCATCCGACCATTTGTACTTCCCATTGGTTGCCGTTCCCGCATCTGCCCAATTTTTCATGGTTTCATGAGATTCCCAATCCGCTGCAGCTGTATTTTGAAACATGTGTTCCAAATAATATTTCCAATCCATTCCTGTTAAATTGTGGAATGTAGCCAATCTTTTGGTGTATCTAATAAATGCACTGACATTTTTCTCTGGAGCGGGGGCTTCTTTGCAAATTTGATTCATTTGGCCAAAGTCAAGAGGTTTCAGAACATAGTTATCATTGATCCTTAGAAAAGGGAATTGGCTCCTCCGCGTCATCAGTGCCCATACCCGAGGCAGGGTTGGTGAAAGGGCCTTTCTGTGTGGAGTTTGCATGTTCTCCCCGTGTCCCCTAGGGTAGATACCCTCACAAAAACATGCAGTAATCCTGGACTCTAAACTGCCTCCCCCTGGCCAGCCGGGGCGCCTGATGGAGGGGACAGGAACTGGTTGGAATAACGTGTTCCTTCCACGCGCTACGTCCAACCAGGGAAACTCCCCCCTGTCAGGTGAAAAGAAGGCGGCGCGACTCCTCATGCCTTGAAGGAAGCATGAGCCCAGTCTGCTGCCTCCCCAGGTTGGTGGAGGGTGTGTAGAGCCCAGGATCACATTAGGAATTGGCACTGGGTGAAAAAATGGGTTACAAAATCGTGGGATAAAAATTATGAAAAAAAAAAAAAAAGAAAAGGGAATTGATGAGAAACTGCACTCACACTGGAATCGGAGGCAACAAGTTCATGTAGCCCTTCCAATATGTTTACAGTCTCATCTGCTTCGGCCTTTTTGGCCAGAAGTTTCTTTTTTAATTCAACAAGCCTTGCTGTTGCAGCTGCAGTTTCTGGTGCACTAGATAATTTCTCAATTTCTCCTCTGTAGCGTGAAATGGCACTGTTAATGTAATCGAGCTTATTTCTAAACACTGCTGCTTTGGCTCTAGTTACCATGGGGGACTCGGCCCCTGTTGTCTCGGTGTGTGGTCGATCTGCATCCAGCGTTTTTAGGTCTGGGTACAGATGGACATAGCTGGCCAAAATGGTGTCCATATCATCTTTGCTATCAGACTTGGCTACTGTTTTAGTAGCATCAGATGAAAGGCATGCTGTGTTGTGTTTGTGACTTTTGTCCCACGCTGGTTTTAGTGCTACCCAACCCCGTAACGCTTCCTTCATATATGTAAGGTCCCAATTTGGATCTCCCATGCCTCCATTGACCATCCTGTCGGCCAGGCTCATTTGGTTGTTGTCGAATGAGCCGGTCCGAGGGTACGGTTGTTCAATTTGTGGGTAAATGCTTTCTGTCCACCCCGCCAAATAGCTCACAAATGGGACTGAATAGAAACCCCCAATCTGTCTCTCAACATAATCTATAGGAGTTTCGTCGCACAATTTATGTGATGCTGGTGTTGTGGATGCTTTGAAGACTTTGTCTGGAACTTCAATGCTGTCTTTAAATGGAATGACCACCTTTCCACCCTTACTCTCAATAACCCCTGATTTGGACTTTTTAAACAATGGCATTTTTCCAACTTACAGGGTCAACACAATAGAGAGTAGAATACGATAAAGTGTACAAGAGTGAAAGATAGTGAGGGGATAGTAGGCTAGTGAGAGTCAATCAGGCTCTTTAGTACTCGCACACACACGCCATATCACTACGCCAGACCAGTACTACGCTAATATGTGTGAGACCACCTTCTATATATATATATATATAAATATATATATATATATATAACCATAAGTAATCGTGTTACTTTACACCACGCTGGGCGCTTCTATTTATTTTTATACCGCGGTATAGTTGCTTGGACTTTAACCTTCTGCAACAATATAGTAGCTGAGGACTCTAACCTTCTGCTACAAAATACTTGCTGGGACTTTAACCTTCTGCAAGTGGGGGACTGGATACCCCAAGCTGAGGACTCTAACCTTCTGCTAGTGGGGGACTGGATACCCCAAGCTGAGGACTCTAACCTTCTGCTAGTGGGGGACTGGATACCCCAAGCTGAGGACTCTAACCTTCTGCTAGTGGGGGACTGGATACCCCAAGCTGAGGACTCTAACCTTCTGCTAGTGGGGGACTGGATACCCCAAGCTGAGGACTCTAACCTTCTGCTACACTGAGCGCGACTCAGTTACATTTTTGTAGACAGCTGCCCTTTTTTCCCTCCTGTTGGCCAGACGGGAGGTACCTAGTGGTCATACACAATTATATTCTAATCATAAATGGCAGACTTTATAGGACTCTGGTTCCAACACATTAAACTAAATTTTATTTTTAGGATAGAGCAAAGGAAGTCAACGAAAAATTATGAAATTGATAATTAATGAGTTGACTTACCTTTAATTGCTCATCCCACCGCTGCCACCAAATTGTTGGAAATTCACAGAGTCGTCTGCTGCTGTCTGGTCTGGTCATGTACCCCTAAAGTGTGTGTGTAAGTAAGAAGTTACCCGTGAAGGAAACTTGACTGCCTCACTGAGTGTAGAGATAGAAGTGCACTTCGGGAACAAATAATGAACTGACAACGGTGTGAGTTCACAATCTCTTCCAAGGATTTATTCACAAAGACAAGGGTATATATACATTACAGAAGGGCTTAGCCAAGCTTGTGGTCACGATGTCACAAGTGGCAACATACATAAGTTCCGAGAATATTATAGTCTTGCAAGTCAGTAATATTGCAATGATGCGAGTTCGTGAACTGTCCTCTCTTCATAGTAGATAGAGGGAGAAGATCGTAATCGCCGGGTCTTCCGCTTTCCAATTCCTCGCCACCACGAAGTGTATGTCTGGTTCAAGTTTCCTGCTTCAATCTGCATTAAAGGATAGTACGCTTGCATAATGCATTTCTTCAGAATGTATACATAGGGGAAACAAGACATGAACTATAGTTGACCTAGCTTGCAACCTTTCACCAATCTTGGGACATGTTACTAAAGCAATAACATTGAGGTTTTACGTTGTACAAATTAGACTGCAGTCAAATAGAGTGCAAACCAAATAACACATAGGCCCATCTTGTCAGGGCCTCACAGGCATCTATGCACTGATGAAATCTACATCAGTAGTTTAGTCTTTTGAATAACACACTAGTCGTATAGTCCTATTTTAGTTGTATTTAGTAGTTTTAGTCTTCTGAAAAGCATAGTTTTTCAGAAGTCTAAAATAGACGCTCACACAAGCCGAAACGGACAGGCTGTTGGTCAGGTATCAAACACCATCACACCCTGCCTGTCGCTCTCTTCCCTCCACCCTGTCATTTATATATTTTTTTAAATATATATGTTTTTTAATTTTCATTTGCTTAATTGTTTTGTTGCTCCACTCATTGGTGTCCCCGCATGTTGTGGTGTTGTATGTCTTCTCCTCATTCAGATGCTCCCACCACAACCCCTATACCCACCACAGCCACCACCACCACCTCTACCACCACCTCCACCACCACCACCATCTCCTACCCTGAGGCCAGCCAAGGTACAGTATATCACCACCTCCAACCCTTATGCCTACCACCAGCTTTCAACCCAAACACCTGCTTCAACTGTTTGCCGTTATTACATGGCTCAGTGGAATGGACGATTCTGATTGGTCAATCGCTGAATTCAGAGGGCTGTTATTTCTGGATAACAGACCATTCTGCTCTATAACAGACCCGACGGTTAATCAAACCCTCTGAGCGCCAGCGACTGTGAGACAATTATATTTGATAACCTCACTACTAACTACTTTGACAAGATCCAAACTGTTCATTTGGGGTACAGAAGTATTGCATGTGTGGCACAAGTGTGAAATTGCGTTGTTAATTCGTTTATTGAGATCTGAATGTCGTATTTAAAAAAAAAAATCCAGATTTCAATTCAAATATAGCAAAAATGAGTGTGTGACTGGTTTTGAGCTTGTAAATGTGGCCCCTCTGGAGTGAGTGTGGAAATATAGTCACACCCAGGGAATACTCGGGTTAAAAAAGCCATTGCAGGAAAAGAGACAGACAGAAAGTCAACTATTAGAGCATTTGAACACTGATGTCTGTCAGTCACAATGTGGGACAGGGTCAGGGCTGGATTGGGACAAAAATTCGTCCCGGTCATTTTTGTGCAAATTTGGCCCAGACCGGCCCAAAACAAAAATAATCCAGGTACTCCCTATGGCCAGTCCGACCTTGGACAGGGTTTCAATTTGTGGGACACATGAAAAGTCTTGGACACGAGGGACTGTCACTGTGACTTGTTGTTTTCTGACAGTGCTGCTCCAGCCCTGCAGGACACGGGGGAAGTGACATTGCTGCCAACAAAGCGGCAACCGTTGTGATACTGCATGTTTATTCACGTGGTTGTTAAGAAAGATTCAGGGCTAGTGTTAGTACAACATCAGTGTGTAGGAAATGTCCATACCGGCTCCATGATCTTGATGAGGGCTGATGATGGAGATCATCATATGGCAGCACCCGAAAACTACTACCATTGGTGCTCTACACTTGTATTCATTGAAAGCACCGGCACACTGTTTGCAAACAGAAGCAGATAGTATTTCATGGGTTCTTTTTATACTGTATGTTCATATCAGTCATTTATTTGGGGACCCCATGGTAAAGGGGAATTGCACCCATTTTGAATTTTTTCCTGAGAGGATACAAATGTGAACCAAATGGACCCTAGCGGGTCCATTTGGTTCCATTTGTACCCTCTCAGGAAAAAGGGGTCTGAAAGAAAAATCATCATGAAACATCATCAAACATGGTGAAACACATCTTGATGATGTCATCAGATGTATTTCACCATGTTAATGTTTTTTTTTAGACCTCCACTTTTAGGAAATACAGAATTGGGGGGAACGTTTTTATCATGTCCACACAACATCTCTAAGGTATATTAATGTATATTAAATGTTGAAAATGGGTGGAGTTCCCCTTTAAGATCCCAGGGCCCCACAAGGACCCACCAAGCACGTGCATGTGTGCGTGTGTGCTTGCGTGCGTGCGTGCGTGCGTGCTTGCTTGCGTGCGTGTCTAAGGTCTTCACTCCCAGTGTCACATGGGGTCACCTGCATACTGTATGTCATCATCATGTCACCTGGCCTTCAGGTTATTTTCTTTGTGTGAACATTGGTATTCTGCCAGCTTCCCCAGTGTACATCCAGCTCCATGGATCAACAGTGTCATGTGCTGTGATTTATTTCTTCATTCTTTGTTTGTTTGTTTTTTCGATTCCAATGCTTTTGTTCTTCTACCCAAGAGTAGCCTACCCTTTGAATTCAGAACTTTTACTTGTAGCAGAGTAACCCATATGGGAAATGATATACCGGTACATGCTTAATATTCCTTCATATGAATAATACTTCTTTCTTATATCGGTTTTGAATGGCATATACAGTATAATTCTTATAAATTACACAAATATATCTGCAATATTGTATATACAAAATATACTATGGATATTATATTAACTTTATTCTCTTATACAGTATATGAGTGTTGTATGAAAGGTGGCACCTTCAAAAGTTTGCATATATACGGTATATACCTTTTTCCATATGGAATACCAATACCTGCAGTGTTGGGGAATATTAATTAGGAAAGTAATTACTTATTACCCCTTTAGAAAAGTAATAATATTACACTACTTATTACTTGGATGCAAAAGTAATATGTAGTATATTACATATTACTTTTTTATATTACTTTTGCACCCAGATCCCTGAAAAAAGGGAATTAGCTACAACTACACAATCTGTCAGCTTCTTTTAGAGCTGAACCTAATTGTTTTGAGTAACAAGAGTCACCAATCAGCCAAACATCAATTGGGTGACTGTTGCCCCCACCACCCGACTACGGATAATTTAGATAAATGTATTTAGATGAATGAATACAGACATCCCACCCTGGAAAAAATACTAAAATATATTAATATTTACATGCCACACATGATTAACATATAGCCTACAGATTACATAGTTGCAGTAGGTGCAGTAGTGCTCATTTTTTTCCCCGATCAAACTATAAAGTGGCATTAGCTCATCTCCCTTCACCAACGCAAAACTGTAATATTATTACTGTTTTCTAGGAGGTAGTGTCGTTACAACTCGTTACCTGAAAAAGTAGTAATATTACTCGTTACTCGTTACCCCCAACTCTGTACCTAAGTTGCAGGATTTCTAGTGAATAGCACTGCCACAAACAGAACGTTTCCAATGCCCATCAGCATAGCGGCACCAGAAGAATCCATCAGGGTGAGATAGATTTTCGATGAATGTCATTTGACAGATAAAACGTTGCAAGTGGCTCAGAATTCTATTACAGCCCTGATGCTGGGGTTTTAACCCCTTAAACCATACAGTATATACTTTGCTGACCGGGATCTGAAGGGCACTCCTGAACGCCCTTTTATCACTCTCTCTTTAAATTGTGAAAATTGAATACTAAAACATAGCACACCTACATCACACACCACATTCAGAAAAAACTAGAATCTAGTGTAGTAGAATCACGTCAATTCTAGCATCTAGGTCCTTAGCCACTATAATTTTGCTAGAATCAGGGTCTCGCTAGAATGTGCTCATCTGGTCTGAACTACTATAGCAGTGTTGACATTCTCGATTGGGCTTCTTGTGGTTGTCTCTTCTTGTTTGCTTTCACTCCCAAAACAATTAAAAAGATACACATGGATTAAGTAGACTGTGAGGGAGGTGGGCTAAAAATAAAATCTCCAGGGGCTTGAGAAAGGCTCCATTTCTTTGTCCACCTTTTGCCTTCTCTCCAATCTGTGTCACACATCAGGAAGTAGTAGAATGAATTTCTCATCCAGATATGCTGCTTTGTGCTCAGACTCCATTGTGTGGTTTATTGTAAACTCGCACACGAGTCTGTCTGAAAATGCTTCCCTTCTTTTGTTGTTAAAACTGGCAGAAACAATTATTCTCATTTAAAGGAGGACGTTTGCATTTTTCAAGTTTTTTGGTGATTTTACCGTCCCCAGTGTATTTCACTTAAAAAAAAAAAAAAAAAAAAAAAAAAAAAACATTCAGACCTACAGTATATTAGAATGTGTGATTTCCTGTGTGTCTGAATGAGGTGCATGTATGTCAGGGCTTGAAACTAACACTTGCCCGCTTGCCTGGGGCAAGTAAAAAAGTGGTTTGGCAAGGGCAGACTGCTACCTGCTTGCCCGTTGGGGCAAGTGTGCAACTTAGTTTGCTATAACACAATACAAGATATATTTGTCTTGAATGCGGTCATTGCACTCTGCCTCTGTGTCTTTCCCTGCTTTCTAGCTATCTCTCCTATCTGTCTCCTAGCTCCATTTGGCTCCAAACTATCATTTTTCTGGGACTCCTGAGTCTGTGACCACTTTAGGAACCCCTGATTTACACTGATTTACAAGTTGAATATTTACTGTAGCTGGTTGTGACTTAAACAAAACAGTCTTCAAATGCGAAAGGAAATGTTTAGAGCACCCAAGTAGAAAGTAAACTTGCAAAATTTATGATATATTTTGGAGGGCAAGTGACTATGACCTGAGGGCAAGTAGAACGTGACTTGCACTTGCCTGATGGGCAAGTGCCTCAGAGATCTTAGTGTCAACCCCTGTATGGGCATTCTCAGATTCTCCTATTTAGCCATGTCTCTAGGGGGGTTGCTGTTTTTGTGGACGTTTCTGGTACTGCACTCAAATAGCACAGAGAAAACATTAATACAATTAATTATCTGAGTGTTTCTTTAGGCTATAGAGTTTATAAAAAGGCATTAAATGGCCACATTGATATACATTTGATCTTAAATTCATGGTGGAGCTCTATGGTCTTGGTTTACTCAGGAACCCTAACGTGGATATTTGGGTGTCCATGGGATTTTTGTCTTACAAAAATGAAGGATAACATAATTATGTGCTAAATCCTTAAACAATAATATATGTTCATTATTTACATCTAGGGACTTGTAGAAGCCCCCAGACGTTCGGTAGGCGGAGATCTCAAATTATCAGGCTTTTATGAGTCAGGGTTAATAGGGGTCATTTTAAGCGTAAAAATGATCTGCTTTCTGTATAGAAAATCCAGCAATTCTCGTCCAACACAATTATTTCTCTTTAACGCCCCCACACTATATGGTGAATACAACTAATGATCCACACACAAAGCGAATTCCTAGAATCTGTCGATGATAAACAGCACGTCGTATTGATGAAATGCGGATGCATTTGACAGACATTCATTACATTGAGCCTTGTAACGCCAACAGGACAACGAAACAAACAAGAAAGGCAACAGAAGTGAAGCAAATTTGAAATGCTTTGTGTCGGGGGGGCTTAAATTGCGTAAACACCATCTGGTGAGCCAGTATTTTCCAATTATAACAATTTAGAAAGCCCTCCAACACACCATGTCCAACTCCCACCTCTGTCCATCAACAATCAGTCACACACAAGTGTTTCAATATGAAACGTACTCCTGTTTAGTCTCCTCACCACTTCACTACACTACACTGCAGTTGAGCCAACAATGGCTCATTCAGTAGACTGTAGGGTCAATGGCAACACAATCACTGCAGCCATTTGATGCACAGCCCTGAGAGAAGAGCATCCATTGGGATTTATAGTGCCTTTATGCAAACACTGGACTGCAGGCCAACACATCATCTTTATGTGGAGCTGTGTTGTCACATTGGAAAGTGATTGTTGTGTTCAGTAATAACCACAAGGAGACAAAACCCTTAAAGCGGACAAGAATGCATCAGCAAGGCAGCCGATAGATAACTTGAAAGGCATCACATTAGTAAAGTTGTATTCATGCACGCAAGTGCGCCTGCAGTAAGCATGCACACGTGCGTGCGCGCACACACACCCACACACACACACAGATAGACGCAATGCCCTTTAGCAGGTAAAATGTCTTGGAGATGGTAAAGTGCATACATATTTTGCAGCATTGCTAGTCTGTAAAATGTCGGCAGTTTTGGCATGTTTGACTGCAATATTGCTACAATGGTTTCAACTACGTAAATCAGATATTTAGTCGCAGGCTGTTAATGCATTTCATACTGTAGGTTAAACATTTAGCTAAAATAGCAGATGTACAAGCTCGCTGTACCATTGTGTGACAGTCATCACAGTGTGTGAGAGGCATGTAGCAATAGGTCATGGAGTCACACACGCCTCATTATTTTCTGCTGATGTCAGTGAGGAGGACTCCTGCGTTGCTTCAGTTTCAGATGGTTTCAGATGTCGAGGGGCAGACAAGGACAAGGTCACTTTCTGAGTCCTGAAAGAGCCCATGCAGCTTCCACCTGCAGTATAACGGTGGGTTAGCAGGTCTTGCAGCCTCTGTGATTGAGCGTCTGTGGGAACAGTCGCATTATCGCCTCAGCGGTCATTTTATTATACTACTGCCAGCAGTAGGCCTACCGTTGGGCTTCCCTCGTCAATCACACGGTAGGGCAAAACGCGATGATTTGTAGATTTCATTCTTTAATCCATCTATTAGTCCGAGCGCATTGTCTGACGATCATCCCGTTGTTGACTTTCATCATGATCACACATCCTGTTTTGGAGATCTGGCGCTTCAAAATAAAGGTTTTTACCGAATGCACTGGGCTGAGCCGTGGCATATACTGTAGCACGTACTGTAGCGTGAACCGGGTTAAATGAGTTAAAAAATCAACGTTTCTAATAACCTTTGAAGGTGAACAGCATAAGCTAATGCCAACATAACCAGTTCTAACACTGTCTGCGAGCAGCAAAACCGGGTGTAAGCATAAGTAGTTAGGCTAGTATCTTCAAGTTCTCTTGTCTAAAACCTCTGTGGCAGCAAAGTAGTTAAAAGCATATGAACATAAAACAAACAAACAAATATATAAAATCATGAATTTACCCCTGGCAGGGTCCGGGGGTCTCTGGACCCTGTGTCACTTTAGACACTACAATTTAGACAATACAATTCCGGCGTTTCAACGCTACAGCGTCCCTGCAGCAAATATAATCAGTTGTCATTATCTTGTTCATCCGTATTCTCATTATAAGCATAGAAGCACATTTGATATGCACATGGCTAAACTTTGGAGTCTGTTTCATACAACTATGACTAGCATGTCTGTAAAATTGTTTCTCTTGAGTTCTATGACACCACATTATGAAATGTGGGTTTTTATGACAGCCTCAACGTCCTCAAGCCTGCCAGAGGTAATCACGCACACACAATCAGCCCTGAAAGAGACCAGAGCTTAACAGTAGTTCTGTTCTGTGTCAAAATGACTTGCGAGTGCCTGCTTCGAGCCATTATGCTGAACGACTGTCCGTGCCTGTGGCATATATTACTTAACACAGACTACAAAGTGTCTTGTCTTTAAAGGAGCTATTAAGTCTGCAGCGGGCCTCGGAGGTTTAAGACACTCCCCACGGAGACAACAAGAGCAGGTCTTCTTTTTTAAAGATGGCATCCTGTTTGTCTGGAGATCAAGGCCCTGGCGGCGTCCCGTCGAAGGGATCAGAGTGATCCTGGAGGATGGCGTTCACCTGATGCCTCTCCCAAGAGAGTGACACCGTATAGCAGGACTGTCTTAGACTTGACACGCACAAAGTGAAGTGACGAAGTCAACGTAGCTGTGAAGCTTCTGTGCAAGACTATATTTAGCGCTGCAAATGAAGACTGTCCTGTACTATTATATATTTTCAAGTGCTGTAGGCCAGTGGTTCCCAAAATTTTACATGTCAAGGATCCTCCAAACTGACGCGCTAATTAGCCCTGCGGACCCCCATTTAAAAAGATGGCCAGGGGCCCCATGAGAGAGGAAGGACCGCTAGTTTGACCTACATTAGTCTATTGAGTAATATTTTAATTTAAACTCAGAGTGTACAGAGTTGTACACTCTCAGAGTTACAGACCCGTAAGGGTCCATTTGGTTCCAACCTATTGTTTAGCTGGGGACCCCCTGAAACTCTCTCAAGGACCCTACTAGTCCCCGGACCCAAATATCACTGCTGTGGGCAACTATAGCTCGTGGCGTGTGTTTATCGTATGCTATATGCAAAACACTCTCTCTTTCGCTGGAGAGCAGCTTTTAAAGCATAAATAAATAATAATAATGACTTTTCTATACTTTCTTCAGCAAGCAGGCCTCTCCCAGACAAGTGTTTATCGAAGCATATGACAATCCTTGAACACAAACCCAGCATGGTCCCGTCCTCCTGCTGCTGAGTTCCCTCACTACAGGAGGGGACTTACATAAGCGTGACGTGTTTGCCATCCAAGCACCAAGCCAGGGGCGGATATAACATGTCCCATTTGGGGGGGGCAAGAGAACATGTTGGAGGGGCAAGAGAAAATGGTATGGGGGCGGCCATATAACTGTTGTTATAATAATAACAACAGTTGTTGTTGAAGTTGCAGCAGACACGCAGCATGCATAAAGCTAAAGGTCTGACTCAGAGAGTTTTCTGTTTTCAATGATGAAAGGCTGTTGGTTTAGTGGTGCCAAAATTGTAGTTAGTAGCAATAGTAGTTTTTCAAATCATTTGAAATATAAGCACTTTTAATTTGAAATACCTTGGGTTGTTTTGCATGGCATCGTGTTTGGGGGGGCAGACTGGGTATTTAGGGAGGCATCCCCCCCATGTCCATGCCTAGATCCGCCCCTGCACCAAGCTACACTAGCACACAGATGCTACTGTATAGCACAGAGTCCTATGAATGCCAGATTAGGTGGCCCACAAACTGCAGATATGGCCAGATGATGTTTTGTTCAGTGTCTTCCTCACAGACTCTTTTGGACAATCAGGTTTTGCCCAAAAGGGCCATGGGTGTCCCAAGCGTGTCCCAGTTATTTTGCTACACGAGGGCCAATTATGACCTTCTGCTAGGATGGTCACAGCTGGATGTGTCTGGCCAGAATGTGCCTGCATATCAGGTTGCTGAGGGGGGCAGTTATATATGAAAGACATTTTGATATGATTCGCTCAAAATAGGGATTTAAAACGCGCTATATTGTATATACAGTATGCATGCCTCAGGTCTCTCAGGTTTTTCCATTTTTATGTTTTTAGTGCAGTGCTTCTGTTTCATTCAGTGTCATTTCATTCAGCATTCAGTGATTTGGGGTGATTTGCCCCAGTAACAAAATATGCACGTGCACACGCTCTACAGTAATGGGGAAGTGCAACAGGCCAACAGCATGAGCACCAAGGCCTGTCCCCACTCGATCCTGATTGGAGGAAGGCTCTGTCTAACCTGATTAGATGAAGGCTTCGCCTCCCACCACCAAAAGACAAAACTAGGGTTTTTTTTTACCGCTGCGGTTCACTCAAGATAGGGAGCATTATCAAATTCTACTGTATGGTCAGCACTTCTGGTGCTTTAACCCAGGGGGTTTCAACCTTTTTGATGCCAGGGACCACCATTTTTTCAGAATTTGAGCCACGGACCACCACTTGAGGACATTTTAGCCCCACAGACCCCAAAACTAAAGATTTTCTTTTGCTTTTTCCATCTTCTAGTTGTGTAGACTTGGGGCTAATTCAAACAAGGATTATTTTAACTCTTGAGAATGTAAAAATGAAACCAAATGGACCCGCAAGGGTCCATTTGGTTTCATTTTTACATTCTCAAGAGTTACATCTGGTTAACCAACTTAGCTGGGGACCACCTGGAACCCTCTCAAGGACCACTGGTGGTCCCCGGACCACCTGTTAAAAACCACTGCTTTAAACCATTTTCTGCCGGGAATGGGTTTATTTATTGATGTTCTTTTTTAATTTATTGTCCTATACCACCCAAGACGAGATTTGATGAGTTACTGGAGCCCAATAAAACAAATTGGCGACCGCACAGGGCCGCTTCAGCTGTTTTGATCACTGACAAAACATCTTTTGTGTACTTCTGAAATGTTTCCGCGTTCCCAGAAGTACATCAATTTTGTCTGCCTCGCTTCGAACGGCAGCCTGTGTGTGCAGCCTGAATGACAAATGACAGTTTGGGGACACAAGGGGGATGGATGCAGAGGGAAGGAAATGAAGGAGGATGCTGCGCCGCTCCATAGCCACAATGCAAAATGCATTTTAATGATAACACATTCAACGTTTCAACCAGACAAAAGGCCTTCTTCTACAGCAGGGCTGCCCAAAAGGTATATGGTGATCTACCAGTAGATCACACAGGCCATGCAGATAGATCACATGACATTCAGTCCCCTAAAATGTATAGTTCTGTAACTCTTCAGAGCGTTAAAATGAAACCAAATGGACCCGTACGGGTCCATTTGGTTTCATTTTACACTCTCAAAAGTCCACACAATTAGAAAATGGAGAATTGTTATTTTGACAAACGTTTTGCCAGTTCTATTTCCCAATTGTGGACAAAAACGTGAAAGTTATTAGCTTTGGGTGCAAGAAACTAAATTCAACATCACAAACTGTCAACTCAAACCCCAAATATACTGTTTTAAAACGTCAGTAGTAGCATATACAAGAAAGCCTTCCACTTCTCCCCCTCCATTTTTCATTATAAGTGCATTATTCTTAAACACTATAACAGTAAGTAACACCTTCACCACTATTTCAAAGTCAAACTTTCTTGGGGGCCTTGAAAGGGATTTTTTTTGATGTGTAGATCTTGTTGAGCCGGTCATTTTGAAAGTAGCTCTCAAGTCAAAAAAGTGTGGGCACCGCTGTTCTACAGGGACTGCCTCTCTGAAGAAGTCCTTTGATTGTGTGTTAGTGCTCCCTATTTCTAGCCTGGGATCCAGTCTGATTCGCAGCGATCCGCTTCGCAAATCCGTCTGGCCCACAGGTAGGCGTGGCATATGAAGGTTGAAATGCAGCCAAGGATTTTGATTGGTCACTACTAGTTCACGTTCGTTTGAACACCATCCAATCAGAAACAACGTGGCTACGTAACAGGAGACATCACAGAAATGCAAGTCAAGCAGGCTCTGGCCAGACTGTTTTGCGAAGTGACATTTCAGATGTGCAGAATGCAGCAAATCAAGCTACCCTATGTATACAGTATATTCCCTTGAGGAGCGATACTACAGTACTATGCGCGTGGCATGTGTTTGTATAAGCTATATGTAGCAGCAGGTCCTGTTTGTGACCACAATGCCAGTTCCTCCGTTCATGGATTGTGCCACCGAGTCGCCCACATCAAGGTCAGTGTAAAAGGGGTTAAACTTACAGCATACTATAACCGTAGGCAATGACGATATTTTCTGTTCATTCACAGCAAAGTCTGGAGCGTTAAATTAACTCGACGAGTGTATAAAAGTGGAACTGTTACAGTTACAGCCTGTCCACCAGGATGGCTGTAACCTGCAATCACCTCTGGGTTTAGCACTGTGCACTGTGTGTGTGTGTGTGTGTGTGTGTGTGTGTGTGTGTGTGTGTGTGTGTGTGTGTGTGTGTGTGTGTGTGTGTGTGTGTGTGTGTGTGTGTGTGTGTGTGTGTGTGTGTGTGTGTGTGTGTGTGTGTGTGTGTGTGTGTGTGTGTGTGTGTGCGCGCGCATCTGTGCGCGTACATGTGTATCTCTGCACTGCCTTTGGTTTTCCTTTGATTCCCCTCAAGCCTTATGTCTTCTGTGGTGTTCTGGTCTATTGAATGCTTGCTTATGGGTGTCCTTTTGTTTTCTCCTCTTGTCCCACTCCCACCCCTCCCCGACCCCTATCTTCCCTCCCTCATTTCTCCTTTTATTTGCATGTCGCTCCTCTTCTTTGCTCCACGCACCTCCCTTCTCCTCCACCACCACCACCACCTCTCCCTCCTCCTACCTTGTGCTCCTCCAACTTCTCTCCTCGTGTGTTCAGACACGGCGCCCAGCACTGAACCCGCAGCTCATGGTTGGTATCTCTTCTTTTTTTCCCTTAAACTTGTCTGCTCTGTGTCTGCATGCCGAGGGGAACCTCTGTCAGTGTCCAGCCGGCTCTAAACGGAGCCTTGCGTCTGCCATAGTGGTGCACTTGCTGAAAAGGGAACCCAGGAATGTTGAGTACACCGAGGGTTTATGTTATGTTGAAACTGCCAAATGCTGACTTGTTTTCCGTAATATGTGACCATACCATGAACAACCTAAATTAGACAAAAAGGCTGACCCAGCAGCCTGCTCTAGACCCTCCAGGGCCCTACCTAGAGACCACTGAAGATCGCATTTGCTTTGGAATTAGCCCTTCTCAAAACCCCACCCTTTGGGGGTAGTTACTGTCCAAACTATTTGCCAATCCAAATAGTTTAGCACCTGTAGCTATGCAGGCCAAGCTTTCCTGGTCAAGCTTTTTCCGCTTCTATGGTGTACATTGGACAAGGATGGATTGGGGCGGGACTCAGTGAAGGGTGAATTGAGCTCAGATGCGTTTTTCACTCCGTTTGTGAGTGTGTTTGGGGCTAGATAAAACAAATTGGTGACCACTGATCACTGACCACACTCCTTTTGTGCACTTCTGAAATGCTTTTGCCCTCCTGGAAGTGCATCGATTCTTATTATTTTTGGTCTAGCTTTGAATAGGAGCTGTTTTGGCCTGAGATTTGAAGCATTGAAGGCCCTTTTGGCCACAAGGGGGTACAATTTAAAATGTTAAACAGCAATGCTTTATGTGGCTAGAGTTTTTCATGCTGCTGAATCCATTCTAAGCACTAGTTTGGCACAAAAACAAATGTGATGATGTTGGCACATTTGGAAAGTGGCTATGACTGTTTTTAGCCTAGTGAGTGCTTTTTGGGAAGCACAATGAACACTGTGACATTTTTTGCCTTCTATAGGTTGCTGGTATGGTCACATACAGTATGCCATATTATGAAAACTGCTCAACATATGCAAGTTAGCATCCACCAGTTTCTACATTGGGGACCCCTACTCAACCATTTCTATGTCCGGGTTCACAATGCAACTCTTATGAACTGGCAAGTACACTATAGCCTGGGCAGCATTCCATTTCATGATCCAGTGGGGGGTATCATGTTCCAGTCAATGGTTTGTAGTCATCTGTCAAGAAGCCACAAGGCTATAGGACTACAGATGCCTGATAACTACAAATCACTGTCAAACAGCGACTACAAATCAGTGACATAAATTACCATCCACTCCAGACCCAGTTCATGTGACAACTTTGGAACACAGACCAGGCTTTTCTCCAACGTGAAAAGCCTGGTGATGCAGAGGTTAGCTCTACATCTGGCAAAGTTCCTGTCAGCCCTATTCGAAACAGACCAATAATCTTCTGCCCAAGACTTAATAGGCATAACATTCCGGCTCACACCTGCCTTTCCGTTTGAACTGTCCGACGGAGTCGTCACAGTGACAATGAGGTTCCCCGAGGACACGCAGCCTTGCTTTTGTTTTGCCTTTTGTTTTTCACGTATTCCCCCGTTGCTGTTGCATGCACACGCTGCAGGCTAGCGGCTGGCTGATCACTATACTGCTGGTGCACTGGCGTGGGAGTTACTGCGCCACACGGAAACATTGCATGTCTTTTCACTAGTGGACAGTG
The DNA here is from genome assembly GCA_039105355.1 of Benthosema pterotum. Classification (NCBI taxonomy): domain Eukaryota; kingdom Metazoa; phylum Chordata; class Actinopteri; order Myctophiformes; family Myctophidae; genus Benthosema; species Benthosema pterotum. Next base: position 12,264,120 of record CM076975.1, on the reverse strand, counting down.
ACATGGTATAATGTCTCATACATTAATGTTCTGTTTATGCAAACCAGAAAGGTCCTCGGCACCAGACCAACACCGCCCGTCGTTTGTGTACTTGATTTGTTTGCAGTTTTGTCTGACATTGTGTATCATTTTTTCGCTCTAATAACTCAGTGTTAAGGGCCCCTTCTCATGCCTGTTTCCATCGAAACATACAGATACTGTTACGGTCACCTGGGGAAGCCTTAGATCATGATGCATGAACTCTCCGATGAAAGCTGACATAAGATATGAATAGATACGAATCGGTATTCACAGAATGTGCCTTGTGGGCTACGCCGCACCAAGGTTGCACATGAGATGTTGTGAATGCGTTTTTTTGTTACCCCCGAAACAGCCAGGTTTTCACTGGCTGCACATACCCCTGCCAGGTGGCTAGTGATGGATTTACTACATGGCTTTACCATCTTTTGCATTTTCAGCATTTGTAGGAGTTGTTTTTTTTTCTTGGATGGTTGCACCAAGTGGTGTAGCTGTGCTGAGCGGAGATCGAAGAGCATTATTTGCTACAATGGCATGTTAATAATAGTATAATTCTATACACCACTCAGGTAATAGATATGTTTGCCCCACAGATCACCTCACTACTACAATTGCAAAGCATCAGTTGTAAGCCCCTCCCCAAACTCCCCAAGCCCCTCCCCAAACTGCTATGGATGTCTTGTTGATGGATTTGGAGATTCTGAAGGTCTGGTTCCAAAAATGAACCAGTATATATTGTGTAATGTCCATGATATTTACTTTGGAGTGAATGAGCCTGGCTGGCAAGTGTCCTAGGGTGGACAAGAGGGCGGGGCTTACCTAAAGGTCTATTGTCTCCACACTTGGCACGGTCAGGGCCCTTCCAGCCGGCTCCCCCACCCCTCCCCCAGGACCCAGAGCTGCTCACATCACATCTCATGGTCACCGACGTCGACTGGTTGGTATGGAAGATGTGCCTATAACACATCAATGATCCACAGAGGGGTGGTTAAAACTGCCAGCACGTCACCGGGAACCAAACTGCCAGCTTTGATGCTTTAACACCAGTGGTTTTCAAACTTTTTCATACCAGGGCCCGCTATTTATACAGCATTTGAGCCACGGACCACCATTTGATGACATTTTTAGCCCCACAGACCCCAAAACAAAAGATTTCTTTTGCTTTTGTCCACAATTCCAGACTGGATTTGGAGAAACAAAAGTCAAACATACAGATCAAAATGACCATTAATCTTCTACATTCTCTAGTTGTGGAGACTTGGGGCTAATTCAGATGATAAATATTTTAACTCTTGAGTGTAAACATGAAACCAAATGCACCCGATTTGGTTTCATTTTTACGCTCTCAAAGCGTTACATCTGGTTAACCAACTTTCCCATCATTTAGCCTGGGGACCACATGGAGTCCTCTCAGGGACCACTGGTGGTCCCCGGACCACTGGTAAACCCCTGCTAAACCCCTGCTTTACACCCAGACAGTATAGCAGAGAGAGAGACGATTCTGACATTTTGTCAAGATAATGAATGGGTTGGCATCTACTGTCTCGCGGCCCAGCTCTACACTGCCTTCTCAGGGGCGAAAGAGAACTAACACTGTGAATGATTTCATTGTGGACGATGTGGACCGCCTTACACTGGCAACCCAAATGTAGCTTGAATGTAGTCTTTGTCAAGACAGAGATCTGATTTGTCTTTTTTCCAATGTGACTGATTTGACAACCCGATCTACTGTAAAACAAATCCCATGTGACTCGTATGTGACGTGTCTGCAGTTACTCTCATTTAAGCAGATCAGATTCCGATCGGGATGTGGCACAGGTTTGATTCATGCATGCAATACAGCACATTTTATGTGCTGGACACGATGGTTGATTTCTTGAAAGCGCCGTTATGATCACTCGCCACTGATACGACTAAAGCCATTATTAGAAGGTATGCCTTAATTGGTTTCAATAGTAATAGTAATTTGCTCTATTATATAACATCTCGATAAAAAGATGAATAGCACCATTTAGGTTTCCAATGAGAGATGTCACTCTGAGCTCACTGGCAATGACTTGAAACGTTTTCTTTTCATGATGAGATGGTGAGCTTCACAGCACATCCAATCTGAAATTCACTTTGTGCACAAAAGGCTTGTGACTAATTAAGACAGTCAGAAAAGAACTGATTTGCGAGCTCTGCATTAATTGATATTACTTCCATCTTCCCTACAACAATCATCACAGACCATGGACGTGGTTATTCACTGACTAAATCGCTGTCGATCCATTATCAACATACAGTATGTACGCAGTGTTTTAGTTTTTCCGATACACAGCTTGCTAATATATTAAATAAAACCCTTTGAAAGCAGCCTCGGATTCCTTCCATAGGAACTCATTTCATAACAATCTACTATGTAGTTCGAAAACTAGCTTTCAATATGCCTTGTTTTGGGCCAGCTAATGAGGTAGCTGATTAATTTTGTTTTATTCTATGGCTGCTTTCATGTTTCTGTGTTTTTTAAACTAAAGCCAACCATAAACGGCCAATTTAATTGCTGCATACATTTTTAATAATGCTCGACAAAAATCCACCATTACTGATTTTTGGTGTGAAACTTTGCATGCACTACTATTAGTTCAAAGAAGATTTTTAAATTAGCCTCATGGTGACATGAGGCCAACAGGCTGCTTCCTAAAAAATGGTTGTGACCTTCTTAACACGGTCGGATCCCTTTAAAATGGTCGGTTCAAATGCTATTGAGTACCCTTATAGGGGAATTTCACCCAATTTCAACATTTTACTGTCATTAATATACTTAGAGATGTTGTGTAGAAATAATAAAGAAAAAGTTCCCACCATTTTGTATCCTAGAAATGTAGATCTAAAAAAAATCATTAACATGATACACAACTTGATGATGCCATCCAGTTTTGTTAAACCAGCTAACGCTCAGACTGTCAGCTAAACCAGCTAACTCCAACCCCTCTCCGCCTCTCATGCAAGCAACTGACAATAAAGTCACAATAGCAACTTTAAAACAATATTGCTTTAACCCTAGAAGGCCCAATGTTGCTTTTTAGCAACATTAACCCTTTAATTATTTAAAAAATGTTATTTTTTGTTATTTTTTATATAAATATCATGGTTGAGGTTGATTGTTGATTGATCGTTTGCAATTGGTCATATTTGCATAACAATACCCCCCACAGAGGCCGCAATTAGCCTGTTCAATTAATCTCTGGACTAGTGCAATTTTTGATGATTTTTGACCTTTAGCCGTTAACCCTAATAAAAGTATGTAAAATGACTGCAATAAATATATTTTTGTGATTATTAGAATGTCTAGAACATGTACATTCATTATATTAAAAGATATCCCCAAAAATGTTTTTTTTTTTTTTTAAATTTATTATAATTAATTAATTAAATTAGCATAAATAAAATATTTAAAAGATGCTTTTTTAATAGATCATGGTATTACAGCCTAGTAGTACTAGGTTGAAAACTTTTTTTCAAGTAGAAATATGTCTGGGTCAAATAGGGTTAAAGGTAATAGACCCAACTTTTAAGCCAAAAATCATAATAGATATATAGCTAAATTTTGTTTTTATTTTTTTAATTTCCAGAATTGGATTCAGTTGCAGCTCGCCTCCAGCATATGGGGGGGAAACGCCCAGAAAAGATCCAAAGTACATCCAAAATACGAGCATGTGTGAATCCCCTAATGTGAATTTATAATATGGCGGGCCGGCAGGCCGGCGGGCTGGGCCCGTGCCCGGGACGTTTTTGGACTTGCCCAACGGGCCTCTGCTGAACTCCACGTGGCCCGTGGGCCGCTAATTAATGCCCGTGCAGGTCTCTACGTATATCAGTGTATATCCAAATCCATATCAGTGATCATAAGAGTGTCCCTCCCTTCAAAGGAGTGTGGTGTTTATCCATGTACAGGACGTAAGGATGGTAATATCACATTAACATGCAGTTGGTGAAGAGGTCATTATACGGAACAATGAAGATGAAGTTGCAATTCAAAATTGTGAATACAGCTCTGCCAACAGTGCACCATTTATTTAACTGGTTATTGTACAACAGGGATTTTCAACAGGTGAAAACATGTTTCATTTTTTCATCATCTGAATTAGCCCAAGTCTACACAACTAGTCAGGGCCGTTGCTAGCCGTTTGGGTGCCCTAAGCACAAATGCTCCCCCCCCCCCCCCCCCCCCCCCCCCAACAAAAAAGACAAAAATGTTGTATTTCTGACAGGGCTACCGTTTCACATAAGCAGTGATGGGCCATTAGCCATCCTGTTGTTTTCAGAACGATCCAACACCTCCAGTCTCCAGAACCAGTTAAACAGGTTTTGACTCATTTCATAACAAAAGCCTGAATTAATGAAGTGTAACACCTTGGAACAACCTTCCTAATGCCATTGTAATGTATAGTTCCCCGAATCCCCCACCACTACTCATTGTTTCTCAGTTGCAAGGCGATTTTTTTCATGGGTTGACACCAACACTTGCCTGCTTGCCCAGGGAAAGTTAAAAAAAAAATGGTCGGGCAAGTGAAGACTGCTACCTGGTTGCCCGATCGGGCAAGTGTGCAACTTAGTGCACTATAACACAACACAAGATAAATTTGTCTTTGAGGCAGTCATTGCACTCTGCCTCTATGTCTTTCCCTGCTTTCTAGCTATAGGCCTACACAATTCCAGGCTGGGTTTGGGAAACAAAACAGGCAAATTAACATACAGATCAAAATGACCATTAATCTTCTACATTCTCTAGTTGTGTAGACCTGGGCTAATTAAGATGATGAATTTTAACTCTTGAGAGTGTAAAATGAAACCAAATGGACCCGCAAGGGTCCATTTGGTTTCATTTTTACGTTCCGATGGCAAGTGCCTCCGAGACCTTAGTGTCAACCCCTGTTTTTCCTTCCCTGAATTCCTGGCCCAAGCTTTAGCCTGGACCAGCAAATTAACCACAGCCCCTGTGAAATCCTACTGAAATCCTCATGTAGGCTGCACCCTTGCAGCCTACACAGAGAGGTGGGGGCGTGTGTAGGGTGAGGTGGTGGTGGGGGGCATCCCTGACCAGTTATGCTTAGGGCCTCCAAAACCTAGTAGTGGTGCTGCGGCCCTGAATAAGCCCGCAGCCTGGCTGAGTATTTTAGCTTGTACTTTCAAACACATACAGCTCGGTCAATTCTCGATCATTTCTTACCATTCAACATGTTATGTTGAAAAAACATGTTCCATGTTTTTTGCTGTATGTGGCGAGCATTTATCCCAAGTCTGCAAAACGTTAAATTAAATGTTTAAATTGCAAAAAAAAAAGTCGGGAAATTCGCGGCAAAACAGACATCTTTTTGATCATTCATATCTCCTTCAATTCTGGACCATTTTGTACATTTCAAAATGCAGCGTGACGGGCAAAAATCACTCTCCCAGACGCTGTATAGGATATGCAGGTAGGTCTTCTCTACGAAGCGGAATCAAGAAAAATGTAACCGTCGGGATTTCAGTGGAAACGTGAAAGCAGCAGCATTGTCACAAGTTAATTAATGTATTTAATTATATTATATGCCTTACCTAAACACAAGCAAGTGACCGACAGCAGGCAGCTGTCTAGAGCTGTTTATAGGACAATCCATAAATAAGGAGATGAATTGAACTGGCGGTTCTGTGGACATCTCCAATGCTGCGCACAGTCTGTGCCCGCACGTGGCTTTGAAATCCCGTTATCTATTTCCCAAATCTATTTGACGAAATTAGCTTAAGGGACTGCGTGACAAACAGGGGGGCACCATGTCTCTGGAGAGGGGCACAAAGCAGATTCAACAGTTTTCTCGGGAAAATGCATATTTATAGATTTTTTATTTTATTTTTAATGGTGCCCTGCCGGTCACGTGGTGCCCAACGCACTGCGCGTTATGCGCGTTGCCCTCGCTACGCCACTGCAACTAGTGAATGTAGAAGATTAATGCCATTTTGATCTGGATGTTTGACTGTTTTGTTTCTCAAATCCAGCCTGGAATTGTGGACAAAAGCAAAAAAAAAAAATCCTTAGTTTTAGGTCTGTGGGGTTAAACTCACACTGCGGACCCACGCTGCGTGATGACAACCAAACTCACAGAGTACCACCAGAGTGATACTGTGCAATCTGCTCTGGACACAATCTACTTTTACAGAAACCTCAGCTCAGCTTACAGCCTCTTTCATCCCTAAGAGCACTCTCTTGAAGGTCTTTCCTGGTATAGACAACAGTGCATGTTATTCCCCTGTAGTTGGAACAGGAAGCTAGATTGCCTTTTTTTTCTTTTCGGGAGCTTGATGAGGTAGCCCTCCTTCCAACCTGCTGGTACCTCCTTTGTTCCCCCAAATGTACCGAAATAGAGCTATTCGGGAATCCTTGGCATGAAAAAGCAATTAGAACCACTGTTTTTAAGGTTGGCCACAATGTCCCGTCTGCAGGGGGCAGGTGGTCTGCTTCGTGCCAGCGCTCCAGGGAGTCAACACGCCCATGGGTGCCAGGCAATGAGCAATACTACCTTGAGTGCTCATTGTCTGGCACCCATGGGAGTGCTGAACCAGGAACCAGGTCCTTTTGGAGTGGGCCCCCGGGTAGGTGGACCGAACCCTGACCTCCCGGGTCTCCGGAGAGAAAAGGAAGACACTCTGGAAAGAAAAAAGCACACATTGAGTTTTTTTTTTTAAGGAAGCACTGCCCTGACGTCCCGGCCGCACAGGGGGCAGGTAGACTTCCCCATGCCAACCAGCCAGTGCCGCACACATGCGTCGTGGTAGGGGTGGCAGCACGGCAATTCCCGTAGCTCGTCCCCTTCCCGGAACTCCTCCAGGCAGATGGGACACGTGTCGTATGGGTACAGGCCCGCCTCGTACTTACGGAGCGGTTTCTTCCATAGCTGATCCACGTGCCGTGCGGCAGCCCGCAGTACCACCTGGGCCCTCATGAGCAGGAAGACGGCCAGGTAGATGGATGGGATGCCAATGATCTCAGTCCCCAACATCAGATGCCACCCGGCAGATGAACCAGTAAAGCCAATCACTGGCATCATGAGTATGTAATGGAACATGAGTATAGCTCCACAAAGTTTACACAAAGTTCCACAAGGCGGCATAAAAGGCTGCATATGCATAAAACGCTCCATATGCATAATAAAATGGTTCATACATAAAATGTACGATAACCCTGTGGATATGATTCTGAAGCCGTACCCGATCACAGGGGCCCAAAACGAAATTGCTAGGACTATTACCAGTACCGCTAGGACTGTTAGGACTATTACCAGTTCTACCAGGGGTGAAAACCACATTGGAAACCACAATATGATGGCGATGCCGGTGCCAAACCAGCCGAGGGCAGTAGCTGCAAGGTCGACACACTGAAGGCCGTCCGGCGTGAGAACAATGAGGGCACTGCCGCTTGTGTAGTTGTGCCTCAGAGAGTCAGCCGTCTCCTCGCTCACGGACACAGAAGGTATGTGTATACCTTCCCATACCCATGTGTATACCTTCCCATACCTTCCCATCGGCGTTCGGTTCAAAGGCCGATGCCTTTCAACCGAGTATGGGAAGCGCACGGACACAGAAGGTATGTGTATCGGCATTTGAGTATGGGAGTATGGGAAGCGCATTCTGCTTTGCGTCCCATTGGTGCTGTGAACGATGGCGGCACTGTACCCGGCCGTCTGTGCGTGTAAGACCTGGATGGCGGGGCTGCAGCTGCCGTCGGAGCTCGCCGCCATGAGGGCGGCGAACTTTAGGCCATCTCTATGGCCGGGAGGCGGAGGGTCCAAGGGCTCACACACCGCACTCCTCCCCGGTTGTGGCACAACGTCGATGAGTTTGGCCTCCAGTCCGAACATGGGCGGCATGTTGCCGAATTTCGCCGCAAGTCCGTCGAAGTCCTGTGCACCGTAGGCCGAGTACGCGCGGATGTTGCCCGCCGCGGGGCCAAGGGCGGCGAGGAGGAGTAGGACGGTGGCCATGACACTGTGCGCAGTTGGCAGCATTGCTGGGAGTGTTGATATGAAAGCTATGAGGAGTGTGAATTGGTACACTTGTACAAAATGTTGAAATTCTATTCACTGACATTGAAAATGAGCAAGTTTGCCGTGATTTAACTGTTCTATAGTCCAAAACTGCTTTTGTCATGTCACAGCTGCGTATTGATTGGATGTCATGTTTGGATGACGTCATGGATTCTTTTAGTGGTGCAACAGAAACTGTCCTTTGTTTTTGCAAGAAAACGTATGCAGTAGAGCAGGGTTCCCCAATAGGCGGCCCACAGGCCATTTGCGGCCTCGGGGCCCGCGGAGGTATTTTCCAAAAAAATAATTAAAATAAAAATAAATCAAGAAAATACCTCTGCGGGCCACTAGGGGGCGAGCTATGAGGGCTAGTATGGCGCTTTTGGAACCACATGCCCCCTAGTGACAACAAATAAAACTTCATGGTAACTCAGATTACTCCAAGCTGTCATGATTTCATGATATAAAAACAAACTCAATAAATATTATAATAAATTGGGTTACCATATATAAATGGCATTAAATGGGGGGCCATTAGCCTATGCATGTCAAACTGGGCACCCTTTTCACGGAAACCTCAGGAAGATCTTTCCTGGACTTTGATGTACCGAAATAGAGCAATTCGGGAATCCTTGGCATGAAAAAGCGACGAGAACCACTGTTTTTAAGGTTGGCCACAACATCCTGTGCGCAGGAGGCAGGTGGTCTTCTCCGTGCCAGTCAGCCAGCACTCCAGGGAATTTACTCTACAAAAAACGATGTCTAATTGGACAATATTTGGATGATGGCACGGCAGTAGTGCTCATTGCCTGGCACCCATGGGAGTGTTGAACCAGGAACCATTTAAGGTCTTTTTTTGGTGTGGGCCCCCGGGTAGGTGGACCGAACCCGGACCTCCCGGGTCTCCGGAGAGGAATGGAAGACTCTCTGGAAAGACAGAAAGCACACATTGAGGTTGTTTTAAGGAAGCGCTGCCCTGACGTCCCGGCCGCACAGGGGGCAGGTAGACTTCCCCATGCCGACCAGCCAGCGCTGCACACATGCGTCGTGGTAGGGGTGGCAGCACGGCAATTCCCGTAGCTCGTCCCCTTCCCGGAACTCCTCCAGGCAGATGGGACACGTGTCGTATGGGTACAGGCCTGCCTCGTACTTACGGAGCTGTTTCTTCCGTAGGCATTCCTCGCCCCTCGCAGCAGCCCACAGTAACGCCTGGGCCCTCAGGAGCAGGAAGATGGCTGGGTAGAGGATCAGGACGGACAAGGCCTCAAGCAACAACTGCCAAAACCACCCGTCAGCCTGTAAACCACTAGCAATAAACCATCCGACCATTAAGAGCTGGAGTAGCCATCGACATGGTATTAAACACTGCGTTTGGCTCCGCAACAAACTGTACCAGAGCACTATGGACATGGTTTTGCACCACATGAGGAACATGGGGAACCAAAACGAAATTGCTAGGACTACCAGTAACACTCCCTGTACCCGGGGTGATGGGCGCAAGTTTGCTAAGCACCCCATGATGGCGACGGCGGTGCCAAACCAGCTGAGGGCAGCAACTGCGATTCCGACACGCTGAAGGGTGTCCGGCGTGAGAACAACAAGGCCGCTTGCGTAGTGGCGCCTCAGTGAGTCGGCTGTCTTCCCGCTCACGGAGACGGAAGGTATGTGCACCTGCTTCCAAACGTCGACCTCTGCCGCCGCGAGTCCCATTCTGCTCCACGTCCCATCGACACTGTGAACGATGGCGGCACTGTACCCGGCCCTCTGTGCGTTGAGCACCAGGGCGGCGCGGCTGCAGTTGCCGTCGGAGCTCGCCGCCATGAGGACGGCAAAATCTAGGCCATCTCTATGGGCGGTAGGCGGAGGGTTCAAGGGCTCACACCCCGGTTGTGACACGGTGTCGACAAGGCGGGCCTTCAGTCCGAACATAGGCGGGGCGTGGCCGTAGAGCGCCGCAAGTCCGTCGAAGTTGCTCCCTGCACCGTAGGTCGAGTACGCGTTGATGTAGCCTGCTGCCGGGCCGAGGACGGCGAGGAGGAGTAGGACGGCGGCCATGACACTGTGCACAGTTTGCGACATTGTTGGGAGTGTTGATATGAAAAACGTTGAGCGTGGCGAATTGCTACTCTTCCGCAAACTGATGAAATTCTATACACTGATTCTATATAATGAGCAAGTTTACTGGGAGTTTTCTTTTCTATAGTCCAGAATTTGCTGTCGACATGTCACAGCTGCAAACTGATTGGATGTCATGTTTGGATGACGTCATGGCGTCTAGTAGTGGTGCAACAGCAACTGCCCTTTAACCGGACACACTGTTTTTGCAAGAAAATGTATGCTGTAGAATGTCGGTAATGATTGAAGTTGGACGGAGATCCGTACCCCGGCCCGGCCATGCGATACCCTTTGTACCAGTGTCAGTCCTTCTATGTCATTTTATTTAAACAATTTGGACGGTCTCTCTGCTCTTGTCTCCTCCTGCTCAGCTGCAGCATCTCACAAACATCTCTTGACACTCTGGCTGTTTAATTGCTCGTTTCAGGTTCATCTCACTCAGCCTGCAGCCATGCAAACGTGCCATCACGGCTGTTATACGGGGCTGATGCTCGCCCACCTTTAACTGAAAGTGCCTTACGAGACGACGCGTGACAACCTGCGTTTTAATGAGGCAACTGGCAACGCCTTTCATTTATGTCGCCTTTCACTACTTGTGTGAGTAGAACGGGCACAAGTTAAGCGATCGGTGCACGTTCGGTCGGTTGTCCAAGTCTACTTGGTCCCGCGCAAGTTTACACTCTGCCGAGTGCTGATCTAGTTTGTCCATTTGGTTTCATTTTTACAACCTCAAGAGTTATAACATTCATCATGTGAATTAGCCCAACTTAGTCTACACAACTAGAGAATGTTGAAGGATAGAAACCAACCCAGTATCACATGTCAAAAGTCAAATAGTGACTTTTTTCCAGACCCCACATAAAGTCACTATTTGACTTTCCAAAGTCAAATAGTGACTTTCTGAAGAGGGCGTGGCTTTCCTTTTGTCTTGCAAAAAAAAAAAAAAAATGCATCAAAACAGTAGCGGCACTGATTCGAACCGCCAACCTACTGACTACTGGCCAACCTGCTTTACCTCCTGAGCCACCGCGCCCCCTGCTGATTTGGGCATAGTTTTACTGATATTATGGTTAGGCGTAGTAAAACTATGCCTAACCCTAACTCTAACCCTAAACCTAACCTCAGTAAAACTATGCCTAAACTTAACCATAACCTTAGTAAAACTATGCCTAAACTTAACCTCAGTAAAAACTATCGCTAACCTCAGTAAAACTATGCCTAACCCTAATCTCAGTAAAACTATGCTGAAATCAGCAGGGGGCGCGGTGGCTCAGGAGGTAAAGCAGGTTGGCCAGTAGTCAGTAGGTTGGCGGTTCGAATCAGTGCCGCTACTGTTTTGATGCATTTTTTAATTTTTTTGCAAGACAAAAGGAAAGCCACGCCCTCTCCAGAAAGTCACTATTTGACTTTGGAAAGTCAAATAGTGACTTTATGTGGGGTCTGGAAAAAAGTCACTATTTGACTTTTTCCTGTGATACTGTGTTGCAGAAACAGTAGTTTGCCTGGTCTGGAGTTTGCCTGGTCTGGGCCTGGCGCCCTGGCCTGCCTTGGACTTTTCAAAAAAAAAAAAAAAAAAAAAACCTGTCCAGGCCACTAGGTGGCGCAGGCCACCGGGAAAACTCCCTGTACTCCAGATGGCCAATCCGCCCCTGCCAAGCTTTATAGCACTTTGGTCCCGTCAGATGAAAATAAATGGCCTAAGTGAACGTTTGACGTTTGGGGGACTTAAAAATAAGACCATTCGTAAAGTCAAAACAAATAGAATTTAAAAATAAGAGCGTGCTATGTATGGTTGTATGATGTTAACTTTCCTTTGTGTAAAGTTGAACTTGTACAGCACTTTAGTCAACTACCGTTCACACCCGCGTGCACGGGCTGTATGAAAATGTCAGCACGCTTTCTTCTGGTCACGAGCCTCGGCGGATGGGCGTTAACACGACGGTGTGTGTTTTAAAACGCGCGTCTTTACCTGCCTGACAGGAGAGAGAATTGGATGTCAGAGAGATGTTTGCTCGCTTTAACAGAATCTGCCCGGCCACCAAGCAGTACATCTGAAGTTAAAAAAAGAACAACCTATTCGGTCTATCATGTAACGATGGTTCGAGTTTGACAGGTAGCGCCGCCCTGCCACACCCCCAACCTCTGTCCCTCTCTCTCTCTATCCTCGAATAAATTGGTGCGACTGCCTTCGTGTCCAGAATGTCACAGAGAAAATCCCCTGTTGTAGGCTTCAGATGAAGGCAGTAGATATGTAGTGTATAAAACCCTGGGGGTCCGTGGCAGGAGGGGCGAAATCAACTTGTGACTAAGGCAGACGGCTGTGGCTGATAGCAAACGAGTCGCGGCTGGTAGTGAATGAGTCGCGACCGATAGTAATGGCCGCAACCTTTTTTTTTTCCACCTGATGCAGAAACCGTCATTATCGGTCGGGACGTGAGCAGAGCAAGCAAGTTAAGCGATCGGTTCATGCTCTGCTGTAGCTGATAATAAGTGTCATGCATGCAGAGTCTAGTTTGTACATCTCAGTGTAACCATATACTCAGTGTTGCCAACCGCCAAAATCCAAAATGCACGAGAACGCACTAGAGCAGTGGCTTTTCAACCATTTTCATACCAGGGCCTGCTGTTTATTTTGCATTTCAGCCACGGAGGACCACCATTTGATGTTGAGATTAGTCTCTCAGGCTAATTTAGGAGAAATAACTGACAAAATGTTGGTCAAAACAGCAATTCTACATTTTCTATATGTGTAGATTCTTGAAAATTAGGTTACTCAGATCTGAATCTGAATTGAGAGCGTAAAATGAAACCAAACGGACCCGAAAGGGTTAAATGCGTTGGCAACATTGCATGTACTTGGTGTGACAGCTTATCCCAACAACTGAGACACGTTCGCTTTCATTTCCCAAGCGTGGTGGTGGGAAGCTATCGATGCAGGGCGATGCGTTTGCACATTATCCTCTGGTTTGTCATGGACCCCTACACTTGATCAATAGCGTTCACATGTCATTATGTCGAAGCAGCGCTTGTGGACACTCTTAAACTCGTCTAACAGACGTTTTAATAAGCATGATAGGAGGCCAGCCTTCTCTCTGAGGAGCTAGTGCTCTTCTGTGGCAGAATGAAGTGAACGCCATTCACGTTTGCATCAGGTCTAAATGTCTGTGCATGTGTGAGCACACCCGCGTGCATGCGCACTGTACATTTGTTGGATTGTACATTTGTTGGATTTTTGGATGGAAATTTTCTAGCTGCAGTACATCCAGCAGATTTTGCTCAATTGACGGGTATTGATTGAATGTTTAGAAACTGCGTTTTCCAGAGCATTCAGTCATTTGGGTGATTGAAAATAATAATAAATTCTCTGGTAACAATATATGCACACACTCTACAGTGGGGTGACATGCAACAAGCCAAGAGCATGCGCACCAAGGAACACCCTCCGCTACCCTGATTGGATGAAGGCTTTGCCACCCAAAGCCCAAACTGAAATTAGGTTTAATTTATTTTTATTTTTATTTTTTTACCGCTGTGGTTCATTTGGCACAGAAAGGACTTAAATGGTCTACTGCTGCTACTAACTACAGCTGTGGCACCACTAAACCAACAGCATTTCATCATTCAAAACTCTCTGACCTATAGCTTTATTATTATTATTATTATTATTATTATTTATGCTTTACTTGCCTAATAGAAGTTCTGTAACTGAAAATGGTATGGGGGCGACTTCATCGATGAAGCCGCCCCCATACCATTTTCTTCTGCCCCCCCCCCCCCCCCCCCCCCCCCCCCCCATGGGAAATCTTATATCCGCCCCTGTGCAGCAGTTGAAGTGACATTGTTTGTTTCTGTCTGTCTGTGTTGTTTCAGATTCCAGGGCTGGAGAGGGCGCTCCCAGAACAGTAGACCATGCAGTCATCGGCGGCGTGGTGGCAGTGGTCGTGTTCGCCATGCTGTGTCTACTCATCGTGTTAGGACGCTACTTCGCAAGACACAAAGGTTATTAGAAAGGCCCTTTTTGCTTCCAAAACAGTTTTAACTTTTATTTAAAAAAATAGCAGGCGTCCGCTATGAGCCGCTATGAGCCGCGAACGCCTGCTATTTTTTGGGGGGTAATTGTAAGCACAAAAAATGCAGCACAATTTTTTCAATGTGTTCTTTCACAGCGAACATTTTGTAGAATCTACAAAGTCAGGTCGAAATGGGTTGAGAAAGGTCCGTCACCATATCACCACAGTATCCATTGACATTGAATGTCATCAATCAAAAAAAACATTTTAATTCCATCTCCTGTTTTGCCTGTGTACGCAAAATTGACTTTAAAAAACAAGAACAACAACAACACACATCTACTTTCCCAGCTTTCAAAACAGTGAATATTATCATTCTTCCCCTTGGTTGGAGCGACAGCAGCCGCTCCCCTTTCCGTAAGTGGCAGCTGGAAATCTATAGCTGACAAACTTTTTAAAATGAATACAGCAATTTTGGTCATTAGTATGGACCGTGGACAAAGTATAGGTTTAAATGGAGAAAATGACCCGCTCCGATTGTGTGCGTTGGCCCTGATACGCATTGCATTCAATTCGGCGCTGTCCGTAATGCCATTTCGATCGGGAACCAGGGGCGGATGTAACATTTCCAAATTTGGGGAGGGCAGAAGAAAATGGTAAGGGGGCAGCTTCATAGCCGCCCCCATACCATTTTCAGTAGTGTTTCAAATACTTTTAAATATAAGCACTGAAATATCTTGGGTTGTTTTGCATGTTTGCATCATGTTTGGTGGGGCAGGCTGGACATTTAGGGAGGCATTGCCCCCCCATGCCTATGCCTAGATCCGCCCCTGTCAGGAACGGTCGCCGCCACCACAACCGTCTAACCGCTTTTTGTGGCAGAGCAGAGATCCAGCGTGAGAGAGAGGCGTATTGATGATTGGAGTGTAGTAAAGTGTGTCTGATTGAGAGCAGACTGACAGCTGATTACAGCTGGGGGTGTGTGTGTGGCTCCTGTGGCCTGTACAAATGATTCATAAAACTCAGTGGCTACAGCATATGAGCCACGTTCAGCTCCACGCCCACAGACAGTTCAATTACCTCCATTTGCATACTGTACATTTACATGTTAATGCCCTAACCACACCATGCAGTCAAGATCTGTTTTTTATAGCGTTGTCCTGCGGTGTGATGCTAGCGTGTGTCATCCCTAAGTGAACCTGTATCCTGTTTTCAATGATGAAATGCTGTTGGTTTAGTGCTGCCACAGCTGTAGTTAGTTTGTAGCAGTAGTAGTGTTTCAAATCATTTTAAATGTAAGCACTTTAATTTGAAATATCTTGGGTTGTTTTGCATGCCATCGTGTTTGCCCATGCCTACAGTAGATCCGCCCCTGATTAATAATACACACACACACACACACACACACACACACACACACACACACACACACACACACACACACACACACACACACACACACACACACACACACACACACACACACATTAAAACACAATACTTGCCTCCGTCAAGTTTTGAGTGAATTAAAGCTGTTTTTGTTTGGGCTGCCATAGAGTAATGAGTACTCTGGCAAGATGGCCGCCGTGAACGATGTCACAGGCTCCGCCTCAAGCAAACATGTTTATTAAAGAAATAAAATGATTCAAGGTGTTCTTATGTTTTTACTTACAGCGTTACAGAGGGCAAGTGTAAAGTTTTAAGGCAAATTTGTGTTACTAGTCAGGGATCCTTTTAACACTCCTGAGGCCGGGGACAATTTTTCAGAATAAAGCACGCTTAGATTTTTTTTTCTCTGATAAAGCTAAGCCTTGTCCTCATTATACTATACATCCTCAGGTACCTACTTCACGCACGAAGCCAAAGGTGCCGACGACGCGGCGGACGCAGACACGGCCATCATCAACGCCGAGGGCGGACACACCAGCTCGGAAGAAAAGAAAGAATACTACATCTAATTCAACGAGGACCCCTCCTCCTCCTCCTCCTCCTCCTCCTCCTCCTCCCCCACCCCCTCTCTCGATCCTCCTCCATCGCGCCGCCTGAAAAAAAAAAGCGTCCTCTTTGGGACGCGGCGGTTTGCTGTTTGGGGTGGGTGGGATTATTTTAGAGGACGGAACGGGGGGGTTTGAGGGCACTTAGTGATTTATTATTATTTTTTTATTTTCGTTGTTGGACAGACTAGAGGAAGGGTCAATAGGTAGAGAAGAAGAGGAAGAAGAAGCAGCAGCGGTCGAGGTGTAAAGAGAAGAGAAAGGAAGGGACCGAGCTGTTTGTTTGTTTATTTTGTTTGTTTTTTTTAGACTAGCCTGCAAGCCGTTAGACGGGATGTTTGATGTACAATACAAAAAAAAATAGGGGTGGGGTGGGTAGGAATCGGTTAAGAATTGGTCATACTGTATCTTGCGGTTGGGGTGGGCGTTGGGGGGTGAGGGGTGGTTACGTCGAAAACGGGGCAAAATATAGGGGTGGGTTTTGGGGTGGGTTTGCCAGAAATCACTGTAGAGAGCTTCACCATTTGACACCTCCCTAATACTGCTGGTACACATGTTTTTTTTGTTTTTTTTTTGGTTTGTTGTTGTCGTATCCTTCGACCGTTCTTTGCAGAAAATTCTGTGCCTTGTTCTGAATTTTTGTTTTTCTATTCCCACTTTTGGAGTTGCGTTGAATAATGAACCCCCTCCTCGTCCTCCTCCTCTTAGCATTGCCATGCACCACCGTCACTTCCCTCTCTCTGCATCTCCGCTCTTTGTGATGCCTCGTAACGCCCCTAAAGAACAAAATGTTCCGTGTGCCAGCCTGCGTTTCATGAAAACCATGAGGGGGGGGGGGGGGGGGGCACAGTGCTTTTCCGATGAAAGAAGACATGTTTTTTCCCACCCTCAAACACAAGTCTTTGGTTCCAACTAGAGTAACTGTAAAAAGAGAGTGGTGATATGCTTTGATCTCGCGTTTCGCACCTGCTGCCAATGAAGGTGGATGGCGAGAGTTGTTTTGTATGGAACTATGTAAGTTCCAAACATGCGCTTTTCAGCCAATGGCTGTCTCTTTTCAGCCGTAGTATTGGAGCCAACGCGAGTGTCGCTACTCTCTCCCATTACAGATACTCTAGTTTAAACCATATGACGTCTATTGGAAAGGCATTGAGGCGGCCATGACACACAGCTCGAAGCACAGAACATTTTCTTCATGTGTTTACGAGGACCTAAGTATCTATGTACTGTCGACGTTCGTATGAGGGTTAAACATTACACAGCCTCTTTACTCGGATCCCCTAGCGTGCGCATGTGTGTGTGTATGTGCGCGTGTGTGTGCGTGCTCGCGTGCGTGCGTGCACGCGTCATGTCTTCTCCTCCTGCATACCAAAAGATCACGAAGAACCTATTTCCAATATACTGTGATTTGTCTCAAGCCACTACCTTTTATCTCGTCTCCCCCTCCAAAAAAAAAATCATCAACAAAAGACGAAAAAAAAGCCCCAGATGCATGGAATGCTTTTTACATATCATAGTTCAGATGGATGGACACGCAGTAAATGAGAAACAAGGTTTTTATGTGCGCTACATGCCCCATGTCGTTCCTCTGCTGAGCAACACCGCGCGTCATCATACGTTTGCTTTTGGCTTCAGATGAGCCACCTTGTTTGAATAATTTGCACCGGCTCAGAAAGAGCTAATGAGTGCAACAGTATGTTCCCTCTTTGTGCTAAAATAATCCGATTTTATTATTATTATTATTATTTAATTTGTGTTTATTGAGTGGAAACACCACACTCTTGGAGGCTTTTAATGATTTGTGGTGGTGGTGGTGGTGGCGATGATGATGATGATGTTGATACTACTTCTATTATTTCCATCTTATTTATATTTGAATTGTTTTTAAATAGGAAGACAAGTAAACAAGTATTCGAAGTTGTTTATCGTAGTTCCTCGGCCAACGTGCTGCATCAATGCCTACAAAGTTGAATAATAAATTAACGTGTTACTAATGTTGGCCATGTTCCACTGGCCAAAACCAAACTCACGACATGTAAATGTAACATTTAATCTGCCAGAAATCTAATTCATCAAGATTTTATATTATTATCGTTATTTTTTAAACCTGAGCCCTGTTTTAGATGGGGCATGAAAAGTAGAGTTGGTCCATTCATTTGTGTTTGTGTCGCCTTTTTATATTTATTTAATCCTGAAAGCATTTGTGGTCTAAATCATCATAGTAAACTGATATCAACCCCCCCCATTTAAAAATAAGCTGGTCAAATAAACAGTTCAACATTTTGTACACAGTTTGGACGGACGTTTCCATTTGTTTGTGGTCGACAATCTAACAAGAAGACCATTAGTCGACCAGTCCTTTCATCATCGCCAGCCCACCCCCAGCCTACTTAATCACTGCACGCAACTATCACAAAATAACCGTAGGTGCTATTCAAAATGATACAGTTCTTTGTCCAAATGGTTCAAGTACTACCGTGACCAAACAAAAAAAGTAATATAGCCTAATATCAGAATTGACAGAAGGATGCTCATACCCATATCCAATTTTAGTTCTCTTAAAATCTTGTACAAAAGCGGAGCTCTGGTTTGCTCTTTCCTTTTCTTTTGAGGCAGCTGAGGTGGAATTGAGAAACCACTGGATTACATGCAGTCAGTCCACTCGACATGTTGGGGATCAGAAAGCTGTCATTGTGAACCGCTGTGTAAGTGTGGGTGTGTGCGTGGGCATTATGTGTGCTTGCAGTGCGTGTTTGTAATAAACTAATATATCAATATCGGCGAGTCAACATCATCCAGATGGATTTTCCAACTAATAATGCCCATCCTTAGTACAAAGATCACAGCAACGTTGTGGATATGTAGTGAAAGTGACCGAATGTCAGAATCTAACAAAAACATGTATCGTACACAAATCCACATGCAATAGGCAACTTGTATGGATATTACAAATAATATCTTAAAAATGAATTGTGTCACTACTGAAAACCAGGAAGGAACTTAATGTATATTGCTTTGCAAGAACACACACAGTGTTTCACAACTGGAATATATTACAGTAGACTAGGCCATATTCTGAACATTGCAGCTCCTCTGTGTACCTATATGGTTTAGCTATGACCCAACAGTTTTCAATTGCGTAAACATCTTGTACTTTATTGCATGCTTGTACATAGTACAAACCACTCTATTTCCTTCTCTGTCTTGCTGTGTGTATCACCTGCTAAAACATATTGAGGAATTTCTTTTGTTGGTGCCAGTATGGGAGTGTTGAGGAATGCCAAAAATCATCTCTTTGTGTTTGGTTTGGTTTCGAGTTCATTTGCCTTGTCTTGTTCCTGTTAACGAATCAATGGGATTGCATATTGCCCTGCCCTTCTATCAACGTGGCAATGTGCATATGATGATGGTGAGATCTTTTATGGAAATCAAAATGTCAACAGTATCAAATGGCACATCAAAGTCATTTGTCACTGTACACAAGTGGGCAAATGTAAAACTTGCATACAAAACTTCCACCAGTGTGCACGCAGGCACACACGCACACACACACACACACACACACACACACACACACACACACACACACACACACACACACACACACACACACACACACACACGGTTTGGGAATGACTGTCAAAATGAGGTTGAAGGTGCTCTGGGTGAGTGAAACATGACACAACTTGCACGTCCCTAATCAAATAGTGCTAGTGTATTTTGATATCCATCTAATGTTGCTTCCCCGGGTTTCTAAAAGAGAGCATGCAGGCCAGGGTTGTTTTTAGATGAAGGCTTAGAGAAGGGAGGTCGCATGAATGGTGATCTTGAATGTGTACAACTTTTTTTTTCTTCCTTTCTTTTTTTCTATTTGTGTACGTTGGACCTTGATTTTAATTTCGAACACTGTACTCACCAAGGAATTACCACTGAGTTTAACACTGTATGCTGTTGACAATGCTGTCTGTCTGTTGCGTAGGTTGGGGTTTTTCTGACTAGGTTAGATGGTTTTCCAGTCTGGTGTTAACTGACTTGTTATTATTGTTGCTTTATAATTCACGGAGCAGATGTCAGTTCCATCTGTTAGATTCAGATTGTGTGACTTGTATTTAACAGTGAGTGCTATTTCGCTTCAGTGACGTGTGGCAGCTTCCATTCAAAAACACGACTCAGAAAAATCTGTGCTTGCCAATAAAGGAACAGAATCCTGAATATTTGTCTTCTCTCTTAAAAGCCGATCTTAGTGAAACTTTGATTTGTAACATTGTTAAACTTTGTGAGTTTATAAGCGAAGGAGTGGGTTTGGTTATAAAGTCCAGCGCTAATCTGACCTGCAAAAAAAAGAAGAAAAAAAGGTTCCTGTATAAATAAACACAACCTGATCAAAAACACGTGGGTTGGACTTGAATTTTCAGAAGAGGTTTTAAATTGCTCAGATCTTCATGTTAGAATGTTTTAATTTAATTGTGCGTTTCATTTTTTCTTTTATTTTTCTTTTTTTATTTTATTATTTCCACCAAATGCCCCATTGCTACCAAAAGTAGAGATAACTTGGACTTTGGTCTCACAGTGTAACTGGTGTAATTTTATTTTCCAACTAGATTCCACTGTTAATGTCCAGTCTCAGGTTCATGCATTGCTGACTGATGTGACTGCATCTCAGGTAGAATGCAACGTTTAGGCCCCACCTTTTTCGGTGACACAAGAGCAAGTCCAATGCATCGTCATTAAAAGCAAGTACAAAAAAAAAAGAAATAAAAACAAAAAAGAATCATTTTAGATCCAAGAGACGAAATTCGTGAGATATTTTGCATATATGCTGTCTTCTGTATTTTTCTTAATATTTGGTGCACTGTATATGTATTGAGTATTACTTTGTATTGACATAGTTCACAACGGACGCGTACTCTGTTTATTATTAGGATGAAGCAGAAACAGAATCAGATTATTGTGGCTGTATAAAACTGTCCGTTTCTCCGCGCACCGCCGCCTTTTTGGATTTTTTCCGGTTTCATTCCCAGGACCTTTCATTGTTTACCACTCATGTTTCTAGATTGATTCTTTTTTTTTGTCTTATCTGCTGTTCTTGGACAATGTTAATGTGTATTAATGAACAAACAGAGATCCACATTCCCATACACATTTTGTATTGGTTCATAAATAGACATTTTTACAAAAACAATGAAGAGTTCTTGTCTTAATAAAAAAAAGATATTAATGTTCAAAGTAATTGGAGTTTGTGTTGTTTTTTTGTGTACAAATAGGTAAGACTAGACAAGACCGCAGATTACTATGAAAACCTGCAAACCCCGTCCGTCAGTCGGTCACAAGACCTCCCATATGCTAATCTGACCTCATCAAGGTACCCTCAAGGTAAGATATGTGTGTGATCTTTGACCTTTTGTCCCTTTCACCCGACAGCATTCCTGTAATTAGATGGCCAAAAAAAAGAAAAGCTGAAACAACACACCAACAGAGGCGGCTGATTATAATATCCTGCCCCATTTGTTTTACCAAAAGACCAAAAGAGCCATTCAAAAACAAATCAATGCATTCAGGGATGGATTATCAAACTGGGCCTATTAGAGAGCAGAGGTATAAAAGGGTCCTTAAGGAAATGTTCAAATCAAAACATATGGTCTGACTCTAAACTCCAAAACACCTCAGGTGTTTAAAAAAAAAAGCCCATTGAAGGGGGATTATAACCTCTCAGATGGGACCCACAACAATCACATTCTTTCTATGGACTCTTTTAATTAGGCATTGGCTAAGACTAATTAAACTAGGAAAGTCTTGGAAAGATCTGACTGCATTTGAGAGTCTCTTATTGTTCAGGTATGGTCAAAATTTACCTGGCAGTTAATGCAATGTGAGTAGATTGAAATGAGGTGATTCTCTAAAGAGCAATATGTGGCTTTTATGTGATCAACATGTTTGAGCTGTGCTTCCCCTTAGGGATGCACCGATATGGAAAATACCGATACCAATGTTTTTGCTATATTTATTTTCCCCTTTTGTGGCAGGGAAACAAATACATCTTCAATACAAGAAATACATGTTCAGAATCTACAGGTTAGTAGGCTGCAGATAACCAACAGACCGATTATAGCCAACACAAATATACAGTATGCTGATCAACGACATAAATATGGGTTTACTGCTGATTTTGACCTATTGTGATATCAGCTGATACCGATATGTAGACCGGTACGTCAGTGCCTCACTATTTGTCCCCATGTCTGTCCCTGTATTTGTCCCTATGACCACAGACGCAACACCTAAAGTGGCCAGTAGAGTACAGAACCAAGTGCCACAGAGTACACTGCTATATGAGCCATGGGCGCTTTTGTATGTTGTGTATGTTCTGGTGGCACCTCCTGAGAGTGTTAACTTGGTAACACTGTCATTTCTCAAAGACTTTATATTATAGTAGAGAGCCCAGTACACTATACAGTACAGTACAGTAGTGAATAGGGCTAAATATATAAATCATAGTTGCACCGCTCACTTCATATTGGTGTGGTTTAAGGACTTTTGACAGTCAAACCCCCTGTGAAACAGAAAGGATTAGGACAAATTGTCTTTGGCAGGCTGGACAGATGAAAACTAACCATAGAACAACCAGACAATGAAGTAACTAGTAATGCAATAGTGACTTATTTTAGCCAGCAAGTCCCATATGTGTCAATAGGATTTGCCAGCAGGTGTCACTGTTTTCACTGTTTTGCCAGTTCAGCTCAAAAGGTTCCACAAGACACAGAAAAAATCCCGGCCACAGAAAATCCACTGAAAGGTCAGGTTGTTGGCATAGAGACCTAAAAGAAAAACGAAAAAGAAAGAAATGAATGAAAGTGAATGTCATGAAACCTTTAAAATAAATTGTGCCTGTTCTGTCCCTTTCACTGCTTTTCTCTCCTTCCACTGGTCTCCAAAGACGCATGTGATGTTCTTCTTATTATTCATGACACATTCTTATTATGGCGCTGCCACCGTGCACGTTGCAGTGTCTGTAATGTTGAACGTAAGTGATGGATTCTCCAGCATTGCAAATCCTGATATGTAGGCCAATCTACCATCCAATGTGCTCTTTAAATGGCAGGGAAGCTTTGTTTGGAGCGCCGCCTGGGGCAAGTCTGAAGTGCAATCTCTTTTTGACTCTTCTCTCTGTGAGACAGCATATTATACCAGACCTCATCTCATTTTAACACCACAAGGTGTAGTCATGCTTCTGTGTGTACCGGTACTGTAGGTGTATGATCATTTGATTCATAGAGGCTGCTATTTGGGGGTGCCTAGTGACAACTGAGTCGCTTGGAGAATTGTACATGTAGTATGTACATATGTATGTATGTATGAGTTGAGAGAGGGAGAGAGAGAGAGGGTAATTTCCATCTCATCTATACAATAAAGGTGATATGCTGTCACCTTTGCATTCTACAAGCTCCACTATAAAAGCTTCACCCTCAGATCCTGTTTGACTCTTACCAAGACAGGACTGCATGCGGGGCCTGGGTAAGCAAACACACACCAATAGTCTCCTATAGCACATTTTTACATATCAGACATTATCGTGACTGTGTATGTTTGATTGCAGGTAGCCTACTCACCGTTGAGCTCAATACTTACTGAGAAACAATGATGATCTAAAGCATAAGCCAACATAACTTAAACTTTCTGAGGATGGAACGTCAGCTAAACAGGAACCTGAGTTAAATGTTGTCCCTGTAAATGATGATGAAGAGACTGCTTTGAGTTAAACTTGGTTGTGACAAACAAACAGAAGATATTTCATGCTTGGATCAGACGGATGAACAAACCTACAAGGCTCCTTAATGAAATGGTTGCAACACTAAAAAATGCGGGGAGTCAAAGGTGTGTTTGGGGGGACAATGGTGCATTTGTGTCAAAATTACTTAAATTGGTTGTACTGTACTATTGACATTGCCTTGATCTGACCTCTACATATAATCAATTTTGGAGTATCAGCCGAGCCATATAATCACGCAGCTCCAATTCACTGATAGTCAAAGTCGTATGTTCAGTCACTAACACAGTGAAATTGGTTCTCGCTTTTGACTCATCTCTTGGAGCAGTGAGCTGCAGCATGCGCCACACTCCTCCTGGCTGGGAATCGAACCCCAACCTCCCAGTTTCAGGGCGGACACTCTAACCACAAGGGCACTGTCTGGTCAAGCTGATGGTTGGCCAACTTTACAGTTTGGACAAGAAATTGATATGCTTCTGATTAGGGGGATGGCGCTTAATGCCGGACTGTTCCTAATCCACACAGACAACACAAATAAGAATACAAAAATCAAAATGCATGGGATGCAGTGACCTTTTCAGAGAGTTGTGAGTAATGTAGATTTAGGCTTATAGTTATTACAAAGTTTAGCAGTTTTTCCAATTTAAACTTTAAATGTATGGCAGAGCAGCTTAATCTTATAAATGCGTCATTGCTCTTATATACAGTATATACTGTATATTTGTTTTTAGACCAAAGATGGCAGCCTCAGCTGCAACCAGTGCTATTTTTAGAGACTTCTTCTGCAGGATGTATTTTCTGGCAGGGTCATTTAACATGCTGTAATGTCTGCCCTAAAAGCATAGATGCATCACTACTAATGCAGTTTCCAGAGAAAATGCTATAGGGGATTATATATGGTCACCATTCATTGGTCAGGTGCACCGTTACACAAGGTAGTGCCATTCTTATTTGCCTGAACAGTGTCCATGTGCGCTTCTTTTCACTCGACAGTTTTCCCTGGGTGGATGTAGCACATGGAAGGAACATGCTATTCCAACCAGTTCCTTTTCCCTGCATCAGGCACTCCTAGGGGGATACTGGAGCACATGCAAACTCCACACAGGACTTATATTAGGCAAGTAGGCATCAATAATAACATCAGTTGTTATTGAAGTTGCAACAGACACACAGCATGCATAATGACTCTGACTCAGAGAATTTTCTGTTTGGAATGATGAAATGCTGTTGGTTTAGTGGTGCCGCAATTGCAGGTAGTTACGAGCAGTAGTAGTGTTTAGAATCATTTTAAATATAAGCACTTTAATTTGGGTTTGTTTGGTGCTGCAGTCAGAGCATTTAGGGGGGCATTGCCCCCCATGCCCTAGATCCGGCCCTGGTGGAGACACACTGCCAGCACCCCGAGCGTCCCCAGCGGGAATCAAACACACAATCTTCTGGTTGTGAGGCGACAGCACTACCAGTGCTTACACAAAACAGCCAGTCAAGCAGGGCCACATATACTGTATATATAGGTCATCTTGATCAACATAGTCTGTCGGACCCCAAACAGGTTTTGAGATGACTGCATCTCAACAGCGGTATACTGTACCGCTAGCTATTCTGCATTTACTCCATGAAGGCTAAAATGAAGTATTTCCTCTGAAGGGTCTTAGGTTAGGGGAAAGAAAAACATTAGTAATGTTATTTTATTTTATTTATTTATTTTCTGACAGTGCAGGGAGCTGCTTTGGGGAAACCAAACTGTTGAGATAAATAAATACAATTACCATTTCTTGGTATAAAGTTGCGGCTGTTTGGTGAACATGTCACTTTTCTGCCCAGAGCCCTGCTGAATTGTTGTTTGGAGAGATGCAGCATAGTGTAACACATTCTTCATCCTCTCTCTGACCCATTAAAATGTTCTCTGTTGTTTGTTTTTGTTAGTTTTTTTCCTCCGCCTTTGGCAATATGGTAAACATAATGTATAACTCCACCAGCAGACAGCCATAGCCTGGAGGCATCATATTATGTTTGCGGTTTATCTGTCTCTACGTCCAACCACCTGTCCATCCAAACATTGTAGATGTGATACCTCAGGAATTGTAATTGGGAACCGCATTGTTGGCAGAGGCATACAGTACAACTGCAATGCGCTATCGTTATCTAATTGTATAAAAAATGTGGATTTCTCTCACAACTTTTCACCAAGTTGCTATGAAGCTTAACCACCAGCAATGTGATTAGGAGGTGGTGGTGATATGCTGCCTGCTGGGTGGCTGAGGGGTTGGATCCTTTGCGTCTGGATGAATTCCAATTCGACTTGAATGAAGTTATTCTGGAATAAATATCGACTGAGATTTTGCCCATATGAGTCTAGCTGTGTCTCTTATTAGTAGACCATAGTGCGAGCGGCTTCTTCCAGCCTTCTGGCATTCCTATACTATACACATGATGTATACTGATATCTGTGTATTGTGTGTAGCCTATTTGCAATTCTCAACACTTTTACTTCTACTCCACTGTACATTTCAGAAACAACTATTGTACTCCACCATAATTATCAGAACAATTTAGGTTACTTTGTTTAAACTGTGCAAAACTCACATTACCCACTTCAGCCCTAAGCAATTTACCATGAAAGGGAATGTGTTGTTGGCTGATTTACCCCCGTTTCACAACCTTGAAACAGTGGTAAATCAGACAACAACCCACGGTTATACTTAAACGGTTATCCACAAAGTTGTTCGTAAATAGCGCAGTTAGGTACTTACAATTGTAAGTTGTAGAAGCAGGGAAAATAATATACCGGTATGCAACAGTTTTCACATCACCTGTTCCTCTATATAGTATAGTCTAAAATTTAGACTATACTATACCAATTAATAACGCTCAAGGCGTTGAACAACATTTAGACTCTAAATGTTGTTCAACGCCTTGAGCGTTATTAATTGGTATCCGTGTATAAAGATTTTCTTCATCCAAGGTGTAATTAGCCATCTTGGAAGACTGCTTCCACTTTATTGACACTTTAGAACAATACAGGGAAGGCTTGAATATACAGCTAATGGATCTTATTAGACACGTCCTCTAGAACAAGGTGAATTAATGAAAGATGGCTTGATTTATATGCCATCCTCTTCCCCTCTCTCTCTCTCTCTCTCTCTCTCTCTCTCTCATGCCAAGGCTCAGAGAGATTCATTTGTCTTGTTGATTAAAGACCAGAACCATATCCTCCACAACACCAGTGAATTAAGAGAGATTGGCGACGACGAAGCCGGGGGGGGAAAAGGCATTATGGTCCATTTGTCCCAATCAAGTTTTGCATTGTTTCCAATGAGCATTATTCACATTGTCTTTTGTATTAGACACAGCCTGATTCTTCTCTTGATGTGTTAATCATGTCACTAAAGAAAGTATAAGTGGTGGTAGTAATGAGTTACTCATCTGAGCTAAATTTTGGAAATGAATAAAATGTCATATCAAGTCGATCTGTCACCATGGAGGCTGCCATCCTACTACGGGTGGCCGATCATGATACACACACACACACACACACACACACACACACACACACACACACACACACACACACACACACACACACACACACACACACACACACACACACACACACACACACACACACACACACACACACACACACACAAACAAACAGGAAGAGACTTAAGCAAGAACCCTAAATATTGGCTTCTACAGATACGTGGAAGGAAGACTAAGCTATTATTTTCTATATTATATTTGCATATTGTCAATTATAGTGTCTATGAATGAAACCTTAAACCTTTGTTCCTGACCCAACACAAGTATTGCACCGTGCGGCTTTAATCCTGGCTAAAGAAAAGTGCCATAACTACCATAACCATAACATCTTTCCACAGAAAAAGGATAAACCCTCACTTGCAAAGAAAATAGGCTACATGAAATAAATTGTGCAGCAACACAAACAAGTTAGAGCTACATTTGCTTTTGTCGTACTCTTGTATTGATTCAATGTACTGTAGCTAAGTAAGCAAACATACCAATAATAGAATGACCAAAATAGTAGCACTTCTCTGGTGTTTCCATTTCACACTAGGCTTCACACACACATATAGGCAGCAGTATATAAAGTATTGCTATGGCAGAGGTGAGCCATTTACACCCGTAACACTTCTACAAAGAATAAATCACTGCTAAAATAAAATGGGGACGGCTGTGGTTTTCAACCTTCGTCATACACCAGGGCCCACTATTTATTCCGAATTTGAGCCACGAACCACCATTTGATGACATTTTATCCCCACAGACCCCGAAACTAAAGATTTTTTTTGCTTTTGTTCACAATTACAGGCTGGATTTCGGTATAGAGTGTGTGGATGTGTGTATAGTCCTACAGTATGTTTGTGTGTGTCTGTAATGTCATCCAACGTATCATGCATTTGGTTATTCCCATAGTCCTTTGCCATTGAGACTGGCTGTTTATGTTTGGAATCAAATCAGAGAGCGTCATCAGAGTCATGAAATGAATTTTCTACTCTGTCATTTGATAGCACATGATTTACTTTGAGCTAACACACCCAAAAAGTTAATTAAATTGTTGCAAACCTTTGATCTTAGTATCACCGCCTGGCCAGAAAACCATTGTCCTTATATCTACTTGTTTGTCCTGAGTCCGAGGCTAATCTCCTTTGTCTGTTCGGTCAGATACTTCACCCGCAGGTTTTCTTTATTTTGAAGATATTTCCTTTGTCTCCATAGAGAGAGAACTGACAATATTACACTAATATAAAATATAAAAACGTGCAACTGTGAACAGATTACACAATGCTGTCGATTTTTTTTCCCCTTTTACTGAGGAGGAAAACCTTTCTGAATTCTGACTTTCTGTCTGTGTCTCTGTCTGCGTATGTTTTCATGAGAAACTAGTCTCAGAAACCACTACATGCCGGCCAGTGGTAGTAAAAGACTCGTGCAGGCTGCCAGTAGTCTATACCACCCTGCTTTACATTAACAGTGGCCTATAACTCTTGCAGCAGGTCATAATTTATGACTTGGTTTATATCTCATAAAACGGCTTGTAAAATCTAAATACGCCCTGTAAAGGCCACCCATTTCCTATAAAGCACAGTTTGCTATTCGTCTCTACATTTTAGCCTGAAATTCACACATACCAGTCACTACCAATGTTGGGGAAGTATTAATCATTTAAGTGTTTAGGGTGCATTATTGCCACCTAGTGGCGGGTTAGTGTTTAGGTTTATTTTTGGACTATGTGGTCTTTTTTGATCCTTTGAGCTTGCCGTAGTTTTCACTAGGTGTTCAGTGTTTACAAGATGGCAGAGCAGAGAACATGCCAGAGCCCTTTCTTTTGACAAGCATTGGAAACTATGACTGTAAGCACTTTTCTCTTTTTCAAGTTCATTTTCATGTGATGTGGTTTATTCAAACACTATTGAAACAGCAATTAAGCTACTTTTGATGGTTTATTTGAAGCTGGCAAAAACTAATTAAGGTAATATTCAGTATGTTTGGTGAGTGGTGACAGCAGTGTTTTTTTTTTCATATTATATTAGAGGTGTAAATGTGATTGATCATATTTGATTAGAGGTGTAATCAGCACCTGTGCCTGTTCCCCGGTGCAGTGAAGAAGCATGGCACACTGTAGTTTCTCTGATTTCTTGTCTTTCTCGCTGCCACACATGTAAATTTGAAGCCCTGAATCCATCTTCTCCTGTTCTCTGCTGTGTTCCCATCAAGACACGTTTTCTGTGGTTATTTGAATGGCTCCATGTTTGTATCGTTGTTTTCAATTCGGACACCATGCAATATTATGATAATGCTCAGAGAGTTTGGTCTGTGTTGCTAGTCAGCCATCTTTATTTTCTAGAACTAACTGCCTCCCTGCAGGGGGCAGTGTTACCTCTTATCATAACAATTGCCTTCAACACTAACACTAGCCTGAGCCAACCTGAAAGCATTTTGGTCTAGAGAGCACTCAGATAGGCTCTGATTGGATCTGTCAGACAGGCCCGGGCCCTCCTCTTCTAGGCCAATGATTTATTCCACGCTTTAACTTTTTGCACAATGCCGACAAACATGAACAGCCTGGGTATTGAGGCTGTATTTGACCCATCTGTATCTTCCTAATTATTCTAGAAGTGGATATAAATCGAGTATAACGAGACGGGCAAGCTGTGACCCAATTCAAGGAAAAATTATTTTTATGAATGTGTTTGCACTGTGTACAAACTTGAGTTGTGACAACAAACAAACAAATAAGAAATACAATATTTTGGACTGAAAATGAGTAAGAAGGAAAAAATGGCAGGATAAAACACTTTTTTGTTTAGTTTTACGTTTTACAAATGATTTGATTGGCTCAAAATATTGTGTTTATTGTCGTGTTTTTTCACAACCCATTTTTGAATGCTCTGTGAGGGAAATGAATGAAGGATTCACTTCCCGGCCAAGTACCCCTCTAGGACTTGTAGGCTATTGCACCAGAGGACATGTGATTGTACAGTCCAACAACAACACATTAAGATTGGGTTTTTTGGGTCTTTATATTAATTAAAATACTGTTGCTGAGTATTTGAAATTGTGTGTGATAATATTATACATCGAACCACTGCATTCTGTGGATTTTTTCTACTGTGGCAATACAATTACCGTCCTGTACATAAATCCACTTAGATACGCATACCAAATCCTCAATTGGGAAAGGTTGAACTGGAAAACTGTCTTAGCAGGCGGTGTGTCCAGTAGTGTCCATGTACTGATCCAGTGCCAAAGCAGGCTCAAAATAACGTCTGGAACGGAGGAATTGGCTTCCATTGCAGGTCCCCTAGCCGACTGTCACAAATCAGCAGAACCATTCCTTTTAAGCAGACACTTCACCCACAGACAGGGATGATTTATTATGGGCATATTCTCACACACTGTATTCCAAATCTGTACACAGCTTTGCACAAATTCATTTGATTTGGGAATCACTGGGAATAGAACTAGCTGGGATTGAACTTTGGCCACTGAGTGATGTTCTTTGGAATGTCCATAGCAGTGTAAAATTAGCCTGATTGTCAGACTCTGAGCCATGGCTCAAGAGTCTGATATTGGCCCCATTGTAACCGATTTACGAGGAGGCGGGCCCTTGATTTTCCCTCAACCAATCACTGGAGATCAGCGAATCTGTCTTCCTGTGACGTTGTTTGCAGTTGACAACAACAGTTAACACTTAGTCAGCAGAGTGACTAACTGACTAGCAGTGCAGTTGGCGTCGGACATTTGTACTATTTATAACTACTTTATAACTATACTATTTATAACTAAATGTAGTATTAAAGAATGAAACTCTTGTTACAATGAAACTGAATGGATGTGTGCTGTTTTTATGGGCAACTGTTCCGTTCTGGCAGTTAGATGATCCTCGACGTCTGTGTCGAAACAGCCCTCGGTGTTGATTGGCTATTTTTTAAACAAAAAGGCATGTCCCAGTTACTCATATAGATTTCATGTTCTTATCAACACAGTATTTTATTGCAGGGGGAACAAATAAATTTAGGAATTAATGACATCATATGGTCTGACGCCTGAGCTGCAGTTCCTATGTGATATACAGTATAGTATGGCCTTTTGGGTAGGCTAATAATCTGTGCATGGTGTACTGTATGTGCTATTCATTAGACTGAATACTCTCGGGAACTATGCTGTGCAAGTAACTGTGGTGTTTTGTTCTGTAAATTCATACACCGACACATGATTATACAGCTAGTATGTGGAAGGAACATTATAACACTCGATACGCCATGGGCCTAAACATCATAGTAGCTCAGTTAATAAGTCATGGACATCTGAATTTAATTTGTGAAACAATATTTTCTCCAGGGATCATTTTCAGCTACTGTCGAATTTTCTAATCAGTTGGTCATACAGCCTATAGTCTATGCTGGGGCTGCTGGAACAAGCTTAAATTGGGCCTTAAGCCTTATTCAGACAGGATTAGTTTCTCCAGGGAATGTTAGGTAATTTTGTGTATTACAGAGTACCAGTAACATTAATCCCGCCCGTGACCACCTCAGTGAAAATTATGGAGCAAATTACCTACAGTTTTTTCATCACACACAGGGCTGGTCTGGCATATTGAATGCCATCTGGAGTGAAACATAATGTAATTTAACAGACATTTCTTTTGTGATAGCCAGGTCACGGCTGTTCAGGTATCGCAGGCATGATGGTTTTGCTTTAGTTTTGCAAACCAACGACTGTGTCAAGTTGTGAAGCTGTCTTAATAAAAGCTGTTTCACTGTTTTTTTCAGGGTATTGTCAGGGCCCTGTGACAAATTGCCTGAATTATCCTCTCTATATGTTATAACAAGCATGGAAACGTACGTCATGCTGGCACCAAATTACTGACGGGCTTCGAGCAAGCCCACGTATAGAGGCCTATATATATATAGGGGTTTATAAATATATAAATATATATATATATATATATATATATATATATATATATATATATATATATATATATATATATATATATATATATATATATATATGGGGGTTTATAAATATATAAATGTGTGCCTTAACAATGCACCCTGCTCATTGGTCATTTTTAGACAACTTTGCAGTTCTCCTTTTTTAGGTAAATACCTTGCTTATAATAAGCTGTTTTGTTTTTATTGTCAAAAACAAAACGTGCCACCGTGAAACACATCTGTACTCCTTAATATTGGAGAAATCACAAACCAAGTGGAAGTGGGTAAATGACGGCCACCTACATTGTATAGTTAGAACGTTCAGACATCATTCTGATAATTTATCCTTTACCATTACTGAAGAAGCTTAGCCAAGGTTCACCTGGTTGTTACCTCTGTGTAAACTGTAAAGGTACATAAGTACATAAGTAAGTACAACGTACATAAGAGTACATCACTTTGGTTTGGCTTCCTTTGGAAGCCAAACCATGTGGCTCCATGTGGCTTCCAATGGAGCCACATGGAAAGATAATAAATTGTAGCAAAATGTCAAATGTGCATGTGAGAATCATTTATTGTATGTGGAAAGAAGCTTTTTTTTGTAATCAATCAGTTTTACATGCGGTGACAGCTAACAAAGTCTGTGGTTGAGATGCATACTGTATACAATTCTGCAGAACATTGAATACAGGCATACAGATACTGATGATACTAACATGAAATAGAGCATGATAGTGACAGGATATTGACCATGGCTTTGACCATCACATCATATGACTCTGATACTTATGACTATCATTACTGAGAACCAATTATATGAAGATATGAAAATGAATAATTTGGAATGTGACTCTGCATCACTCTGCCATGTGTGAGGCTCGTTCGTGTGCATCTACAGTATGCACCAAAGTTACCCAGATTGCTCTTGCACTTTAATTGCTGTGCCATTTTCAATTTTTGTCAGCAATTATTTTCAAGCAGCGCCATTAAGTTCCTTTGAAAGACACTTCAAATGACTTTTTTTCCTCCTTTCTTTTCCCCCCTCTCTGTAATGGATGTATTTGAAAATGATTCAAAAACTTTCTAGAAAGTGGCCCATTTACTGCATCTGAATAAATTACATTCGTGAAGCATATCTTACCATAATTGAGAAAGCCGATGAATAGTGACGTGAAGTATACAGGTGTTTACAGGGGCGGATTGGCACATTTTTTCCCATCGGGACAATTTTGCCTTTGCCAGGCCACCCTGGGGGGGGGGGGGGGCAGCTGGTTAACCAGATGTAACTCTTTGAGAGCGTAAAAATGAAACCAAATGGACCCTTGCGGGTCCATTTGGTTTCATTTTTACACCCTCAAGTTAAACTATTCATCATGTGATTTAGCCCAACTTAGTCTACACAACTATAGAATGCAGAAGATTAACACCTTTTCTTTTTTGAAGGATAGAAATACTAGTTTGCCTGGTCTGGGCCTGGCGCCCTGGCCTGACTTTTCAAAAAGTCCACCGGGAAAACTCCCTGTACTCCAGATGACCAATCCGCCCCTGGGTGTTTTAAAATCTGGAGTGCAATTTTGGAGCTCCTCTACCATTTATTTCTCTCATTGAGGGCTTCAGTCACTCAGTCTTTGTTGGCATAAATACTCTCTGACTTGGAGGCCAATCAACTTGTCGGGAAAAAGTGCTTAGCGCTTTTCTTATAGAACCAGGTCATTATTAACGTAACTCTAAAGGGAGGGAAACATGCCCATGACAGCACACACTTCCTTCAAACCCTCACTGAGCCTACCATATAATGGAGAAAAGATGCCAGTGTGGTGGAGGTTATTTCAGTCCATTTCGGCTTGTCCTGTTTAGCATGGGAGTCGTCACTCCGGCTTACTTTAACAGACTTAATTACCCTGACATCCTCCAGCCCGCCCTGCATTTATCATTATCCAAGTCCACAGAGTGCAACTCAAGCAATAATACCACTTGGGCCCCGACCAATAGCCTATTGACTGGCACCCTATAGTAACGACATCCCATTGAATGTAATGGAGTGGGACAGCGGCATTCACCATTAAAGAGGAAGAGGGCTAATGGTTTTCTCTTCTCAGCCCACAATGGACTGTCAAGCCACCGACGGCCACAAAATGTGGTCTTGGTACGACTTCTGGTGGGGGCACTACTACTGAGGGGGAACAGTAGTAATAATAATAATACGGGTAATAATAACAACAACTTAGGCTGCCAACTTGCACGTTACACAAAAGTTGTAGATGAATGGCCTACTTGTGTGCGAGAAGAACACACATTCTACTGTCAACTTAGCGTCCACACCTCTTTAAAATTTAGAGAAGTGCATGCATTTCATGTCTCCGATTATACAGTATACTATGGGCTCCATTTTCGTAACATATTAAACCCCTTATCCCAAATCCCTTATTTCTTTTTTACTATTTTGAAAAACTTTTTCGTGTCTATTAACACGTTGTGAGCTTGTAGACTGGCCATTTGAACTACTCAACACTTTCTTTAAAATAGTTTAGGCAAATAAGTTAAGGGATAAGGGGCTTAGCGGTAACGAAAATGGAGCCCTATATGTTCGATTTAGCTACAAGTATTTCCCCTCATTTGGAGTTGAATCCAGTTGGGGAGGGACTGTATTTTCTCTTCTTTCTGAGACTCAACTCTTTCAGAAGAGGTCTTTTGTCTTCTTGTCTACTGATGACCTCTGGATTGTCTGTCTGGTAACAGTTGTCAGGTCTTGTTAGTGAGTCTCTGACCCTTCCGTCTGTGTCGCTGTTCTTTGCAACTTGTGTCTTGACTGTCTTACACTTTAAGACTTAGGGGTCGCAAGACTTGGCCAATGATTTTCCAGGGTTAAGTAGTAAAGTATTCCTAGCCAAGCCAATATGTCATGAGGCCTGGCAGAGGCATAAAGTACACACCCCAATCCAACTCTTGATTCTCAGTGCCAAGCAGGGAGCCTTTTCCGGGGTTCAGAACCCCTGAGACCATTTGAAGGATTTTTGTATCCTGTTGGTTCTAGTGCCTTATAATGACTTGTAGTCAATAGGGTGGATCTGTATTACACTGTCCAATCTTTTGTAAGAACAATTCACAAATCTTGCTGCTGTGTTTGCACATTGTTGTTTCCCAAATTCCCAATAGGTATGGCAGTTATTTTTTTGTCATTGGTCATAGTTTCAAACTCACTCACGCACGCACACCTGTGTGTGTGTGTGTGTGTGTGTGCGTGTGTGCGTGTGTGCGTGTGTGCGTGTGTGCGTGCGTGCGTGCGTGCGCGTGCGTGCGTGCGTGTGTGTGCGCGTGTGTGTGTGTGCGTGTGTGTGTGTGTGATCTGTGGGGAGTAGGCTATCTCTGATGTCTTGATGTAGTGGGCAGGTCATTTGAAAGTGTAGCTCTGTTTCTATTAGATTTTTTGTACAGTGGCTCCATACGACCGAGGAGCACAGATGATAGTCATTGTGTTATTTCATTGATATCAACCAGATTCTGTCAATCTGGACCTTTTTCTGCCTAGCCCTTTTCAATATTCTATGTGATATTCTCTCACCTGCACTGTGCTGTTCGCTTCCCTGTTTATACTGTACGTCACAAAGGATGCCTTGTATCTCTTAATCTACAGAGATATTTGAGGTTTTGATACAGCATGGCATGTGTGCATAGTTACTTATCCTCAATTCTGATCACACCATGCCTCTTGTTTGGAATATTAACATTTCTAGAGAGACACTAGATGTCAACAAAGCTAAAAATAAATAATAAAAAGTATTGTTTTATTCATTTTTCCCCTGGTCGGCAGGTGGGTGGCATTCAGAGTAAGAGCTCCATCTGCGCTGGCACAACTATCTTCCATTTTGTAAAGAAGTCCTGGTTACAAATGGGTTTCGAATGACATGTCATTCACAAGAGTGCACTGGATGATGTTAGTGACCTGTATCAAACTAAAGCAAAACAAAACAGTTGTTGAATGTCAAAAAGTGACACTGAACATGACATTTCTGCTAATAACACAACACTGAACTTTTGTTTAATTGTGTTAGGTAATAGTATGAGACTAAAAGGCACTATACAGGGCCAAGTCTTTTTGTAACCAATTTTAATGTTTGTTGTTTTCTCCAGAAATGCCTGGGGTAGGTTAGATGAGTTTCTGTGTTTGAACGAGGACAATGGGGATGTGTCCTCACATTGAAAGGCGCAGTGTGAATGGCCAAGAGCTCTTATCCTTATATTGTGAAGAGTGAATGTGCAATAGCGTGCATTGTCAGCGAGGCAGATTTCATTTGGCAGATTTCAACACAGCAAACAGCAAAACAAAAGGTGTGCAACTTGTATTCAGACATTGGCACATACTGTGCTGGAAAACAAATGAGAGTTGTGCAGAAAAGGGTAATTGAGCGTGGCAACTTACATAAAGGAGTCAGACAAAGTTCTACTTCATTGGAAATTTATGAGCTAATAGTGCCTGATCTGATGGCACCTGTCAAAATACAATCGAGATTTCTAGGTCAATTAATATAAGGTTTAACCCAAAATAAAATTGATACAAAAGTATTGACAGAATCCATCTGTCAATGGATTCTGGTAGTGGTATTGGGCATGCTAAATGTATTATACTAAAAGTCAACCAAATCTACCTCCTGCAGAATCTGCTATTTTTTTTTTAGATTGCATCCCAAAATGGCCATATCACAATTGGGAAAACATTTTGCAATGTATTTTTCAACTAATTCTGGATATTCTTAAGAACATACTACAAGGTTTACGAAAATATACCTTCAGAAAAAGCGCAATTTCCAAGATGACATGCATCACTATACCGAAAGTTTTTATTTTTCTAAATCTTTTGTATGGTCATAAGCATGTCTACAGGTACAGTAATCAAGTGAAATATCTTTTGCATATTATATGTCCTTCCGTTGAAAGTAGTCATTTATATGCGTTATGTACCATTGTACCTGTAATCTTGAAAATGACCCCTAGCTGTCCTGAACATGTATTTTCCTACATTGGCCGCTGGCCTTTTCAGCTAGCGGATGTCTGCTCAGATGCTTGGGGGTCTACTGGGCCTGGGAGGTGAACTGGTGATTTACAGAGGGTCCCTATACTCCCACTAAGCCATGGCCCATTGAACATCTTGGTTATTCTGCAGCACGAGAGATGTATCGGCATGTCATGGGAGGTAATATTAGGCCACATTAAAGTGGTTATTAAATCTGTGGTGTATTCCATGTTGACACTTTGCCATGGTCCAGTGCTCACCCATGTACAGTATGTGTCTGCCATGTAACACATGGTTGCAGATCAAAGCATGACTGGGTTATGTAAAGCTGAGCAGGCTAATAGAATGACCACGTCCAATACAAAATGTATTACTGTGCATTTGCTCCAGACAGGGATTGATGGGATACATTACCCAGTGGAATTGAAGGGGCTTTCAGCAGTATGAGCTAGAGTGGGGTTTTTCCACTTTTTATTTATTTATTTTAAGTTCTAAGGATGGTTTGACAGATGTTAGGAACGGGTAAGCTTGACTTGATTTGGCAGTTTGCCTCTGTTATCGCTCACAGTCTGTCAGCACAAATCCTTCCTTATCATCAGCAGAACTTGAGCCAAGGAAGTTATGCCCTTTCATGGTAAACAGTGTGTCTTTTCTGAGATCTGTGTGTGTGTATATATCAGTGGTTTTCACCTTTTTTGATCCTTTTTGATCCCAAGGCCCGCACTATTTATTCAGCATTTGAGCCACGGAACGCCATATGTATATTTGTTTCGATTTTGTCCAAAATATTTTGGGAAACAAAACAGGCAAACAGAGATAAAAAAGGCCATTAATAATCTATAATCGTTAGAACCCCCGACCTCCAGTCTCAGGGCGGACACTCTAATGACAAGGCTGACACTGAGCTGATATTACATTAGGTCTACAGTCTACCTGATTTGTCGTTTTTGTTTCTAAACCAAAGCATAACCAAAAATCATAATGCGTTATTGTTCTCGTCATGATGCCTCCATTCCAGCTCAAAAAGCCGTAAAATTAACAAAACAACCGTCAAAGTTCAGGAATGACAGAAGACTATTCCCAGAATGACAGAAGACTGAACTCTTTATGAGTTTCAGTAATCCCATATGCTGCGTTCCAAGACTGTCAGTTTCTGAGAAGTTTATGGGATTTGAAAATGTCTCCGCGCATGTTAGCTTAATTTGTAGAGTTCGCCAGGCTTACTGAGCTGTGACCCCAGCCGCATGTATATGGCAAATGCTAAATCATGTTGACAAGCGCTAATGAATTTTTCGAGGTCTGGGGGATGCTATAACTATAACGGCCAAACACTGCTGCCTTCTAGCGTATAAAAGCCCTCAGGAATATGATTCCTCATCCAGCACAACACATCATAAACAGCTGTGTACCTGTGCCACGGTTCTACCTCAAAACTGCTTTGGGTTCATCAAAAGAACAAACTTTTTCTCTTGGAAAAAACAACAACAAGCAAGGCCTCTGGTGGTTATACAAACAGACACATTGGATTTAAGGAAGCTTGCTTCCTTCTCTGTGTGTCTGTCTGTCTGTCTGTCTGTTTGTATGTACTGTACGTGTCTGTTTGTCCAGAGCCAATCTTACAACCCCCCTTGGACCTTCATTTGTTTCGCACACTGCCCACCGCCATTACATAGAAGTATCTCAATCCACACATTTCTTTTCACACGCTTTTCATACCATATTAATGTTGATTGATGAATAACATTTGCTGCAACCACTCAGAGTGTACACATTGCAGCCATTATTTAAGGCCCTGATACACCTAGCAATTTATTTGATCAATATCAACAAACAACGTCAATTATCAACATTGACTTTTCACTTTTCTATGCGAAATGATCAACTCCTGGTTGAAAATTCAGGCAGCTCCTTCACTGCAGTGGACAGAAACAAGGATTTTATATATTTTTTTATTCTGCCAAGTGAACATTTTGAGAACTGCTGGGGGAAAATTATTTAATACAAAACAAAAAAACAAAAAACAAAAACAAAACAAAATTTAAAAAAATAATTTGAGTTATAATTTTTAATAATACTTAGTGTTATGACATTGCATCTAGGATATGTCATCTGTTACCCAAAATAACTGTTGCCATGATGTGTCTCATCATGGTGCCTCTTGATATTGACATTGTTGGTTGATACTGATCAAAGATCTTGTTAGTGTATCAAGGCCTTTAATCTCTTTAGTTGTTGACATCAAGAGATGATCAGGCACATATTGTAGGAACAGAGAGAACAGAGTCACGTTGGAAATCATCCTGTTGATTATCTCTTATTGGGTGGATTGCGTCTTACTGCGTGTGCAGCAATGCACCACTGCAGGTAACAAGGAAAGCAAGACCACCACATGATCAATGATTCCACCGTTTACACTGTGACCAATTGCCTTTAATAGCCATTGTGATACTGTTGCCGCTTATTAGATTCGCGCTGCATATGCAAACAATTGCGCGTGTGTGCGCGTGCTTGCGCGTGTGTGTTCTGTATTGGTGAATACAGTAAACATAGAGAGTTGTACACCATAGGGACAAGGCCTTGGAGTGGTTGCACCACTCAAAAGAAAATAACTTCTACTTGCTACACGTATATGACAAGAGCACTATGGACAATGCTCAACCTTCTAATATTTATAATACAGTAGCCTATGTCTTTGTGGTATAAAATAACTATAATCTCTCTTTGGTGAAGAGATATTTTCCAGAAGCAGCACCACAATTAATCTCTAATATGTCGTACAATATTACACGTTGAGTTACCTGACTTCAATACTACACCTTTCAGAATTAAAGGCTCCGTTTTGCACCAGAACATGTGTTTTTATCGTGGAATGACCTCCTAGTATTTGGCTTAAATCAGGCCTGGTGGCATTAATCATAATCATTATAGTTAAATAAACTACAGTGATTCTTGAGTTGCAGCTATAGTTATGGGTGCAGCAGACAAACTGACAGCAGCAGGGTGTGACGAAGATGCATGAGTTCATTTTCCTGTTCTCATGTTTACCTGCAGCAGTATGGACCAGAGCCCACAAGCTCTCAAACAGTCATTTCATTCTCCAAGTCTATTTAACCTTGAGCATCGGGTCTGCAAGCAATATTGCAAGCAGCTTGTATTGCTGCCAAGAGCGTGAGGCCACCTTTCACTGGCAGCACTACAGTAAGTGGTCATTTTGTAACTCGGAAGTGTTCTAATGGAAAAAGAAAAAGAGGAGTCAGAGGCAGGAGTCAATGTCCCTCTGGTACTGTGTCGATGGTGCTCTTAATTCCGTAGTTAACACTGTATTATTCTGTTCTGTCGGCTCTTTTAATGTGCAGGTGAAGTGGTTCTGCTGAGTGCTTTCTGTTGCCCTATAACAGGTGGTAACATTTACTCACTCACACATTTACTTACTCATGAAGGAGGTCCTAATATTTTAGGTCCTAATATTTTAGAAATAATTCAACAATGACAAGCCTGCATCTGTGTAAGTAGTAAAATCCCCCCCCCCCCCATACTACAGTATTGCCAAGGCTGAAAGCATGCATTAAACCAGAAGTTAGCAGAAGTACTGTATGTGAGTACAAATAAATCACAGGCTCCTTTTGGTCCAGGCTTCAGTAAGTCTGACATCAGTCACCACCACAGCAGAGTGACTTACAGCCTGCAGACACAGCGTGACATTTCTCACTGTTACTGTGAGATACCGAGAGGAGAAAAAAAATGATAATCAACTTTCTGGACGGTACGGTAGATGTGGGTAAATGTCACTATATTTTACTCTCTGTGTGTGGACAGGCATGTGGCCTGTCTGTCTGAAAGACGGGGAAGTGACTAAAGGCTGACTTTTTGACTTCATCGCCCAAAGGCCATGTCAGAAATGCTGCAGCTCCACAACAATGGGCTTCTTTTTTCTGCCTGGAAAGCGATGAGGCTGTTTGGAGAGGCTAGGGAGGGGACTTATCTCAGTAATTGGTCTGCCGGTGTGGAAGCAGAGTTGGACTGGAACTCGTAAAGATGTGGCCTTTGGTGACAAGTTTCAGATTTTTGGTATGGGGTTAGGTAATGGCTCCTTAACAGACAACGTCAAACCGATAAGCATCAGCATGCAGGTGCAGGCTGGCCGGCCGGCCGCACAAGAACCCTGTCACTGTAGTGTCCATGACATGCAATGGAAAAAAGTTCTCAAGTGCTGCAAAAAATGTAACTTTTAGATTCTGTTTTTCTCCCAGTGTGAAGGAAGAATGACTAGGATTTGGATTCTGATCTCTCGCCCTTGAAATATATAATCTTCAGTTTCTGATATGATATGAATGATAATAGCAATTCAAAGCAGCTGTCCTCACACACACGCGCACACAGACATCTAAGCTTACAACAGTCACAGTCAATACTGTTACGCGATTAACCATGAATGTCTCTTAAGGTGCATAGTGCATACACACATTTACATCTTGGCAGCCAAACATCTGCCTGTCCAGCTGTCTCCAAAGTCAACACTGTCCCGCCCCCCTCAATTCATTTCCAATGGGAGTCACATGGTTGGAAGCAGCAGACATGATCCTTGCTGGGGAGGGAGGCAGCGAAAGAGTAGAGCTCCAGCAAGGATTGTGTCTTCGACACGTTTGGACATCTTTTGGGAATTGATTGCATGAAACAGTCATCCGTGTTATTAGTAAACAAATAATTGGTCTATGAGCACAAGGTTTTGAAAAAGCACCACAAATGAGATGGATTCTGTAATAGGAGCGCGTGCACACGTGCGTTCAACTGTGCACGTGCATTAATGCAATGCCTGTAACATATGCACACTCAAGGAAAAAAAAAACGTGTCAATGGTAACGAGGCTATGGCTTTAAATAATTTCCCGTTTCCTCGATTAAATTAATGAAGGCGGAAATTGAAGCCCCCCTCCCTCTTTCTGGGACTGCCATTTTGTCGATCGTCGAGGTGCCGTAATGCATATTCAGCGGATCATCATCGCGGGCCTTTTATTAACAGACGATGAGGTTGATGGAGTGACCTGTGAGAGAATTACAGGCTCAGATAGTCATTTCCTCGTGGAGCTTTAGCACGTCCCGTCTTTACCCCGTTGATTCTACAAACCAGTGCCACACGACGGCAGCACGTACAGCCGTCTCCCATAGCTTTGGCCTGTATGGGCTTCATTACCATTACAAAGAAACCCTGATCTCTTTCCCTCTGTCAGGTTTTCTGATTTACTGAGAGAGATGCAGTGGCTTTTTCTCACTTTCGTTTTTCCCTATGCCACCTTTGCAGGTGATCAGATACTGCGTTCCCTTCTGACCGCTCTCTCCCAACTGCACGATTTGTTGATGCCACTATCGCTTTCACTTTGGATCAGATTGAGATTTGTTCTCTCGGCCCCAATCTTGCTATCCCACTTGGTCTCTCCTTTTTCGTGACTGTTTTGTCATTCATTTCTGTGCCTTGAGTTTTGTTACAAAAAGTGTGTGTGTGTGTGTGTGTGCGTGTGCGCGCGTGTGTGTGTGCGCGTGCGTGCGTGCGTGCGTGCGTGCGTGCGTGCGTGCGCGTGGCAGGGAGCAACACAGAAACAGTCAGGGTGAGGCTTCATACACACATAAAGAACCAAATTGTTCTGTGCTCTGCCTGTGTTTCATGACCGCCTCTATGCTTTTTCAATTAGCCCTTCTCAAAACCCCACTCACTGTCAATTGCTTTCCTGGTCAAGCTTTTCTCTGCTAACGTGCCTATTGGACAAGGACAGATTGGGCAAGGACTTAGTTAAGGGCCATGTGAGGTCTCGTGGTTCGACACACCTTTGTTTGATTGGGTGGAGGGGAACATTCAAACAAAAGTGTTTGTTCAAACATAAGTGTTAGTGTTTGTTCAAACCGCATAATATAGACTTCCATTCCAAAAAAATAGAATATCAAGGAAAAGTTGGTTTGTTTCCACAATTCCATTCAAAATCCCGAACTTTCATTAATTATAGATCCAGTGCTCACATTGTAAATGATTTCAAGTATTTATTTGTTTATTTTTGCACAATTTTGGCTTCCAGCTCATAAAACCCACCAAATCAGGATTTCAAAAAATTAGAATATTTTATGAGACAACTAAAAAAATGTGTTTTAAACAAGAAATGTTGACTATCTGAAAAGTATATTAATGTATGCAGTTAATACTTGGTCTGGGCTACTTTAAAACAAATTATTTCATTAATGGGGCGTGGCATGGAGGTGATCAACCTGTGGCACTGTTGAGGTGTTATGGAAGCCCCGTTTTGCTTCAATAACAGCCATAAATGAATTTGTATTGTTCAGTCTTATGTCTCACACCTTCCTCTTGACAATATAACCCAGATTCTCTGTTGGTTTAAAGTCAGGACAGTTGGCAGGTCAGTTAAGCGCAGTAATACCATGCTCAGTACAGCAGTTAGTAGTAGTTTTGGCTCTGTGGGCAGGTGCCAAATCGAGCTGGAAAGGAGAATTAACATCTCCATGAAGCTTGTCAGCATACCGAAGCATAGTGTACTCTAAAAGATGGCTGTGTTGCAACACTGGTGAGTTTTCACTGTCAGTGGATTAACACCAGCCGATAACATGGCTTGGAGACTGGACATGGCAAAACACATGATTTAGGCCATGTTATCGGCTGAACACTTCAACACAGCCATCTTTTTAGAGTACCTTGTGCTTCGGTATGTTGACAAGCTTCATGGAGAAGCTAATTTTTCTTTCCAGCTCGATTTGGCACCTGCCCACAGAGCTAAAACTACTACTAACTGCTGTACTGACCATGGTATTACTGCGCTTAACTGACCAGCCAACTGTCCTGACTTTAACCCAACAGAGAATCTGGGCTATATTATCAAGAAGAAGGTGTGAGATATAAGACTGAACAATACAAATTCATTTATGGCTGTTATTGAAGCAAAACTGGGCTTCCATAACACCTCAACCAGTGTTGGGAATATTATTTTACCTTGTTAATATATTACTTATTAATTATTACCTTCATTTTAAAGCAATATATTATATTACAATATTACTGTCTGAGCAAGTATAATATATTAATATTACTATTACATATTACTTTTACATAAAACTTCTTACAAAATATATAATGAAATATTTAGTATCACAATTAATCAAATATTGCGTAGACCAGTGGCA
Organism: Benthosema pterotum; assembly: GCA_039105355.1. Lineage (NCBI taxonomy): Eukaryota > Metazoa > Chordata > Actinopteri > Myctophiformes > Myctophidae > Benthosema > Benthosema pterotum. Next base: position 12,219,525 of record CM076975.1, on the reverse strand, counting down.
TACCTACAATAAAGCAAGCACACTTCTGGCCAAATCCATATGAAATCAACTTGAAAAAACGTCACTCCTGAATAAATAATTTGATGACAAATGATAAATGAAATAAGTAACTTCTGCAGTTGTCAATATAATTTCACAGGAACATTTTCAATGACACAAATTGACAGAAAGTAATATTGAAAGTAATGCAGTAATGCAGAAAGAAAAGTATAATATATTAGATTGTTTAAGTTAAGTAATATATTTATATTACAAGTTACTGCATTTTGGTAATATATTATGAAATATATTAAGTTACGTAGTGCACATGTCCCAACACTGACCTCAACAGTGCCACAGGTTGATCACCTCCATGCCACGCACCATTAATTAAAAAAAAAAGTTCTAAAGTAGCCCAGACCAAGTATTAACTGCATACATTAATATACTTTTCAAATAGTCAACATTTCTTGTTTAAAACACATTTTTTTTAGTTGTCTCATAAAATATTCTAATTTTTTGAAATCCTGATTTGGTGGGTTTTATGAGCTGGAAGCCAAAATTGTGCAAAAATAAACAAATAAATACTTGAAATCATTTACAATGTGTGCACTGGATCTATAATTAATGAAAGTTTGGGATTTTGAATGGAATTGTGGAAATAAACCAACTTTTCCTTGATATTCTAATTTTTTGGAATGGACCTGTAGACTTCCATTGAAACACAGGCAGGCACACATGAAGAACCACGATCTTCATGTGTGCATGAGGCCTGAGCACTACAGACACCACAGAGCACTGACAGGGATGCTTGGAATGATTACAGTTGATGATTAGAGTTTCTGTGCTGTCTGTTTGCTATAGGGTGACACCCAGATGCCCACATGATACTTCTAGGAAGCGTAGAGATGCCTTGGTTACAGTCAACACTGCAACCTCGTCTCCAACTTTACATCTCCCTCCTCACTAATAGTGGTGGGATTAAGTTTTCTTTTAATGGGGCCTTACTGTCAAGTGAAATGGTAGATATACTGTAATGCCTACTAGGCCCTGTGCCATGACTTCTTTGGCAACATGTCACACGCAGGGTTGTTAAAGTGGAGATCTTGTGACTTAAAAAGAAATCACCTCCACAACAGAATCTGGCACTATCAGCCGTTTGATATGATTCATTTCGCAACATTTCTTCCCTTTAAAAATAATAATACCTACCTTGGTTTCTGTATTTAAAGCTCCAATACTTACCGGCACGCCAGGTTGTGTTGAATAAAAAAGACACAGTGACGCCACATTTCAGTGGTTGAAGGGCTAAACAACCACATTTTAAAGGGAGAATGCTGTTTTGAAGATAAAATGGTAAAGCGATCTATCCAAAACCTGAAGGTTTTGTTAATGCGTGGTTATATCTGAGGATGCGTATATACAGTATATGCTCTCATCAGCAACACACTTTTCCTGTCCATCATCACGGTTATACAGACATTTTGAACTGAATAAAAATGTGTGTAGTGGAACCCTAATCTGTCATCATGAAATGCCATGTGGCTACACCTGATATTTGCTTTATCTATATTTTAAGATTAAAGTCAATTAGTTTTGGATTAAGTCAGTATTTGTAAGAGGCGGAAAAAGTGTGGTGAGACCATTGCAAAATCAGATACTTTTAAATTTGCAACCTATTGAACATCCAAACTTAATGAACCTACCCAGCAGATGTTTGAATCCTGAGATACTATAATTATGTGCAATGAATTATGGATTCAGTTTAATACATTTAAATTTCCACTTGCGGTTGTTGAGGTGTGTTGTCCTCATTAGACGCATAGCAACTGGCATGTAGGCTGAATTAAGTCTTTTTTTTACTAAGATATATCACTTTATTTGCCCCAAAATCAAAAAGTATTTATTTTTGACTGGCTTAGGTTTGGATATGGTTATTGAAATGAGGACAGGTGGTGTTAGACTAGTCCTGACAGTTATCCCCAGGTTGCCAATCATGGTTATAATTTATGAAGTTCCACCAGTTCTGAAAGTGTTCTGTGATTCTGAGCCAGAAAAAGGTCCTGACTCTCAGCAGGAGTGTTCCAATGCTGTCTGGAAAATATGCACTGAACCCAAAAACCCCACAAGTGAACCATCAAATCATGTGTCACTGGATATGAATAAGAAACCTTGATTAAGCCGGTGTGCAATAGAATAAATTATTCGTACTACGCAAATATGGGATGAGGAAGATGTGCTTTGCATAAAATCATTCACGCCGCGCCACTGATAAAGTTCACTGTCTGTAACTTGGGGCAAGTAGAAGTACTATGCCTGATCCTGTTAGCATTAAATCTCCAACTGTTGTTTCAGAAGTTATTGTTTACTGAGTTGTGAAGATTTTATAGAGTGGCGATCGAGGTTGGGTGGAGGTGAAAGTGGAAAAATCAGGGATTTCATCAGATATATTTCACACACTTGAAGGGTACTGTACTGTAGGTGAACTTTCAAAACGTCAACACTCATCGGAATCGTTTAACGTGATTCTTGGTGTGAGGCGGTCAAAAGCATCACCGAAGCACCAAGAATCAAGTTAAACCACCCCTCGAATTGCACAATATTGCAATTTCACAACAGTTACCCTTAAAACTAAGAGAATTGCTGAAAAAATAATATATTTTTCAATGACAGACAGTCACTACAACCACAAATGTCCCAATACATGGTAAATGGTGCATTGATATAGCACCTTTATCCAAGGCGCTTTTTATAGCTTGTGCATCACATGCACCCATTCACACACACACATTCATACACTGATGTCGGTGGAAACATGCATGGCACACCCAGCACATCAAGAGCAATTAGGGGTCCGGTGTCTTGTTCAAGGACACTTCAACAATGACTCTAGGGGAGCCCGGGTTCGAACCAGCAACCATCCAGTGACTCTACCCCTGAGCCACCGCCGCTCCCCCCAATAAGAGACTAGCCAGCCTATACCCACATAGAGTCTCAGAGCTTGACACTAACACTTGCCCACTTGCCCGGGGCAAGTTAAAAAAAAATGTGGGGCAAGTGAAGACTGCTACCTGGTTGCCCGATCGGGCAAGTGTGCAACTTAGTGCACTATAACACAACACAAGATAAATTTGTCTTGAAGGCAATCATTGCACTCTGCCTCTGTGTCTTTCCCTGCTTTCTAGCTATCCACAATTCCAGGCTGGATTTGGGAAACAAAACAGGCAATTTAACTTTCACATCAAAATGACCTAATCTTCTACATTCTCTAGTTGTGTAGACCTGGGGTAATTAAGATGATGAATTTTAACTCTTGAGAGCCTAAAAATTTTTACGTTCTCAAGAGTTACATCTGCAAAATTTACAATATATTTTAGGGGGCAAGTGACCATGAGCTGAGGGCAAGTAGAACCTGACTGCAGAGACTCTGTCCGTGGTGCTGAAATGAGCTTTCTGTTATGGTAGCTGGAGTGACTCTGTCCGTGGTGCTGAAATGAACTTTCTGTTATGGTAGCTGGTAGTGACTCTGTCCTTGTTGCTGAAATGAGCTTTCTGTTACTCTGTCCGTGGTGCTGAAATGAGCTTTCTGTTATGGTAGCTGTAGTGACTCTGTCCGTGGCACTGAAATGAGCTTTCTGTTACTCTGTCCGTGGTGCTGAAATGAGCTTTCTGTTATGGTAGCTGTAGTGACTCTGTCTGTGGTGCTGAAATGTATATTTACTGAAATGTATATTTACTTGTCCCCTATATATTTTAGGGGGCAAGTGACCATGAGCTGAGGGCAAGTAGAACCTGACTTCCACTTGCCGATGGGCAAGTGCCTCTGAGACCTTAGTGTCAACCCCTGAGTCTGCCACGCTTCTTTGTTTTGATTAGCTGGTGAACAGCACTGTTTGAAGGAATTGCATGTGGTTGGTTCCTCTGTTATATAATACACATCGTTATGATGCTGCTATGTTTGCTTGTCTCTGCTGCAGACAGTGGCTCTTGCATCTGATAAATTCATTGGCAGGAACCGTGAGCCAGTGTTTTCTTTAGAGGTCGGTCCTGGGAGAGTATTTTGGGTCAGAGTTCCTCGTGCTGCACTACTGGGACAGCAGCACTGAAGAGTATCGGATTCAGATGAGTCAAGCTACAGTAATCCTATTTCCTCCCTCATGGCGCTTTACAGTATATACTCTATACCAGGATCTTCGGAACCGACGCCTATTGAACACTTTATGCCCACAGTGGGTTTCACTTATTGACACCAGGGTGCGCCTATAGCAGTGGGTTTTCAACCTTTTTTCATACCAGGGCCCACCATTTATTCAGCATTTCAGCCACGGACCACCATTTGAGGACATTGTAGCCCCGCAGACCCCCAAAACTAAGGATTTATTTTGCTTTTGTCCACAATAATTGGGACACAAAACAGGCAAAACATAGAGACCAAAATGAGATAAGATGATGAATATTTGAACTCTTGAGAGTGTAAAAATGAAACCAAATGGAACCGTAAGGGTCCATTTGGTTTAATTTTTACGCTCTCGGGAGTTACATCTGGTTAACCAACTTAGCTGGGGACCACCTGGAACATTCTCAAGGACCACTGGTGGTCCCCGGACCACCGGTTGAAAACCCCTGGCCTATAGAACACTATGAACGTCTGTGGCATTCATCAACAGCATGTGATCCTTCCTTCCCTTTGCTGTCATTGTTGACAATTGAATATTACTTTTGACTGGTGCAACCACTCCAAAGCCAGGCCTGTGGACACAGACAGATATTATATCTTTAATGCTGTTTCCTCGCCTACTGTATCAGATGATACGTACAGGTTAAACCAGTGACATTAGAAGTGATGAATCAAATAAGCTGTATTACTACAACATGCATACAAATGGTTTGTCACTTTCTTTTTCCCTGGATGTAATTGGCAACCTATCTAGAAATTGTATTTTGGGGCTGAAGAAACAGAGACTGAGAGAATACAGAGCTTTAACTTCAAAACAGAGAAACAACAACAAAACAGTTTGAACATGATTTTAAAGGGGTAGTACGTTTAGCTCACTACTGTTTGGATTTCAACTCATAGTGGACTTTTTTTTTTCCTGGAAGCGGCCCTGCCAGATGGGAAATGTTAAATGGTCATATTTGAAGGAAAACTATGATATTCAGGACAGGACAAACAAAAGATAAATCACTGGCAGAAAAAAGTAATTTTAGGAAAATATACAAAGTATTCATTACCGGCAGTAGGTTTAGACAGTGAGATAAATGCTCCACAGTCCACTTCCTTTATATATTTTGTATATTCATTGGGTATAGCTGTAGGTCACGTTTTATATGACTTCATCAAACAATATGAAGAGAGAATCGTCCTGTACGCAGTTTAGAGCGAGCGAGCACGTGTACTTTGGCCCTACTCTTGTCTTAATTATTAGGTGCTTTCCCAGCGGTTCATTTGATTGATTTGACTGAAAAACTGAGCACCATGTATTCTGTAAGGCCAAACCTCATTGAAAGAATATACTGAGGCTAGGCTATACATTACAATACGGTATTCTAAAATGTGAAAAGTTACACAGCTGTGCAGTGTGCAACCAATTAAGTAATTACAGTCAATCATGCCAGTCTGAATCTGGGTCAGATCTATTAAGCAATGCTGCCTATAAGGTCTCCTATTCTAAATATTAAATCAATAACTTTGCCCGCTATACATATGTTTACTATACTTTTTAATTTTGCACTAAAAACATGTTCAACAGAAACTGTAATGAAATAATGGCCCTGTGCAGGACGGTGCAAAAAAAAATCAACAGCCTACTGCAAATAACAGCCCAGTACCTTATAAGCGCCCGGGGTCCGAATGGATTTTGCATAATAACAGCCCGGGCTACTATTTGGTATATTACGGTATCATAAAATACATTTTTCAATAGTTGGCCAGTCTACAAGCTCACAATGTGGCAATAGATTGGCACGTTGAACTAGGCACGTTGAGCTTTTCAAAATAGTAGAAAAGGGATAAGGGGTTTGGGTTAAGGGGTTTAGCGTGTGACGAAAATGGAGCCCCAAGATCCATAAATGAGGCAAAGCTGAAGTCTCTCCATTGGCTGCTTGCTACAGATGTACTTGAGAGATACATGAAGCAAAGCTGAAATCTTGCTATATGCGTATGCATATAGCAAGATTTCAGCTTTGCCACATTTATCACTCAAATACAGCTGTAACAGCCAATGGGATGGACTTTAAATTGATTGATCAGCATTTTGTTCTTGGGAGGGAAAAAAAGTTGGTAAGTGAATTCAACATCCTATTCACTGGTCCTCATTCATCAATGACACATATGGTTAGAAACCATCCTAAATTCCCTGGATTTGATTGACAACGTGGCTCACGTGTGATTTATGTATGCTGTCAATCGTATAAGCTTGGCGATGGACGGTGTGTTGATAAATCTGGCGGGCCGCGAACCAATCGTCATTAAATGTCATACAGGCTGTCATCTGCACGTAATTTGATCACATAATATGCACGCATTTACACATACATGCACGCATGCACACATACAGTATACACACACGTGGTTCTCGGTGGCCCAAACCCACATCGTGGGGATGTCTTCACAACAGGTGATGTGCCACAGCACAGGTTAGGAAAGGTGGACAGGTTTCCACCCTTATCACTGCTTGCACAGAATTGTAAAATAGAGGACGTGTGAGAGGATAAATCGTAAAACATGAGTAATGTCTGTTGTGTACAGTCGCATCATGTTTACTGTATGTGTACACATTCAATACACCCAATGGAGAGCAAGCATAATACTGTACTATGAATGAATACTGGACTATGATCGAGCCAAAGATCACATTTGGAGTTCACCTTTTTGGGCAGTGCGTCATCATCATGCATTTTGGCCATTTTGGGAACTATTGATCCCACAACTTGCACACCGATGGCAAATGTATTGTATGAATTTATGATATCACAGAAAGAGGAATATGTGTTCTGCTTCACGCCATGTGCCATGTTGTTTGGGTTGTCCCACAAGTGCTGTATTAATTATGTTAAAGCATACAGCAAGAGTTGAAAAAATATGGCTCTATACTCTGGTATGGACATATGGCCACTGCCAGATAGAGAATCACTGGGCTGTAATCAGAATGAAGCTGATACGATCTTTGCTTGGAGCAGCAGAAGAATAGAACTCTATGAATTCACAGAGGACCCTAAACGCAACATATAGAGCTTGTCAGGCAATAAAGCACATCCCCAAGGCAGTCATGTCTGGATACTGGGGGGAAAAACACACACAAAAAGCAACATAATATTTATATCAACACTGCAACAGTTTGGTTTTATGTTTGTATGAAGGCTGTAAGGCTTTAACTCAATAAAACTGCAGGTGAAACCCAGAGTTATAGGAAATCTATAGTAACATCTACTGAGCACATGGTTTTTAAAATATTTATGATTTTTAAAATATTTTAAAAAAATAGTTAAAGGGGAACTCCACCCATTGTCATTAATATACGCTAGAGATGTTGTGTGGACATGATAAAACTAAAAATGGAGGTCTGAAAAAATCATTAACATGGTGAAATACTGTACATCTGATGACATCATCAAGATGTGTTTCACCATGTTAATGATTTTTCTTTCAAACCCCTTTTTTCTGAGAGGGTACAAATGTGAACCAAATGGACCCGCTAGGGTCCATTTGGTTCACATTTGTACCCTCTCAGGAAAATTTTGAAAATGGGTTTTGTACCCTCTCAGGAAAATTTTGAAAATGGGTGGAATTCCCCTTTTAACACCGTGTTAAAAGTGTTGAACATTATGTTTTGCCATTGCACCTTCACACGTGCTGCGCACATCTGCTTGCTGAGAGAGACGAAATATGTTAAACTCTGGGGCGTGTGGAAGCATTTTTTTTTAGAGAACACATGGCCTTGGTGGACACAGCCTGAAGGCCAAACCACACCAATGCAACTCTTTGATTCAGGAGTTTGGTTAACCTCTGTTCAGGCGTTTGGGAGCATCCGTTGTTGGTTCTGTGTGTGTTTGTGTTTGTACCTCATCTGGGACATCATGGCTGAGTATAGCCTGTGTTAGCTAATATGTTAAAGGTATATTCAGGGATTTCACTTCATTCAGTAATGATGTTGATAGTCCTCCCCACTAGACTATGCTGGGGGAGTTGCTCCCTATCCCCAGTCTTCCGCTGGGGTAAAAAAAAAGCCCTAGTTTTGGTGACAGGTGACAAAGCCTTCCCCCAATCAGGATGAGAGGGGCCTTACTCCATCACAATCGTGCTGGGGCGGGGCTTGGTGCACATGCTTTTGGCCTGTTACACCACCCCCCCTCATTGTAGAGAGTATGCATGTGCACATCTTTTTACCAAGAGGACCAGGTTTTTTTTTTTCTCCAAATCACTGATTCTCCTTTTATAAAGTATTGGATAGATCTATCAATCGATCGATCTTCCCACCCACTGTGAGATTTGACGTCTACGGCATAGCACGCAACTAAGGATACGTCCACACTAATACGATCCGCAGTGAAAACGCAAAACATTTTTTAACGATTCGCCCTTTCATTCCCACGAAGCCTTCTGAAACCGTATAGCAATCCGCCAAACTTTGAATACAGGTCCCAGAATGAATAGAAACGAAACCACTCACTCCGCGTCTCCGTGTAGACGCCTCTATCTGACTAGTTCTTGTACAAAGCCCTATCTGCGCCTTAACACGCATGCTCATCCCTGAACAACAATAAACAAACATGGCGGCACCCAGCGTTTGCATTCATTGCATTAAATGCTGTAGAAAATAGTTCACAGTTAGTGCATTTCCAACAACATGTACTCCTTTTATGCACCACCACCATACTCCTGTTTGTAACAAGTGTCTGTTCGGTCTGTTCATGTTTATCAGAGAAATAAGTGCCCTGGCCTATACTATCCCAAACGCGACCAGGTTATTTGAGAACAGCAGATCAACAAGTTTGCGGCTCGTGACATGATGGGAGCTTGCATTTTAGGAGCTAGTTGATCTCCCTAAAATAAACTTATATACCCTATTGGCCTGAATATAAGAACATTTTTCCCAAAGGAAATATCCTAAAAAACAGGCTAAGTGAGGACTACAGTAGACCATTTGACAATAATTTTATTAATGATTTTAACAACACAAATTTGGTATGGTGGTCACTTCCTTTATCTTAAGTCAACTTATACTTATACTAACAAATCCTCAATAGGCTACATAAAATCACAACACTAGACAGTCTGTTACAGCTCAGCTCACCGGCTACAAATCTTCACCCATGGGTGAATTCCCTTGGGGTTTTTGCATTATCCTAGCGGCACTGAAATGCTGAAATATTTATTTCAGCATTTTTAGTCTTTAATTGTTTAGTTTTGATAATGTGCTAAAACAAATCCAAAAAAACAAACTCAACAAATGAAGTATATACACTCTGAAGAAACAGGCCCAAAGTCACTTGGGCCTGGTATACGCAAACATGGCAACCGCTTATCTTTCCTCTTCTTGGAGATTTGTGCCAACGAGTTGCTACAGCGACACCTACAGGCCCGACATATATACGGCACCCTTCTCATTGCGTTTTCGGTGGTTTCACTGGGTTTAGTGGGGTGTGTTTTCGTTTCGGTCAGTGGATACAGTAAACTTTTTGAGACCGTTGTAATTTTTTCACAGCGGATCGTCTTAGTGGAAACGGTATTTGCAAGGATTCGACTCACCGTCCCTGTATAGGCTATGGATTTTGTGTTGTGGGGAGATACCGATCCATTAACGTTGACTGATGGGGGGCGCCCCCTGGTAGCCAGCGGGTCTTGTCTGTAGATTTGAAGTGATGTGGAGAGCCTGACACTCCTCCACTAGGATTTCTGTGCCCAGACCGCCTTTGTAAGCCCAATAGCTGTGTCAGTGGCAAGCAGCACACCAGCGACTGCACATCTGGGAGGCATGGAGAGCAGCCTGCCTGACCCCATGCTGTGCAGAAGTACTTCCAAGCTGCCGCTGGCTGGAAGGGACAGTGGTTTAAGTCTTATTAGAGAGGGTGTTACATCCAAACACGGACAAGCCACTTAATAAGACAACAACTATCTGGGGAGCAGAACAGGAGATTAAAGCCCTGTCCCATTATACTGTACAGCATACTGTAGATCAGACTCACAGAAGGCTACACAGGGCTCTTAGGAGGCTATCGCCCCATGCTTGAGTGACCACAGGGGAGAGAAGTTTATTATACTTTATTTAGTATAATATTTTAGCCTGCAGTGACTCATCCAACTTAACTCCTGCAGGGAATATAGAAAGGAAAAGGCTAGATAAGGATGGGTTCCCTTATGAACATTATTGTAATAGCTGGTCATAAAAGTCTAGGTGGTAGGTACTCTTAAGAATGTTGTAATGGCTGGTAATATATTTAATATAATACACTGGAAGTCAGTGTGATGATAGTATTTAGACGTCTCATAAGCTTTTAAAGGTAACATCTGCTTGTAAAATAGGGTAAAAATAGGGTAAAAATGAACGTTTTTTTTTTTCCGGTGGTCTAGGTTTAGATTTTCATAGCTTTCTTTAGCTATGAGCTCGTAGATTTTTTATTTTTGTATAATTGCGCAGGTTTCATGTGATTAAGGTGAACTACATCATCATTGATATTTTGTTAATGAGGCAAATTACAACATGCCCGATCACTAAGCTGTTTACATGATCACTTAGCTGTTTACATGGGTGTTTTTTGTTGTTTTTGTCTGCTAATAATGCTTTTACTGCTGCCGGGCAGCTTGGTCGCCAAAGCAATAGCGCCGTAGCATGCCAGTATGAAAATAAAAACTTTATCTCCAATGCAGAACTGAATTGGCATATTTGTTTTTTCGCCAGTTGTTGTATACCGTTCATCTTCAGCCTTTTGTTTACAACTACATGGCGGCGGCCATGATGAATGGTGGTCAATATAATCAGAAAAGCTTCTCCCAGACTGCTATTCTGGCCTCTATACAGCAGTTCTATGGAGGCTGCTGGCTTGAAGAGGAACGATACACTGTAAAGGCTGACGTAACATCCGGTCTGACAACAACACATACTATTTAGGCTGACACACCTTCCTGCTTTGGAGATTTGGCACTTCAAAATAAGGGTACATCGGTGCAATAGCTGGCACTGGCTGATAAATGGGAGATTATAGCCTGGCCCTGAACGTGTAAAAATGGGTCCCTAGCAGAACATCTCAGTTAGTGATAGAACGATTATCGGCCGTGGCGATTATCAAATTCGATATCCATGATTTTATTAATAATCGGTATCGGTGCTAAAAAATAAATAATCGGAAAAAGAGCAGCCGATTATTTTTATTTATTATAAATGTTCAAAAATGGTACGTTGTACATCAACCACTTTCATTGAAGATCCAGTAGATTGTGGTGGTGTATAGCTGTGTGTCTCTGACCCTCTCACCTCATGTATTTATAGATTTATCCAAATTACCCTAAATGTATTTTCTCTTTTTCTTGTCTATGTCTGAAGCTCTGTGCCTGTACTTCACGGCAAAATGTTTCCAATGCTGCTACAATGCATTGTTGCCCTTGAATTAAAAAAAGATGCTTTTTATGGAGGGGAAACTGAAACTTTTGCTGCTTCCTGCACTTTCATTCTATTAAAAAAGTAAATAATAATCGTATCGGCTGATATCGGCTATCTGCCTTTTTGATGTCCCACTAATCGGTGATCGGAAACATCGGCCAAAAGTCTGATCGGTCGATCTCTAGCAGAACATCTCAGTACTCACTACTGGGAAGTAATTGTATTTCCTTTCTGTGTATAGACTTGCTTTCCAGTTACTACAGCATAAGACACACAAATGCATGACCTTCTAGTTGATTTAGTATTTTCATATATTTTTTTGTCTCTGTGGAGGACATTGTTTGTATGTTTTTTTCCCGTCATATCATATCACCAGAAATGTTGTCCGGATCAACCTCTACAGCAACCTCTCTGCCATGTTCCATGGAGAGTTCTCCCAGAGGTGACTTTAGACCCCCCCACCCCCCACCCGCCCACACACATGTGCTGTGCTTGTGGTTGGGGGAATTCTACGCCGTTTCAAACCATGCCTCGGGGGCTCCAAACATGTTTATAGCTCAAAGTCCTCCCAAACAGCACCTGCCACTGCACATCCTGATGTCCTTTAATAATAAATGGCTTCCCTTTGAGGCACAGTGTCAAAATGCTATTGGTAGACACTACAAAGAGCTGGTTTCCACAGTGGTGGTGGTTGTGGTATACAGTATATTGTACTCTATCCTTTACTACATGTTCCTTACAGAACAGAGAGTGAAGCGTCTGCGCAATAACACTGGGTTTCTGAGACGCATAAATATGCGAGAACGCCTTTCTCACGCTGGGAATAATCGTTAATTGAACACCATTATCGTTAGCGTGATTGGCTCCGAACGTGACAGTTTCCACCAATCACCGCAAAAATGACTGCCTTCAGCGTGTTGGGGAGAATACTCAGCTGTACCGCCACGTCCTCTAATTACGCACACTGAGCGTTCTGCATGCCGCAATAATGGAAATCCTCATGCATTTCTCTGCACAGGTTTAAAACCGTGTCGCAGGACGATAAGTGAGCCCTGTGAGGTAATTGAATCCATAACATTTAATGGGGATATTACTGTTCATGGCTAAATAATTTCACCCAGTAACGAATCCCACTGCGGTGCGAGCTCTTTACGACTGCTGAGGAGGGAGAGAGGGGTGTATGGGGGGTGCGACTCATCTTTATCTCTCATTGCACGTCATTGTATTTGTCATGACTGTACAAGGCAGTTTGATTGGCAAAGGATTCATAATTTCTATGGACAAGGATTGTTTTCTTGCCCACTCTCTCTTCTCATCATTGCCCCAGATATGACCCTCTCTGCATCTCCACTGGGAACGTAAAGCTTTGTGATTTACCGTATACATGCCGCGGTGCGAGGCCACAGCTGGCACCCTCCAACCTGCTCCTGCTTTTAATGTATCCCCTCTATTAATCAACTCTACTTCATCCTATAGGCCACTGCAGGGTTTATGGGGATGGTACTGTTTAAAGGGTTGGGCTGTGGGGCTGCTGTATGGTGTAGTGGTTTCATTTTATTTATTTTGTATTTCTGTCCGGCGGTCCTTAACGTTTGCTTTGTGCCGCTGGTGGAGCCCTCTGAGACACTGCAGTAAAACTTCCATTTGGAACGGTGCCAGCATGTCTGCGACCCCTTCGCTGGAACTCAGAGTTATATAACTCTTTGAGTTCCAGCAAAAGATGTTTTATATATGACATCTTTTCGCTGCCGTGCATGGCATGAAAAAAGGTGCCGTGGCAATAGGAAACAAGCTTAGGTTTACCATAGCAGGATATTTGTTTTGCTGCATTAGGTTTTGGCGTTGAGTAGATTATTCCACTAATAACATCTTACCCTTTATGCCATTATGTTTAACAACTATGTGATCTGGAGTGCTCAATAAGTGGCTGAAAATGCTGCTCCAACTTGGGCTCAACTTTGTGTAAGTTTCTTGAATTGATTGATTGATCTAGTATATGCATATTCTGGATGCAGGGCATTGTATGTCAATCCATCAGTGTTTGTAGTTTTACAGTGCTCAATTTTCATTACGTGCTGACCCCCTTTTTGAAGAGTTCAACGTGCCAATCTATAGTACACTGACACGTTGTGGGCTTATAGACTGGCCATTTTAACTACTCTAAAATTGTTTTCAAACTAATTAGGGATAAGGCGTTTAGCGCATGATGAAAATGGATCCCCTTGTGCCATTAAAATTTCCCTTGCACAGCAAAATGATAATTTAACCCTGAAATGTACAGTAGAAAACAGAGTAATGGTCGATTTCAGTGTGACAAGTGCCGATAAAATACAAGCTCGTGTCCCACAACATTATGGATTTTGAGCATTCATGCAGTCTTAGCGACAGCTTTGCCACAAAACAAAGGAAGTGAACGCATCTTTCTTTCCAATCAGTATGTGAATTTGCAACAGGCTTCTCCTTCCACCCCTGTGATGACCTTCTGTGACAGATTTCATCGTTTTGATGTCACTTTTCTTTCACGCGATGCATCATCAGATAAGTGCTGAGCAAGGCAAGACTTGACCTTTTATCCCCACACAGGCAACATCCCGGACCACCCCCCATCCCTCCGTACCCGTCTAGGGCAACGGGGAAAGGGCTGAAAGGGTCGCGGTTTCTCAAAGTTTTGGCAAGGATTATCTCCCATCTGTTGAGAAACTGAGCGCCGTTCGCTGACAGGCCGCTCAACCGATCAGTGCAGCGCGGCTCTGGGTTAGACAGATACTGACACAGAGGTGTCTCGACAGAGACACAGAGGTCTCCGCCGACAGCTGCATCCTTCAAACCCTCCAGCTGCATCCTTCACACCCCTGCAGGGAGAGGCCTGCATCCTTTTGCCCCCGCATTCCAGCTCATTCATGCAACACCTCGGAACGATCCATTTTATTTAACGCCCGTTTGCATGCATCACGGCGACTCGCTTTCTGACAGCTTTGAAAGTGGCGTTCTCACGTCTATGGATGGCGCAAACAGGAATGGAGGCAGTAAAGGGAAGGTTGTCAGACTCTCCACGGCTGGCATCTATAAACGACAGCAGGAGTTTCAATCATAGCTGTTAACACACTCGAAATGTTACATCCAACACATCGGCGTCACATGTGTAATATTATTCACCCACACGATTTTCACAGTCAGGCCGCGCGTTGCCATAAAGTTTCTCATGAGGAAATTTCATGAACTTCTTTGTGAGTGGCCTAAAATTTTGAGTGATAATTCGTCCCACTTGCTTGGCCATGCACGGAGGCAAATGTACACTGTACACTGCAAATATAGGATGTTGGGATCTCAACAAATTTCTACGCTCCCACCACTTCGGCCCTATTTGCCGTTATCGCTGAGCTTGCAGCAAATTCTTGCTGATTCTAAGTGCTTGCAGCAGTATAGTTCTTCAAATCTTAAAAGCCATCCTACTCTGGCTCTGTCTACTTGTCCTTGTTTGGAGTGAAGACTGAGGGAAACAACAGGTGACTGAGCAGCTAAACAATGAGTCATATCTGGGCTGTCGCTCAAGGCTCTCCATCTCTTTTCTGCTGTGCTGCTTTGTAGACATAACAAGGCTGACGTGTGACAGCGGTGTAAGTGGTGTGAGTGAGTGGTGTAAGTCGTACATGGGCAACCGGCAGCCCGGGGGGGGGGCACAAGAGTCCCTCACCATCACTTACAATTATTGATTTCAGCTGTTAAAAACCCAAACCTGCGATTATGACCCATTTGAGCCACTTCAGTCTATATAGTAAATTGTTATTTCCTTGCTTTTTACGTCCAATGTATTTGTAATTACGTTGTAGTTCAGCCATAAAGATGAGTTTTTTTTTAAAGGCACAGACACAAGTATCCATAAGTAACTTAAGAAAGCGTATGTGATGTAATGAGTGCATGTAGTTGACAGCCCTGACTAAAATTGGGAGGGGGGAGGTGGCAAAATGGCACCTAAGGAGTTAAAGACAAAATTTATCCTAAATGTTTTCTTACCGATTGGAGACACCTATCCCATTCTGGAGGAAAATAAAATAAAAAGAAATTGGCGGGCGTTCCAAACAAAAAATAGTCAACATAATTAAAAAAAAAAAAAAAAAAAAAAAAAATTTTTTTGCTGTCACTTCCTTCCATCATGTTTAAATAATTGTCTATAGTCAAAGACATGTATTGCCTTGGGCCACATTGTGCAAAATACATTTCACTTGATACCTACCTGCATATACCAAATGGAAAAAGCTTAATACACCGCGTTCCAAATTATTATGCAAATCATGTTTTTGTTTGATTTTCCAACATATTTGATGCAAATGATGATCAGCATAATTTTCAAGTCATTAGCTGTAAATTCTTATTTCAAATGTTATTGAACAAACCTCCTAATGAAAACAGAATTTAGAAAATAAATTAAAAACTTAAAAAGCTCTGTTCCAAATTATTATGCACATCATAGTTTCAAGACATTTTCTAGTTTGTAAAGAACTGAAAATAGTAATTTGTTGAATTCATAGCAATAATGAGGTCATATGTACTGGGAAAAAAAGCTATTTCAATCCAAAACATGTTAACAGGTCCAGTTACATGTTAACATGGGACCCCTTGTTTGATAGCAGCTTGTGTCCATCAAACTTGTGAGTTTATGGAGAGTTTCTGCTTGAATGTCTTTGCAGGATGTCAGAACAGCCTCCCAGAGTTGCTGCTTGGATGTGAACTGCCTTCCACCCTCATACTGTACATGAAGACCAATTTTCAAACAGTCTTGTTCACTGATGAGTGCCGTCCAATAAGGCTGCGACGTCAGCAAGTAGGTGGCGGAGTCATGTTCTGGGCCGGAATCCTAGGGGAAGATCTGGTCGGCCCCTTTAGGGTCCCTGAAGGTGTGAAAATGACTTCTGCAGAGTATGTTGAGTTTCTGACTGACCACTTTCTTCCACTGTACAAAAGCGAAGAATCATGCTTTCTGAAACAAAATCATCTTCAAGCACGACAATGCACCATCTCATGCTGCAAGGAATACCTCAGCTTCATTGGCTGCTATGGGCATAAAAGGGGAAAAAAATCATGGTGTGGCCCCCATCCCCCCCTCCCCCTGACCTCAATCCTATTGAGAATGTGCGGAGCATCTTCGAGCGAAAGATCTAAAGGGGCCGACCAGGTCTTTCCCTAGGACTCCGGCCCAAAACATGACTCCGCCACCTCCTTGCTGACGTCGCAGCCTTGTTGGGACATGGTGGCCATGCACCAACCATCCACTACTCCATCCATCTGGACCATCCAGGGTTGCACGGCACTCATCAGTGAACAAGACTGTTTTGAAAAATGGTCTTCATGTACAGTATGAGGGTGGGAGGCAGTTCACATCCAATTAGCAACTCTGGGAGGCTGTTCTGACATCCTGCAAAGACATTCAAGCAGAAACTCTCCATAAACTCACAAGTTTGATGGACGCAAGCTGCTATCAAACAAGGGGTCCTATGTTAGCATGTAACTTGACCTGTTAAGATGTTATGGATTGAAATAGCTTTTTTTCCCAGTACATATGACCTCATTATTGCTATGAATTCAATAAATTACTATTTTCAGTTCTTTACAAACTAGAAAATGTCTTGAAACTATGATGTGCATAATAATCTGGAACAGTGCGAAACGCACTTTTCCAAGTTTTTAATTTATTATCTAAATTCTGATTTCATTAGTAGGTTTGTTCAATAACATTTGAAATAAAAATTGACAGCTAATGACTTGAAAATTATGCTGATCATCATTTGCATCAAATATGTTGGAAAATCAAACAAAAACATGATTTGCATAATAATTTGGAACACGCTTAATACTGTATTTGGCGAACGCCCAGCACTTTGAAAACATAAAAAATGGCCGGGTGAGAGTTGGCCAAGCTGTGATTTATTCAAAAGCCATGTTTTCGACAGCTTCTACATTATTCAATTTTCCGACTTTTGCAATTTGCTTCATAGCGTTTTGCAGGCTTGGGCTAAAAGCATGCCCCATACAGCAAGTGAAAGCTTGACATTTAGCGATTGCACGGCACTTTGAAATGTAAAATATGAGCGAAATCTGAAAATCTGAAAAGACAAGTGTTTCGGGCATGTGTAGACAAAAAAAAATTAAACAAACGACACGGGGCAGCACAAGGCAGATCATAAGTGATGTTATGAAGCAATATATAGGAGCGGGCAATGATAAGAGATATCAAGGTAATGCAACCTGGACTAGTGAATTGTTTTAACACCCAAACCACACAAATGTATAATGTAGGTGTATTAGGGAATTAGAATGGTCACCAAAGTAACTTTGGGTAAGAAACGCCTCATTCCCAATGCTAAATGTCCAAAAACTGGCAAGAGTAAATTAAACAAAAATCGGGAGCCGGTAGTGGCTCTCATCTACATCAAATTCATGACAATTTTAGTTAGTAGTTGCTTCATAGATTTAGATTATTATTACAAAGCATTACATTTCACACTATAGGCTGACATTTTGGGCATTTGAAAGTGTGTGCATGCATGTGTGGTGTGGTGTCATTTTTCAGAATGGGGCTCCAAGGAAAACAAAAAGGTTTGGGAACCACTGGTCTACGAAATCAGATCCCTTCTTGTGGACTTGTGCTGCAGTTTGCTTTTTATTGCCATTTGTAACATTACAATTAACCCTGGTGTTGTTGTCCCCGTGAGCTGGCTGCCGCAGGTATCAGATAAATGTGTTTTTCTGGGTGCTATGTTATGATGAATCGTGTTCTAACTTAGTGTTTTCGGGAAAGATCAGCACTAGGAGATAGCAGCCAGGAGGATGCATTTCTTTTCCATTGGCTTTGGGCTGTGGCGTTTCTTTCCTTCCTCTCTGTGCTGCATGTCATCCCGATAAGCTCTAAGAAATGATCACTAAAGGAAGGCCAAATGTATGCCTGTCTGGGACGGGTCATTTGTTTTATGTCCTACCTTTTGATGTAAAAAGGACATCTCGCTTGATTGATCTTCCTTTCAACCTCACCCGTTTTTTTTGCACTCGTGCACTTCCACGGCCTGTAGTGTGTGTGTTTGCGTGCATGGAAGTGTGAAGTGAGGCTTTTCGATTGTGTTGACGCTGCATATCTACGGTATTGCATGCATTGTGTTCCGGACGAGTCAAATGAGGTGCATTAAATGTGGTTCATCTAATGAGGCGTCCACATTCCCAGTCCCTCTGTGGGCTCTGGAAGTTAAAAAAGATTAACAAATTAAATTGAATGGACTTGAGGAACCTGCCGGCATATTATGTTTCATTATTGCAGCCCCGCAACGTCGCAGCAGGATGGCATATAAATGGTTGCAGACCCTATGGACTTTAATGCTGAATGCTCAAAGCATTCACATCAAATAAAGCAAATGCCTGCACAGCACACACAGTGAGACATAGTCCAGCGATTGCTGCAGTGATGGTGTTATTTTGGAAGCTTATAATAAATGAGCAAGGCAGTATGTCTTGGAAAATAATTGGCACAGCCAGCAGCCTCGCTTCATCAACCCACTGACCCACAGTGATCCACTTGTCCAGCCTTGCTCTACTGTATGTGTCCAACTTATTCGCTAGTCAGTTTTTCAGATAATATCAATCCACTGTTTTTATCTTTCTGTCCCGTTGTGCTGCTCTGTCTTCTTAATGAGGTTTAATTTGTAGAATCAGTGTTTGGTTTTGAACTTCTGCGCACTTTAATAAAGTAAAGTGTTTATGTAATTTGTCTTTGAGTTTTGAAGCTTCACTTAAGGTTTTTGTGTGTGGCAAGAATTCATACACGGAACTTTGCTTTTTTTAAGTATACTAGCTGTATAGCAACAAGTAAACTAGTAGTATACTTTAGAGTATACTTAGGAATACTTTAAGGTGTTCCAGGTTAGGATACTTTTCTGTTGAAGTAAACTTGAAGTCTACTTTTGTATTCTAAGTATGAAACAAGTATACTTATAGGGCACATTTATATCTACTGCTTTTTGCTAAGGGATACCAGTTCCAAATTTTTATTTTTTTTTTTTTAATAATTCCAATCATATTTACACCATTTGATGACATTTATTTCGCCTTCCAGATCCAAGCTAAAGAATTAGTCCATAATTCCATGCTGTATTGTTGGTGCCATTAGGATTGAACAGTTAACTTGCGATTAACTAGTTAATACTGACACCCTTAATAGCAATGTGCAATAAAATAAAATAAAATAATTAATAATAATAGAAATTTGAAAAAAGCTACTAACTTTACTTTTATTTTTTTTACTTTAACTTTTATTGTTTTGTTGTACTGATTTTCATGCCTTTCTTCTATGTCTTTGATGTACAGCACGTTGGTCAGCTGTAGGCTGTTTTAAACGTGCTTTAGAAATAAAATTGAATCGACTTGACTTGACTGTAAAGTTTAATGATTTAAAGTTATTACTTCTATACAACAGACATTTGCAACTTAAAGGTAAATAGCCTTGGTATACACAGGCCTTAATTTTTGCTCAACATTTGGTTAAAAAAATGAAAGCCTGGGGGGAATGAGACACATTTCCTCGTCTAGGAGTGCATTGTTGCTCAAAATATGTTTGACAAAATATGTCAATGTTCTCTGCCGTTTTCTACCAGTTCGGTGAACCAATACAGTATTATATAGAGTTTGCTCCATGCATTTTACCCGGCATCCCTCTACACCAGAAAGCGCACTGGCTGAGCCAGGCTGAATTCAAAGCATCCTACTCCTATAGTGTGCACCTTGCAAAGAAAAGATACATTAGATACAGCGGCACTACAGCCGCTACACACATCTCCAACTGTCAGAGGGAATGAAGCCAGCTCCATCCAGCTCACTTCTAAATAAGAACAGCCCCCCCACCATGAGGGTAAACTCATATGGAGCACTTTAATGTCCCTCAACTCCTTCCAGGCATGGAATATTGCTTGCCTCAGCAAAAGGTAAAGAGAAGTGAAGACGAGGCAGTGTGGCATGGAGGCGCCAAGCGGGTGTCCACCTGGAGGGAGGAGACGGACACTGTGAGACAATTTGTGCTCTACTATACTATTGCTCTGCTGCAATCAGTTGCCGCTGTAGGGGACATCTTAGTTGTCCTACACTTGCAAAATCGTGTCATACAGCTGCCCTACTCGCATGCATTTGTGCCATATGTCCCAGCAGCAGTCCAGTAGCCCTGAAGGGCATCCTATGGGTGATTTGGCCATGGATGCAGCATGGCATTTATCCTCCTTTACCTTGACCCTGCGTGTTTCTTTGTTGTTGTCCAGGTTGCAGGTGTTGACCTTATGGTCACTTGTGTCATGGATTTGTCAAAGGTTTGTGTGCATACCATAAACATCTGCTCTTAAAACGCGGGAACTCTACTGATGCCTCACTTCGTATGAAATAAAGCAATCACATCGACATACTGGTTATCAAATTGAGCCAACATAATCATTGGGCAATCTCAATAACAATGAAATCATGTGACACTTTTTTTTTGATGGCATGCCAGCGCCGTAACGGACCCAGACTTGGACACACATGCCAGCAGGCTCCATTTCTATAAAGTATGATGTACTGTAAATATTGACACTGACATATTGGCCGTTCAGTTTTCAATGTGCAGAAGTGACCCCTCGTTTGCTCAAAATACCACGGATTATGAACCGAGCGTGCAGTTGCTGTGAAAATCAGCCAGTTCGACACGTTTGATTGACATTCGATCACAAATGAGTTTGTGTGTTGAGCTGAGAAAAGGCTGGTAATGTGGTTAGTTTAACCTGAATGTAACCTTAATTGGTATCATTGGCAACAGCTGTGTTTACCCCACTGTTCCAAATGGCTGCTGCTTAAAAGGTCTATTATCATCAGACAGAATGTGTGGTAGAGCATCAGTGTGTGATTATCTCCCTGCTTGTCTTCCTGCTGCCGTTGTTACCAAGCGCCTTATCTTTCCCTTCCAGGAGGACCAGTCACCACAGTAGATTGAAATATATTTCAGCAAGGTCAGGAAGGCCTTATTCACAATGTCTGAAATGACAATGAGATGTTTATGGAGTGGAGATCAATCGCTTCTTGGAGCGTCGTTTTGTGCTTTAACTTTTGAAGAGCTCTTTGCACTCTGGGTATGATGAATGTTTCAGAAATGCTCCTCTGGGCCTCTGGCAACCACCTGATGCAATGAGGCTGCAATTGTTTTTCTTTTTTCTTTCTTTCTTTTTTGCCTCTTAACATTTGGGTTTTTTCTGATTGCAGCGTCGCTTGTGTTGCATTAATGCCTCTGTTGGAGTAGATCTGCATTAAAGACCATATTCTACTTCTTCTTCCACTTCATATACGCAGGCAATTTGTTTTCTTTATTGGTGGGAGATTGTACAAATCAACCGAGTTCTGTGAATGTCAAATGCTGCTAGTGCTGCAGAGAATCTCATTTATTTTAAAACACATCTAAAGACAGTTTGTCGCTGCCTTTTCTTTTCTTTTCTTTTGCAGTGTAATTGTAACTGTAACTGCTTGTTTCGTCTGTGTGAACTACCGGTACGTTGAATCGACTTGTTGACATGTGCTATAGCTCAGAAATAGAACTGCCTTGCCTGGCCATTGAAACGGCGTCCAGAGTCCATATTGCACCTCATTAATTTCACTGTGTAAGACGGAACCCCTGGCATTAGCACTCCTTCACTGTGTGCATGAATGGAGCTTTTTGTGTGAAGATCTATGCAGCTGACCCCATAATCATATCCTCTCATTTGTCCTGGTAGAGATGAGACAATGGACCGCTGTGTTCTCTCTGGTAGTCGGACAGCTTGTCCCCCAAAGGTCCAAGAACTCCCACATGATAGTGTTGTGACATCTGCCCGGGAAATACAGACTGTATTCTGTATACGTGACCTTGGGTGCACACTGTGTTTCGCTGTATCTGGGAAATATCATTTCAGTCTGAGTAAGCTGTAGTGACTGACAAGTCTAATTGTCAAGTAGTTAGCACTGTACTGTAGATGTAGCCCATAGGCCATCTGGCTTTGTGCATTCCATAAACGGGACTTTTTATTTTTTTGCTATTGACACCATTACAAACTGTGGGGAAAAGTTGTTCGTTTTAGCTAGAAATATTGCCAATTAATTAAATTGTAATCTAAATTCTTCTGGTATCACAGGGAAATTTGAAGCATGACCAGTCTGTGTTACTATTATACACTCATGTCTAGCCTACAGCTGTGGCTTTCAAGCAGTTGCCCGGGGACCACCAGTGGTCCCTAAGGGCGTTCCTGGAAGTCTTGTTAGAGTTGCTAACCCATAAATCGTCCCTTCTACAGTATAGACTCTTGAGTAAAACTGTTGCTAAACTCCAATGCTCCCCAAACTGCTGTAATCCAATCACAGATACCGGTAAGCATACTGTAGCATATATGATAGACAAAACATTTAACCTGCCAGAGCACATAAAGGGTCCAACCCATAAATTGGGACATACCATTGAGACCACTTACAGTATATTGCTCATGCCTAGAACCGGCCCTGCTCAAATGCATAACATATAATGTGCCTTGAGGTTGCAGGCCAATAGAAGGGGCGAGCGCCATCCAGGCTCCTTCACGTGCATCGTCCCACTCCAACCCTCCCTTGGTGTCTGGCCGTCATCCTGACCCGCGCTGCTCTGCGTTGGGGTGGGACAGCAGGGACAGCATGACGAGACGCAGGGGGACCGTCTGTGCTGCCCCATCAGCGGGCCCTCGCCACCTGGCCGCTCAGGGGGAAGGAGGGAGGAGGGGGCAGGCGCATTGTGGAGGAAACGGGTCAGCGGGGAAGGAGAGAATTCATCTCCTTTTCCCCCCCTCTCTGATTCACTTTCTATCTCCTGTGCCTGCATGTTGCCTGTTTCTCTCTTTTCTCACTTTTTTGTTCTCTTCTGCACCCATGGATTTTCTCCTCTGTTCTCCAAGGGCGGATGAAACATTGCCCAATTGGGGGGGCAGGAGAAAATGGTATGGGAGCGGCTTCCTATACCATTTTCAGTTATAGGACTTTTATTAGGCAAGTAAAGCATCAATAATAACATCAGTTGTTGTTGTTGAAGTTGCACGCAGCATGCATAAAGCTAAAGCTAAAGGTCTGACTCAGAGTTTTCTGTTTTCAATGATTAAATGGTGTTGGTTTAGGGGTGCCACAATTGTAGTTAGTTTGTAGCAGTAGTAGTGGTTCAAATCATTTTAAATATAAGCACTTTAATTTGAAATATTGGGTTGTTTGGTTTTGGGTTGTTTTGCATGCCATCATGTTTGGTGGAGCAGTCTGGGCATTTAGGGGGGCATTGCCCCCCCATACCCATGCCTAGATCCACCCCTGCAGTTCTCTGCCCTGATCACATTTTTTGTTTGATTT
This sequence comes from Benthosema pterotum, assembly GCA_039105355.1. Lineage (NCBI taxonomy): Eukaryota > Metazoa > Chordata > Actinopteri > Myctophiformes > Myctophidae > Benthosema > Benthosema pterotum. The sequence continues at coordinate 12,195,562 of CM076975.1, read as the reverse complement.
TTTTTGTTATTATACACCCCACCCCTCCCCCCTCTCTCTCTCCAACTGCCACACCATGTGCCATCAAGTCCCAGTGGTGGATGGTTTGTAGTCTGGCCGTCTGTGTCAGACTGGACCCTGTGGGTTCCCTGTGTGTTCCCCTAGTTCACTCTACAGTGTTGTTTAATTGTGTAAAAAAACGGAATATGTTTCTCGTGCTCCCAGAGTTACTTTAAAGGTGATTATTTTTAAGCTACCGCGTGTTGTTGAATGAGCTCTCAGATCAAGCCTGGCTTTTATAGCAGCCCACAGGCAAACATATTCGCAATGAGTGATGAAACAAAACATCTTGACACCGACAGGAATTTGTTCAAGGTGTCAACAGAGTTTATTGAGGGAATATAAAAATCATGCTTCTACAGAAGCTTAAAATGAAATGTCTGGGTTTTGTCAACAGAAAGGCTCATTGTGTGCAAGTTTTTCCTGGCAAGGAGTTCCAGCTTGAGGGGGTGTTACAGACAGAATTCAGTTACAATTATGCATTACAATATTAACTGCACTGCATGAACTGCAGTCAGTAGAGTGTTGACTTGTGCGCACAAGTAGACCATGGCCTACTTGTGCTCAAGCAGAGTGAGCGAGCGCTTCATCATCCCAGAGGTGCCTCAGCAGAGAGCTGACCCTCAATCTAGATTGGACATGGTTGGACACTCGGGAGAGGGCAGGGCTTACTACAAGGTCTATTGAATAATTGTGACAAATTTTACCCATTTTACCTAGGTAAAATGGGAGGTTCTAATGTAGACACACCTGTTGCTGGTGCTCCAGCCTTTGGCTCTCCAGGTCAGCCTGGTGACCTCGGTGAGAGCCATCTCCGTGGCCATGGCGCTCTGCATCAGGATCTGACTCTGTCTGTTCAGCTTCTTCTGCTCCACCAGCATCTACAGGTGACACACAGCCAGGGTGGACATTTTTGTGATTTGTTTTTTTCCATGGACATACAGAATGAACAGACAATAATAATATAAGCAGAAACACAAAAAGAAAATAAGAAATATCCCCAAATGACCACACCAGGTTCTACTCTGAGAGTACCATATAAATATAGCCGTAGCTTGGTCTCTCAGAGTTCTCACACTCGCACACTTGCCGTCGTCTATGTGCATTATGGCTCATAATCTGCTCAAAATGTATTTGGTGAATGAATTTGGTGCTTGGTTGAAGGGATATTTTACTTTACTTTTTGTCATTTTATGGTCTACTCAGTCTCATGTTAACACCCCAGAAAGCACAAAGAGGTGTCCTTTGTGCTTTCTTCACACCCTCATGCTCTCATTTCTCCTCTTCATCCTCTACATTTGGCTGCCTTATTGGGCGTGTCACAACTGCCCTTTTCACCAACTCTCTCCACCATAATGTGGTGACTATGTTTCGCACACGTCCGTCCGTCCACACGCCTAGTATGGACGGACGTATAGTATAGTTATCAGGGTGACGTTGCTGACGTCTTCGCCATCTCTCCCGAAAAGCTCTTCCTTGTTGCGTGCGATACTCCTTTCGCCGCTCTTGCTTCTGCAGGTGACCAGCCCACCTGTTGCTCCTCTCCTTCCTCGTCATCCTCCTCGTTCAACTCCTGCAGCTCCTCCTGACCTTCCAACTCTGCTCGAACACAGTTTTTCCTACACATGCCTCCCGGCACCACCGATCTCGTAGGGCAGACAGATTTCTATAGGTCCTTCCCTGTGTCCTCATCTTGTGGCCTTGTGGTTCTTCAGGCTGGCTTGACGAGTTCTCTGCAATCGGAGCTCCTTCTCTTTCACGTCTCGGAGTTTCGTGGCGTTCGTGGCCAGCTGTGTTCCCTCGCCGGACTTACTGGTCTTCCTCCTCTTGCTCAGAAGCATCTTGTTGTCGAGTTTGTTGAAGTAGACTCCGTCACCGTCTCGGAAGACGAAGAAATACGTCTCTTCGTAATCCTTGCTGGCTTTGTTCTTCACCTCGCAGTCGTATTCTTGAGCCAGGTGGTAATCTCTCTTGCGCTTGCGCGTTGCTGATGGCTTCTGGCCAGCCTTATGATCAGGCGGAGTCCCTGATTCCTTGCTTGGCAGGAAATAACCGACACACTCTGAACCAACGGCCTTATCTTCTCCTGTTGCTTTGATCAGGGCGTGAGAAGCCATCTCCACGTCCATGGGTGCCGACATGTCTCTAGGTGCGGGATCAGA
>CM076975.1:12145861-12188361 GCA_039105355.1 Benthosema pterotum | reverse complement strand
TAAACATTCAGTTTCTGTGAGTGTGGAGAACGCGTTAGCAACAGGCTAACGCTCCAGTGTGCAGCAGTTGCGTCTCTGTTTTGTGAACTTTCTGCACACATCGATATTAAAGGGGGAATCCAACTCTGCCCATTTGCCTTTCTGTAAAACAACTGCCCCTGCCCAGCCCACAGCAAAATCAGCCCCATAAAACCCATCCTGTTCCCGTCCATGCGTGACGTAGCTAGTTAGCTTAGCCTACAGACAGAGATAAGTAAACTCCGTTCACTTCATGGGGCCAGTCTAATGGAGGATTTTCTGCATACGGCAACAGCCCAGCTTTAACGGTCTTAAGTTGCTTTATTTTTAGATCGTTTTAGTAATAGTACAACATAAACACTATCGTACAGTAAAACGGCTACTGTACAATAACTGTACCATTGACATGTTGAAAACATCCATAAAACAGCTCGTATTTGTAACGCCTTCGATTAATTTCCAACTCCAGTTTGTCCCTATTTGAGCTACATGAACAGCGCTTGAGCGCTCAGTTTCTGACCCCTCAATGTCGCAACTCTACTAGATACAACCGGCTACCCATCATGCATTTCACCCGCATTACAGAAGGAGGCGAATGTGGTTGCAAATAGTGCATTGATACCACGACTGTGCTATTGAGTGACACTTTTTTGTCCATACTTTCATTGCACTTTAACTTTGCACAAACATTGGAATGTCTATTATTCTATGGGTGTGAATTGGAGTGAAACTGGAGAACGGCGCTTCAATTGTTTTAAACTAGCTACTAAGTACTCATACATAGAGTATAGACAACTCCTTCCACTTCATGGGGTCAGTCCAATGGCTCTTCTGCTTGGACTTGAATGGAGAATGGGGACAACGAATAGGAACAAGTCCTGGACCCGAAGTACGAAGCACATTGACTCAGGCAACAGCCCAGCTTTAATGGCCACAGATTGCTTTATTTTAGATCGTTTTAATAATAGTACAACATAAATGTTATTGTACAGCAACACTACTATACAATACCGTTGACATGTTGAAAACATGCACAAAACAGCTCGTATTTGCGCCGCCTTCGTTGAAAACAATTCATTTCCAACTCCAGTTTGTCTTCAGTTCAGCTGCATGAACAGCAGCTCGAGCGTTCAGTTTCTGACCCCTCAATGTCGCAACTCTTCTACTAGCTGGCTCTGGTAGCTACTAGCTCCGTTAGCCTCTTATCCTCGCTGATAATACAGCAACGAGGCTACGTGGCTACTAATAACATGGACTTCATCCTGTTATGTCTGGATATGCAATTTAGAATGGATATGCATTAAAGAATGATAAGGGAGTCGAGGCACAGAGCTTCTCAGTTAACGTCTTTAATTCTTTCTTTAAAACAACCAAACGAACCAACTAACCAACTGACTTCCTGGTTAGCTTACCCATAATGCATTTCACTATGACAACATGCGAAGGCATTGCATTTGCACTGACTATCATTATAAATTATAAATTCATTATAAATTCCGACGTCGCTGAAAGCTATGTATTTCCAACTTGATTTAGGCTATTATAATGTTTGTTCCGATAAAGAGTCAACACCCGGGCTCTTATAATGTGTATAACATGATTGTTTGTTATCCGCCTGTAAATGTCTGATATAAAACAGCTCTCAGGCGTTTTTCTTTTTCCTTTTTTTGCCCGCAAAACGACCATTTCATCAAAACAGTTAAAGAAATATAGATATTCTAAATACACATTTGTTTTGGAATGTTTAATGTCATGTATTTTTTATTATCTACTAAGTCCCAATGAATTACAACTGCCCCCTACCAGAGCTAAAATGTCTAAAACAAAATAAATCAAGGAATGTAAATCAATGAACACAAATCTTTTACTTTTCTAATAAAAGGACATGTATTAGCATTGGCATTGTTATTTTTATAAGACCCTTAAGGCTATTCAGTCTAGTACAGTAGAGTCTTTGACAGCTACATTTAGTGGGGGTGGTTATGTTATTTAAATGAGACATTAGGGGTGGAGTGGATGACCCTTGGCCCTCCCATTGTTACCACCCACCTCTACCTACTCTAGGTGAGAAATCGTCCTGGAACTTTGAGTGGCTTTTTCTCAGCTTTTTATTTTTGTAACACTTAGATTTAAATGCTCATAGTTACTCCAAAAATGCTCCAATTTCCTTGAGTGATATATCATATGAAAGCTCACATTGCATACTTTAATAATCTGTAAAAAACAGAAAATTGACCTCGGCTACTTGAGGCACAAAGCGTCAGATGCTGTCACATATATATTATGTTTTTATTACTCTTTTAGTTCCTATGATTAGTGACCATTTCTGACCTTGCTGTTACTACTTGTTTTCTGCTTTCCGCCGCATGTACTTCCCCCCAGACCTTGTTGTTCATTTCATCGCCTTCCTTGGTGGGACCCAACCTCACCGACTGATGGATAGACTGTACACTTATACCGCACCCGAAGGGACAATTTGTCTCACTGCATTCGCATTTATAGCTCACCAATGGCAAATGTAGCAAACTGGCCTGTACATTTCATACACCCTTGGAAGCAATATTGATACGAGCTGGCGGGGGAACTGGGGATTGGGGTAAGTGGAGACGGAGATCAAAAACTGTTACGAGATCACTGCTGACCTTGTGAGTTGTTATTGCATCCTTTATACAGGCAGCCATGATGTATCAGTGCTGGTCAGTATAATCAAAGAGGGATCGATTTGGCATGCATGCAAAAACAACAACCTCAAACCACGACACCAACGTTTAGAATGGTTAGATTTTTGTTGGCCAGTCTTCATGTTCTCTAGGCCTGCTGTAGGATGTGACACATGATATGTAGGACATATTATGTCCCACATATGGGAGGTCCTGCAGACCTCACAGATCTCTGGGAGATCTGTATTTATTACTATCCTTGGCCTTCTAGAACTTTGGAAGGCCAAGTTTGCTCCACAACTTTCTTGCCTCACTCTCTCAGTCCTTCTGTGGGTTCATCTTTCTTTGTGGAGTGATTGCTACAATTTCATTGGATTCTACACACTATATGCAGTAGGTCGATAAGATCTGCCTGCTTGATAAGTAACCTGCTGGGAAGTATCGGTTGATAACAGTTGAAGTGGGTGCTATGGCACTGGTTTAGCCTGTGTATACGCAATGTTTATAAAGACTGGAGAGTTGGTTGTTCCCTATGGGGGAGTTTCTGATACTGCCTGTAAGTTCCTGATAGTCCCTGATTACCTTTCATCCATAACTGTAGTTGCAGTTGCCAGAGCATCTTCAAATGACTCTCCCGGCTTACAGTAATTCTAGGTCTATGTACATTATGTACATTCTGTCCCTGATTCAGAAACAGGTCATTGTTCTTGGACACTATAAGGTCAGTGATGGCCAGGCCTGATAGCGTCTGGTCCTTGTCTGCACAGTATACTAACCGAGCCATGGTTGACACACACACACACACACACGCGCGCGCACACACACGCACACACACACACACACACACACACACACACACACACACACACACACACACACACACACACACACACACACACACACACACACACACACACACACAGGCTGCTGGCCCCCACCGTGGTCTGAACGCTGGTGACAAAAGAGCGATGGACATGCTGATTCATCACCCCGAGTGCAATTGATCTTACTCGACCCAGATACTGGTGGAGGAACAGAGACGTTATTACATTGTTCAGGGGAACAGTGCAGGCACCTTTCGAAGTGGTGCTGCAGAGGACTGTGAGTGTATGTGTGCTTTCATACTCTTCCTTAACAGAACCATGAAGACAGTGTAGCATCTGTTGCATTTGAATGTGAAGAAGGAGAATGGCCCACTTTGAGGGCTTGGTTTGATTCACTGCAATCTGTCGTCATGGCTGGTAATACAACGTAGGCCTATACTATTTGTGTAGGTGATACCCAGTTTTGGTCAATATTACTTAGGAAAGTAACTTCTTTACTTTACTAGTTACCCCTTAGACAAAGTAATATCATTACTTTACTTATTACTGGAATCAAAGAGTAATATATTACATATTACGTTATTACTTTCCCAAGTTCTCAACTCCTACATTTGAAAACTAGAGATGTACAACATAATCTGTTTAGCGAGCTCTTTTTAGAACTGAATCCAATTTATTGTAATAATAGTAGTCTCTTTGCCTCTTTGACTTTTTAAACTTTTTCACAATTGTTTTCAAAGACAGTTGAGGTCTTGTATTTAAAAATAAATACAAAATATATCAGCAAGCGATTTGTAGTGTACATAACTGTGCGCAGGATGCAGCGTGTGGACTGGATCTGTAGTGCACATCTCTGTTGTTACAGTATCTGTCGATAGCTTGTAAATCTGTTCTATTTGTGCATGCAACAACAAGCTCATTTTAAAAAGTAACTTGGCGTTACTTGCAAAGTAATGCGTTACTTATTACCCATTTTTGCAGAGTAATCTCGTTACTTTACTTTTTGGAGCAAAAGTAATAATATTACAGTAATATGTAATCTAAAATTAGTTACTGCCCAACACTGGTGATACCCAGTCCCCATTTTCAAACCCCACTGCCCTAAGACTCAATGTTTCAGCTAAACCCCATCCAAGCCCCCTTGAACTGTACAATAAACTGAACGTATAAGACAGAATGTTGGTGTTGATCGGTCTGGCAGTTTGCCAAACGAGGTCCAGATGAACGAATTCGGACAGATAGGGATAAAGAGGTGCATGCCGTCCCTGCAGGCAATCTGATGCCATCAAGGGACGACATTTTAGTCACACCATTTGTGTGCAATAATGCTATGCCATCACACACGTTGAGAGTGGAAGCGTTCAGGAGTGTTGTCCTAACGTTGCTTCCACCCATTAATTTGCTCAACGGTGGATCTCATCTCCTACTGTCTCTCCAGGTCTAATGAATCTTCCTAGTGGAGCATAAAGATGATTGATGGGCAAAGATTACGGGCAACGGGGGGATGCTGGGATGAAGAGGGGGAGTGGTGAAAAAACTGACACGAGGCGATAATGGGAGTGTGGAGGCAGACTTATGGCAGAGTGCAGCACTTCTGCTGAAAAGCGAACATATAGCCTGCGATGTTTAGCAGTCACTATTTGAGACGGAGAGGGCCCGATTTTTGTAACATGCGCAGTCCGTGACGCGGCGTGCAGCCTGTGACAAATTCCCTTATTATTTTCGGCACCTTTCTTCTTCCCTTAGCCACTATTGCTTTTCCAGACAACTTTATTAGCGACTGGAGGTGTGGTCTTGGGTGTTTAATTTCGTCAAATAGATAATGGAATTTAACCTATACCATGTACCCAGTTTGAGAAGGCAGAGCGCATATCTGTGCGCCATGGAGATGTCCAAGTGGAACAGCTGCTGCGTCAGTTCACTTCATCTCCTTATTTATTGATTGTCCTATAAACAGCTGTATAATTGCCAGCTGTCAGTCACTTTATCCATTGTGTTAATTATCTTGTGACATTGCTGCTGCGGTTTTACCATGAGCCTATAGTTTATTTCCAAATAGCCGACAGATACGTTTTGCTTGATCCCGTTTCTGCCGCCATCGGTGTATGAATGTGTGTGTGAATGGGTGAATGTGATGCACAATCTACTTAGAGCTACAGTATATAAATGCACCATTTACCATTTTATATTGTACTGGTCTCCATGACAAGTTTGTGAGCATTGAATTGTTTCCTCCGGTTTGTCATTTTCTTCGTTTAATATCGTGTTTTGCTGTCATGCCCCCAAAATGAGCTAATTACAGCAATGGACAGGAGTCAAACTGTGAGGGATGACAGTGGGTCTCAGATGACGGTTGATGGATTAACGTGCCTGTTTATTTTAGAGCCTCAAACATCCGTTTATTAATTTCGGAAACATTACTGCCGGCTGTGAATCTTTGATGACAGCTGCTCACCACGCAATGACCATATTGTCACCCAATCCCCTTTTGTAAAATGCTATAGAAATTCAGACAAAAACAGCGCTACAGTGGCATTGTTTAATTGAATTTCTCATTTAATTATTCTGTCTGAATAAACACTGGCTGGGTACCAAAACAAGCGACCCCGTGGTCTTTACGCTCAAAACGGAGATGTGGGAATGCTTGTGAAAAGTAATGAAGTACATGACTTCACCCCTACAGAATATGTGAACTTTGAAACATGTCTATAGAGCGCTGAAGATCCAGTGTCACTCACCCATCAAGTACTATCTCGAGAATAACATGAGGTCATAAACTCGTCTCATACTCTACAGTATAAGCATTGTAAATAAACTGTCTCTGTGAAATTGTCAGCAGTTGTACATGTCTCCATGGGCTAGCAGCCTGTATCTGACATATTCATACTGTACATAGCCTGAACACCCAGGCTTTCATTTTTTGTCTGTGTTGCAAAAAAGGAAATCCTGGAATAAATCGTTAACCACGGTGGCCTAGAAGTTGGAGTGAACCTTTCGGGATGGGCGTCGCTAAATGAGGGAGGGGTGGGGGAGGTTCTGGGGAGGTGCTGACTGCACGTTGGTGAGGTCAAAACGGATCTACCGGGCCTCTAGGCCCAAATGCTTTCAGCTTAGGCCAGTCTATGCTGCATACAACACGAGTCATATTTCATGTAGTCTGATTCTGGCAAAAATGTAACTAATTCAACAGCAGTAACAATAGCGTTTTTTCTCACAGTCTGTTGATTCTTCTTATCCATAAGATTGAAACTGTATTAATATTCATGAGGTGATCAAAAATCCCCAAACGGGGATTGCAATGCAATTGCAATGCAAGTTATTTGGATCTTGCTGGTACGTCCCTCGCATTTACACTGATGTTAAGGTCCAGTCAAATACCATGGAATAAATATCTGTCCAGCTCTTTCAAATCAGATGGATGAGATTCAGGATATGCACGTGCACTAATGAGATGGATCTCGTGGGGGTATCATAGCATAACCTATACAGTTCTTGGAAGGAATCTCACCCTGCTGGATTGAGGGTTTTACTTTTTAATGCTCACATTGAAGAGCTGTGTGCTGATTTGTATTGGATTCCTAAAGGTCAGGCCATATGGGGGGAAGAGTCCACGTTGCAGTATGCTATTGCTTATGAAGCTGGATTTCAAATACCACCCAGCACTACGAGCTTTGAACATGTTTGTTATGTTCACCGCAGCCTTTAATAAACACAACAAAGCAGTTACTGTATGTGAAATCGGAACACTGCAATATTCACATTGCTACCAATTATGCAAGTATTTCCCCTCAGGGATCAAACACTGAAGTTCATACAATACATCCATCTTTGAGACTGCAGACAGTCAGATGGACAGGACAAGGTCTAAATGTTATGATGGGTTGAACACGGTGGGCCCTATTGCAAACAAGCATAATGCGTTATGCATGATGTTGTCTACAGTTAACAATTTTGTTCACTGTTAGGATTCGAAGGACCGAACCACGGATCGTTGGATGACCTGCTCTACCTCCTGAGGCACAGCCGTGGGTAGAATCGAATTGATGAAGATATTTACAAATAAATATATCATTAAATATGACCTTCGTTTGAGGCATTCATCTGTTCAGATACTGCAGGGTCTATTTATTTATATCCCTGGCGGAACTCATTGCGCTCTGTTTTCCTGCTGCGAATGAATTAAGCTTCTGCTGAACCCTCGCTGTGCCTTTGGAACTAGCCTGGGCTCTCCAAAGCCCAAAAATTGGCTGACAAATTCCCCATGATATAGTCATCCCACAAGTGTTACTTCAGCCAAATACAGCAGCAATTAATTTACACTTGATCTCATCCATTGCCTAAAGGATCTGGCAGGACTGCCATATACAATGACATGGACATAATAATTTTGGAATCATGAGTTGGCATATGGCTGTACTTAACATTTGGCTAAGCATAACTGGTTATCCTAACCCTAAGCCTTGTTTTAATAATTGCTTCGTACACAATACATGGCGTTTTGGAACGGAAATTCAGAAATCACTGCTGTTCAGTTCTTCACTAACAAAGAAAATGGAGCATATCACTCCAGTCTACCATCTATCTCCCTGCATGATGTCAAAACAATTGATTTCAAAACACCGTAGTTGGTAAAGGATTGTGTTTTAGAGCCAAAATGATGAACCATCCATATTTCTAAGGCCATCTGGGACGTCTGCTTTATGACCTCTTAATCTAAACTAATGTAGAGAAGCATGCTCTCAGTGTTTATGCACCACAGATCTGGAATGAACTCGGTCTGTCTGCTCTCAGAATAATTTGTCCCTTCAAAATAAGTGTTGAACGTCTGGAAATCCTGGTAATATAATAATAATGAATAATTTACAAGAGCAAGTGTGTCTTACAGCAAGTGTGCTGAAGCAAACACGGCTTGTGCCATGCCCAAATGAGTCTGCCAGCTTGTGGGGTTCCGGGTCAGCTATGCCCAGATAGGGAGTCACACAGACACGTTCGGCCTGTCTTTCATAGTAAGGGCGCACTGCATTCACAATGTTCACAATCGCAGCATGTTACACAAGGAATCACGCACAGACTCATACACACACAGTGTAACAGACAAGACACTTTAGGGTGGGAAGTGAAGTCTCATGGATTGGTCCGTATATGGAGTGTGTTTTGAGTGTATGGGGTGCGATGAGGTCAGATCAACATACAGTATATGCAAATGTCAGAACGGGTCATCTCCATAGATCTAAGGATGCCAGCCAGGGGCAGTGTTTTGAATGTAAAGCGTTCAGGAGTGCCGAGGTAGGGCCGGCCTTCATTTTTGGTTCTTTTTTTCCACAGGCTGTTGGGTGCAGCTGCACTAATAACATAAGGGCCTGTCTAGAGTTTGACACAGTGTAACCCACTGTCCACAGAGTGACAGGGACAGTGGGTTACAGGTGTCCATGGTTTGGTTTCATAGTTAACTGCGTATTTGGAAGTATTTGGAATACTGTTGTGACTATGAACATAGCAACTCAGCTCACATAGTATATGAGTTGTGAGAACAAAGATTATCATTCAACTCAGTCACCACAAACCTGACCGCAAGAGAGTTTACACTGTCTGTCACTCTGAACTCTAAAGCAGGTCCTTGTCAAAAAGAGACAAGCAAATGACACGTTCTGTATCTAGTCTTATTAAAGTAAGGTAATAGCCAGAGTCCTGTGCTCTTGGACCAAAACGAAATGAATCGCTGTCACACTCAATTTTGTACGAAACAACTATTCCCTTCAGTTGCAATTGAGAGTACTGTTGTGTATTCGCAAGGAAGTTTACTTGTATAGCACATTTTAACAAGGCAATTCAAAGTTATCTGTACAGTAAGCGAGCTAAGTGGCGCACAAGGTACACGCACCCCTGGATGGGCACACAAGCATAGAGTCCCAATGAGAATCATTGCAGCGTAACTACACGCTTCCTGACTCTCCTGTCACGGCTCGGATGGTTTTAATTAAATGACCCGGAGCGGCTGTGGTGTCGAGACAATGCAAATTGTAGGGAACGGAGAGGCTTGTGCCAGTAGATCTCCTCCTACTGGCAGAAAACCCAGATTATCCACCACCGCCTCTGTAGCTCTCTTCTCCTTGACCTCCTTTCATACAGGCTGAACCTCCTGAACAGCTCACAGGTGATACTAGCCTGGTGAAGAGAAGCAATTTAGAACTGAATAGTTTCAAGATTGTTTGATGGCATGGGCTGATGGAGGTTGAAGTGAAGTTAAAGGCCTCTACAGACCGAGGCAAGCTGTCATGTTCTTACACACTGTGACTGTCACTCAGTCAATCACAACTTTATTTTTATAGCCCATTTCAAACAGCAATTGCAAGCAAATGTGCTTAAAAATGAGAGAAACAATTACAGAAACAATTGTAGAGGAAAACAGATGGACGGACGGATAGAAAGGTAGAGAATCTGTAGAGTATCACAGTTTGCCTGCGTGGCCGGGTTGACCGACTCGATCTTCAAAATGGAAAAGAGGTCAAAATGAGTCATGAAGGCTCAATAGAAAGAAGCAGTACATCTCTACAACATGAGCGCTGTTTGGGGTGAATCAAACTGCAGGTTCCCTTTAGCCATAGAATAGAACCAACTGCACAATTCAGGTGAACTTATGATGCGAGTCAGGCTGCATATAGGTCTTTTACAGAGATAAAGTGCTTCAAAGCAATGCTGACTCCTGCTGACTCCCAGCGCTATATAATGTGCAATTGTTCATGTACATTTCACACTCCATCTGTTGACCAAGAGCTCTTCAAGAAGCTATCGCTCCCCATGTGCTGAGGTAACAAGCATGTTAAAAGATCTGCACAGCTGCTTCTAACATTCAAATAACTGAGATGTGACGGTATGTTAACCGACTTGGCTGCATCATCTTCTATACAGCGCACAGATGTGACGATTTACTAGTCAAAAAGAAATATTGTACTCAGCAAGCAATACCAAAGACTTCAAGGAAGCTGCTGCCAAGCATTTAAAATCCCATACTAAGAGGAATGAGCATATCACACGGATCCTTGAAGCCCTCCACTACATGCCTGTGAGACTTTACTGGCTTGCTTTTAAAGGTCTGAATGCTCAGGCTCCTGCCAATTACCTGTGACCATTTAACCAATGTCTGGATCCTCCAGCAGATCCCTATAGTAATGCCTCCAAAAGCCCTGGATTGTCACCGAGAGTGACATGTGCCATGTGGGCCCCTCTCAGCTCTGGAGCTGCCTGGGGTGTTGGGCAGGCAAACTCAGTGTCTCAGTGTTCTTTTGCAAAACAAAGAGCGGAGCGGAGTATGCATGAGCGGAGTGGATGCAAGTTAAGCGGTCGCTGCGTGGTGTGCAGATGGTAGTGGTCCTCCTCGGGGCACTTCGATTAGCCGGTTTGGGTGGTGATGTAATTGGGACCGCAGTTACGTCATCACCCATGAAGAGGGTCTGGGCAAGGAGCTTGAGGAGAGTTTGCGGAAACAGAGATTAAAAAGGTTGGAATGGAGGGACGTGTAAGAGACACATGCTTGTTACATGCTTGTTACCTCAGCACATGGGGAGCGATAGCTTCTTGAAGAGCTCTTGGTCAACAGATGGAGTGTGAAATGTACATGAACAATTGCACATTATATAGCGCTGGGAGTCAGCAGGAGTCAGCATTGCTTTGAAGCACTTTATCTCTGTAAAAGACCTATATGCAGCCTGACTCGCATCATAAGTTCACCTGAATTGTGCAGTTGGTTCTATTCTATGGCTAAAGGGAACCTGTAGTTTGATTCACCCCAAACAGCGCTCATGTTGTAGAGATGTACTGCTTCTTTCTATTGAGCCTTCATGACGTAATGGTGATTGAGAATAATAGGAAATCTTAGATGGAGACTTTACCATAAAATGTCTTTCAATTGAGAAATTCGAGAGATTACATAATGATGAAGTAATTATGAAACCTTAATAATTAATATTATTGAGAAATTGAGCATATGAAAAACTGATGCTCCTTAAAGATTGGGTAGGCGATAAGCGAGGATTAAGAGTTTGTTTTTGTTAATCCCTGATTTGCCCACTCCGCTCACGCACAAGTAGGCCATGGCCTACTTGGGTGCAACACGCAAGAATGCCCTCTACCGGGCGCTAATCTAGTTTTATTTTTAATTAATTGTTTGTGTCGTATGTTGAGATTCAAACCCTGAGCTGACACATTGTCTCATGAACAGGCTTATGGAGAGGAAAGAAGAATATGTTAATATTAGCACTACTCTCTCGCAATAGGTAAAACTTTCTTGTGTTTCTTGTGAGGTTTCTTCCATTGTACTCTCACATGCAGCCAAATGAGAGTGATTTCAAAGAGCTAGAAGAAGCGAGGGGGCAGAGACCCCATGTGAGAAAGAGACAGAGAAAGAGAGATCAGTTCAGAGTCACAACAGGTGACTTAGACATGCAAAGAATGTATCATTAGCGTTGTCCCCTCAGATGTCTGCATTATGCTGCACTGCGGGAAATTATAGCTCTCAAAGAACAGTATGAGAATAACATGAAACGGACAGAACGACAGAATGATGTCGCGTGCTTTTTCAAAAGCCATTGCCTGATAATTGATGAAGTTAGCAGATTAAATGAACTGAATGGCTCTTTTAAACCACACTGCTTTCAACTGCAGAGCTGACCTTTTGCCAATGGCAATCTTTAGGCCATGTACCTCCTCTTGCCCCATATAACCCAAGACTTTCCTGCAACAACAATGGAAGGGGTCTGAGCAAGGCAGCTTGCCCTTTACACAGACTTGTTTGACGGACGTTTTGTCTTTTTGGAGCTGTTGGCATTGGTAACAAGCTCCCTGCTGTGGATCTCATGGATTCTGACATATTCAGCTCAGTGCTTTATCACAGCTACAATATGAACCTTTGTTTGAGGAATCCAGGGCAACAGACAGCACCTCCTTGCTGTTATTGATCTAAGTTATTGTCCTGCTTTCACCTTCCCAATGAATGTCAATGAAACATTCTATCATGTCTGCATTAGTTCTTGTCATTGACGGGAAGGGCTAGGACAAATCAACTTTGGAATTAACACACATACACAGCAGTTGCTGAAAGACTTCTCAAAGCTAATCTGTCGCGTCATGCTGAACTTTTCATCTTCATTAGCACAATTCATTTGCCGTTTGTATGAAACAACCCGGTCGTGAAATTCAAATCTGCCGAATATGAATGTAGCATAGCAACCGTTCGCAGGACATTGTGCTCTCCGACAAATGTCCAATGAGTCACATTACCACATTGTGAGATTAAAGATGCACTTGTCTCTTGGCTCCCAAACCCATCACTGCAAAATGTTTACAATCTGGCCATTGGTTCCAACAAGACCAATCACTCTCCTCCAGTAAATTTCATTCCACTGCTGATGACCATCTGCTCTAACTACGTAGAGCCGGGCAGCAGCATGCTTAAAATAAATATCTGCCTTTCACCTCCACTTTGTGTGCAGTCGACCACAGTACATTTTGAACGAATTGCGACCAGGAAAACATCTGTCATTTTAGTTTTTAGCTCTCACTATTAATAATCATACCCATGTGAGCAATTCAGCTATACATTCAGTGGGATCTGTAGTTTCTGTTTCAGGGCCTGCTGTAGGTTGCTCAACAGTGCCACTTTAGGCACCCAGCAGTATTGCAGCTTTATATACATAGGGACATATAGGACCACACAAAGCCAGTCACTGGAGCGGTGTGCACTGCTAAAAAACAAAAACAAAACACACATATATATATAAGACACACATGCGCACAGATGCACACATGCAGGCACGCATACACTTAATGTGAGATTTTCGTTACATGCTAAACCCCTTATGCCATATCCCTTATTTCATTTTCACTATTTTGAAAAACTTTTTTGGACTATTTCAACATGTCAATCTATTAACACGTTGTGAGCTAGTAGACTGGCCATTTGAACTACTGAGAAATGTTTTTTTTTAATAGTTTAAAAAGGCAAAGAAGTTAAGGGATAAGGGGTATAGCGGTAACGAAAATTGAGCCATGCATACACTTAATGTGATGAACTACATTTCAAAGACAATAGCAGGCTTCTGTTTAGTGCTCATGTGTGCATAATGCGACGTGACGTGTACTGCATTTCCATTATAGGCATAACTGTGTAATTGTATTTTCTTTTTTGTATTTCCGTATCCCATCCACACACCACTCTGCGTGGAATACTGCGTTGTTGCACTGTGTGTGGGTGTGAGTGTGTGTGTGTGTGCATGTGTGCATGTGTGTGACATTTCACACTAAGCTCCATTGCGAGCGCAGCAAGCATAACTGTACAGTTGGTCAGGATTCATTGGCTCGTCTTAGTGTGTGAAAGTGGCACCACTCTGTGAGCCCACCACATGAAAGTGGCATTGCTTCGCCAGTCAATATCATGAATTATGTATGGCAGCAGTACGTTCTGCACCATGTGTGCGGCTCTTCAGTAAATTAGCATTTGGAAAGCTGTTTGCTGTTGGTGAGGATTGCGGTGTGGGCTTTTTTATGGTCTAAATCTCTAAACTAGGCAATTAGGATATAAAAGGTGAGTGCTTTGAGCTCATATTTTAATTATTTATGTATAATTCATTCATATTCATGGGAAGGTGCCCAGATAAAACACATTGTAACATGTGTTAGTGTTTTAGGCAGATGGAGGAGGAGGTGATCATTGACTGTCTTCTCTTCTCCTATTAGATGTAAGGGTTTGGCCAATAGGCTGCCTGGTCGTACAAACCAAACAAAACACAAAGACACATTTCAAATCGAGTTGAAAATCAGTGACGAATCCCAACTTTGACAGAGAGAGAGAGAGAGAGAGAGAGAGAGAGAGAGAGAGAGAGAGAGAGAGAGAGAGAGAGAGAGAGAGAGAGAGAGAGAGAGAGAGAGAGAGAGAGAGAGAGAGACAGAGAGAGAGAGTAAATGTTTTGGCCCATTTAGCCATAATAATAAAAAGGAAAAGAGATTGTTCTACTGCAGTACCACTCTCGATATTCCCTCCTTTAGGGAAAATAGATTGTTGTGCAGCGTCATGACCTCAATATTCACCCCATTAATAATGAAAGGAAAAGAGATTGTTGTGCTACCTCATCGTCTCAATATTCATTTCTTTTGTTGGCTCTTTGTTCGGCGTCTAACCTCATAATTCACTTCCCCTCCGGCACTTTGCCCTCCATGGGAATGATTGTCTAATCTAGAGAAGGGAGCCCACATGGGTCTGCTGAGTAGGAAATGATGTTGCTGTTTGAATAACGCTCTTCCCTTTTCTCTATCTCTGCCTTTTCTCCTAAGTAAGCACTTTCTTTGGTCTCCGGTGGTGGTGTGTGTGTGTGTGTGTGTGCGTGTGCGTGTGCGTGCGTGCGTGCGTGCGTGCGTGACAACTTTATGTTGGGTAACATCACATGAAGGAGGGCTGATTTGTGGTGATTCATTGAACCAATGCTGTGCCCAATAATGCAGAGATGTTGTGAGCCATGGCTCTAGCAGATACAGTGCAGTGTACTAAGGGTGCAACCATACATTTTCACAGCTTTTTGATACATATCAGGACAGATGGTTGACGATACGATATACAGTATATGGATGATATTGGGTAATCCTGGCAATTCGATATGATTCAATATAGTAACTATTTAAAATACATTGACATTGGCTTAAAGTAATTAAGCCACTCTTTTTCTTCTTTCTTTGACAAAAATGCTAAATTTGATGTAGCATCAATGCAATCGATTAACTGCAAAGAAAACAATTCATACCGATTATTTGCATTGCATAACAATACAATAGTGTTGCTGTTTTCATTTCAATATACTGCGATTCTTGAAATTAAAAATTGATTTTTCAATGCAGTTAGTATCGTTACATCCCTATTCCATACATATTAGACCGGTTGTCCTAAGAAGCTGTGAAAAACAAAATAAGCCGAGAAAAGTGAGCTCATCTGAATGCATATCTCCACCAGGCTGTGCTGCCTATAGCCAATATCATGGCTATATTATAGGCATGCTATAGAGCCCCATTAAAGCACCTATATATACAGTATATATGTGTGTGTGTGTGTGTGTGTGTGTGTGTGTGTGTGTGTGTGTGTGTGTGTGTGTGTGTGTGTGTGTGTGTGTGTGTGTGTGTGTGTGTGCGTGTGTGTGTGTGTGTGTTTTTCATGAAGTCTTCCTTGAATTAGATCATCTCTGCGTATTTTTGACGCCTCTAGGGGCTGCAGGAAGCCTCCAAAGAAATCCCTATAAGCTCTGTCAGTCAGGAGCTGAACTGCCTCTGATTAAATAGGGGGTGCCATGATTTTTGTATTTTTTCCAATTTTGTACATGTTTAAAGGTAGGGTAAGTGATTTGAAATTCATGGTGTAGTACCAGCCTATTGCACTAGGGGCGTCCAACAGTAGCTACACTATGTGAACCTGCTGCTCGATCCTGATTGGAGGAGAATTCGCCACCACCTGGGGAACTTTTATTAGCTCCTCTGCTAACATGGGGGAGGGGGAAACTCCATATATGGTTTCCACACCTTATAATAGAGCATTTTAACAGAAAAAAAAATGTGGGTGATATCTGACAAAAGTGAAATCACTTCCCCTACCTTTAAGAGGTGACAGTATGTAAATAGACCCCTTGGTGTGTTTTTTTTATGTGCAATGATGCCTTCCCTTTGTATTTAGGGTTTCTTCCTGGGGGGTAGGGTAAGTGATTTGAAATTCATGGTGTAGTACCAGCCTATTGCACTAGGGGCGTCCAACAGTAGCTACACTATGTGAACCTGCTGCTCGATCCTGATTGGAGGAGAACTCGCCACCACCTGGGGAACTTTTATTAGCTCCTCTGCTAACGTGGGGGAGGGGGAAACTCCATATATGGTTTCCACACCTTATAATAGAGCATTTTAACAGAAAAAAAAATGTGGGTGATATCTGACAAAAGTGAAATCACTTCCCCTACCTTTAAGAGGTGACAGTATGTAAATAGACCCCTTGGTGTGTTTTTTTATGTGCAATGATGCCTTCCCTTTGTATTTAGGGTTTCTTCCTGGGGGCTGAACCTTTCCAGTCAAACGTTCTAATGAAAAAAAAAAAACAAAAAAAACTTCTGGTGGATCCCCACCCAACACCACTCACCAGGCAAACCAGGCATACTTAATGAACTGGTAGGGTGGAATCATAAAAATGACAGTTTAACACTGTACACTTTTTTGGGGAAAAAATCTTACTTTTCATATAACATTAATACATGATGATCACATTTTAGGGTAGAAAAAAATCATGACACTCCATCTTTAACCCTTTCAGGTCGGGAATCCATTTTTGGATTCTGTACAGCAGGGGTTTTCAACAGGTCCAGGGACCACCAGTGGTCCCTGAGAGGGTTCCAGGCGGTCCCCAGCTAAATGATGGACAGTTGTTAAGGAAAATGGGTGTACTGGTGAAGTAGAATGTGGAGGTGGTGGAGGACTATGATTTTCAAAGGGCCACTGCAGCTCCTATGGTTGTCATAGATACTAGATATTTTCAGGAAGTGATCTAATAATGGAACGGTCTAAGATAGATAAAAAAGGGAAAAAAATGCCAAAATTCTGAGATTTATTGCCAATATATAATTTAACATGTGATTGTTTGGGGGAATTACATTCAATGTTACCACATGAAACAGACACCTGGCTTGCACTGGAGCTTCTTGTAGTCCATAAAGACAATGATCTTCACAGGTACTCAGCACACAATAAATTTGTGACACAACGTGTTTGCTCAGGTATATACAGCTTCCACTACTGTCTATAGTCCTTGTCACCTGCAAGGTTATTGGATATAATGTGGCCCAAATAAGTAATCTCGCTCCCACAAGGGCAGTGGCAGCTAGATAGAGGTCAGGAAAGGTTGATTGTCTGTCTTCTCTACGTTGGATCATCGCAATCTTTTTAGCATTGTGTGTTAAAATCAACACCATACTGGTGTTATAATCAACACAGTGTGGTCTAACACTGTTAGACCCCTTCCACAAATGTTTCAAGCTAGTGTATTTACTTGTCAGACATTCTATTGTATTGCATTATTTGACTGTGAGAAGAAAAAAATGTGATTCACATCTAGGGTCGATAAGACAATGATTTTTGGCTGAATCTATGAGTAATCTGAATGATACATGCTTATCTCACAACCACAGAGATAATTTGTATCGATGTTGGTGAATATTGAACAAGCTTCAAAGAAAATGCAAAATGAATGTGGTTCAAGCGTTCAAGTTGTTCCTCTATCTTGAGATCAATTTTAAATACTGTATAACATTGTGTGAAAATTTGCTCGTATACCTCAAGGTGTGATGGTACAATTTGGGAGTTTACAGGAGTTTACCAGTGTTTGCTGCTAAGTTAAACAGGACAGCTGTGTGCTGTTACATTTGTTTATTTCATGTTTTGTGTTTTATTTTGAAAAATGCCCTTTCATTGTTTCCTTTTGCAAAGGGTGTTTCTTTTAGGGTGCATCTTCTACAATTACATATTGCACAGTCCAAGTCTCGGACCGGGGTGTGACGTCACGTCCTCCTTTTTTGAATGGGTTTCAATGGGCACTTCCTGCTACTTCCTGTCTGAATTTCGGACAGCGGCCAGGCAGCAGGAAAGACCCGCCCGTGGCCGAAATTCAGACAGGAAGTAGCAGGAAGTGCCCATTGAAACCCATTCAAAAAAGGAGGACGTGACGTCACACTTCCGGCCAAAAGTTGGAATGTGCAATCCAGTAGTCTGGATGCCCAGTCAGGGAAACAAGGAGAATTGAAAAAGGAGTTGTCGCGAAGGCACCCACGGGGGAGTCCACATTGGTTCATGGGAGGAAACAGACATGCTCAGTACAGACCAGGAAGTCAAACCATCCATGAGACCAAAGATACTCTATTTATAAAGATGGCCATACTCCCATTGGCGCCACTATATAAAATGACATGGACTACAAAGCCTACAAATGGTCTCCTAAGTAGTAATGGTTTAGATCAGAGCCCCCTATCTGTCGTATGTGAAACTGCAGATTACAAAGAGACTCTTCCTGACTCCTAACAAATCTCGCGAGAGTTGGGCGGTGGGATAAAGAATAATTTATAACAAAGTGAAGTTTCTTCTGTTCTGTTTAGCTAATAGAAGCCGTTTTACTATGAATATGCTGTAAATATGATATGCCTTTTGATGATCGGGTCCAGTATTTAGTTCAGTATCCATGGAGTTAAGGAATGGATCATAAGTTGTGTTCACGTTCATTCTACCATTGGAAATGAATGACTCCAACATACTTCCGGTCTCCTAATATTGTACCCGGCCCCTCCTTCTAGAGTCAGGAAGCAAACGTAAGTCGACCCTCTTGGTCATTGGCCTCTTGGAAGAGACCAATGGCATGCATGGTTTGCAAGCGTCAAACTTCCTGGAATGTACTGCGCATGTCTGTTTCCTCCCATGAACCAATGTGGACTCCCCCGTGGGTGCCTTCGCGACAACTCCTTTTTGAATTCTCCTTGCAGGGAAACAGGAAGTAGGTGCCAGTTTTGTCATGTGACACACGTCATGTGACCGGTTTGAGGAAGTGCTCTAGATTCTCACTGAAAATAATGACACATTCAGACCAGAACTCCTGTGTTCTGTTCTGTATCTGCTAACATCTGCTCTAATGTTCCCCCAGTCATAGCATTGTGGTATGTATTGTAATCTTTTCATCTGATGAATCATTGCAGATCATTATTTTTTTTTCTATGGACAGTTGTTTTGGCACTGTGATGTGAGAGGCCTCACTAATGCTACTCACTCACTATTGTAGCCAATCTCTGGTTAAATTACCTGGCTTGAATTTGGTAACCCTTCCTTGCCTGGAGTTGTGCTTTTCAGAAAGGCCTGCTTATACACGCTTTGCGTCTTGTATGCCTACTTTAACACTACGTTACAGTGTAGGCATCTGTAGTATTATGTGCCTATGTAAATGGAATAATTTCATTAATTTCATTACTTGCGATTTGTGCAGGTAACATGTTTACCCTAAACAGTAAGCATAGCTTTGTTTATGCTTTTGTCTGCTTTCAGTTTTACACTTCTGTCAATAAACCTGCTGACTAAAGAGAGAATGGTCTCCAGAGTCTTGATGGAAGGAAGGTGTTTATTCTTACTGCCAAGTTATAGAGCCTACATAATGAGGGTGGCATTCCACATTTTTTTACGCAGTGTCAGTAGGCCATGATCAATAACTATCATTGACTTAGTATACTGTAATTGTGCATGTAATGTTTGGCACTGAACAGTCGGGCCGTGTCAAAGATTATTAGCACACAAAACGGGCAATGGCAAAAATATAATTTCCACATGCAGAATTCTTAGACATAGTATCTCCTGTTGGTCACATGCAGCGTTGTAGGCTACAAATGCGTTTTTGTTCAGTCTGTGTCACCAAAGTACTGTACGATAATGACACCATCACAGTGGGTAGGAGATACCTCCACAGAGAGAGAGACGGGAACGTGATTTCCCTACTGTATAAGCAGCTGAATCATCTGTGGCACAGTAGAAGGACAGGAACATTTCCATTTCAAGCTTTCAGTTCCTTTTGCATTCCCCACGGGAGACGTGCTAATCCAGACTGCCTTTAGGCAACACTATCGTTTTATTTTAGCTACAGCACACTGTAACATATTATTAGAATATCTAGCTAAGGTACACTGGGCCTGAGACTTTCCATCCCATTTGACATGAGGCTTTGCCGTAGGATTTACCTACGGACCAGCGGATAGAAAAATTGTTCGGATACTATTTTGGTCTGTGGACTATAATGAGCCTGGATTTCCGTTATCTTTGAGAAATAAGCAGCTTGTAACATGTTGTCATCATGGGTAATCCCCATTTATAATTCACTCATGCTGAAATTATTTCTTGTTTTGCTTGCGCTTGACTTGATAAGTGATGTTATATTCTATCTGACAATATTTAGTCATTCCATTCCATGACATTTTTGATCGAAGACCTCATTGTTTGTCGTTCCTACTCAGACATATTGGCTGTGTCAATGTGATGTTTAATGAGTCCATCAACAATTCGTGAACAAGAAGGGGCTGCAACAGTACAGCATTAAAGGAGAATTCCTTGATCACTGTGACAACATATATAGTGTACTTGGTTTTTGCCATAGATGCCACTTTTTCTACATTTCCACCTTGAGGTCCCCCTCCCTTCCTACAGTCTTCATTGGTGCAGGTTGTCTTTATTCTACAACAGGCATTTTCGTAGCTCCAAACTTTTTATATTTTTTTCCCCACACATAATATTTTAATAGTATACTGATACTGTTTTACATCACTGTGGGGCAGCCTTTATATGTAATACCAGAGATAACCTATTCGTCCACCTCTAATGAATGCCCAATGTGCTTTTGTGTGGAATTCTCCTTTAAAGGAACACTTCACCCTAAAGGCAAAAAAAGTAGGTTAATGATGTTTAGAAGATTTTAGTGCAATTCCAATAGTGCTGTCACAAGACTAGCACTAGGACTAGGACTAGCGCTACAACAATACAACATCTGCAATACCACTATAACAAGAATAAGAACAAAGAGTGTTGTAACAGTACAGCATTTTAAATAATTCTCTACCCTATTTACACCCGGCTGATACACACATTTTGAGGTCCAAAATAGATTGTGCTTCCCGTGTCCCTGATATGATTATTAGGGGTATAAAAGCGACAGGGGCATACAGTATCTGCAAGGAGATGTTTGTAAACGTCAGATAGTGGCATATGCAACATGAATTTTAGTGCTTTTAACTTTCCAGTCAGTCAACCTGTTGAGCAACAGCATGTTTATATACAGTAGGGCTACGCTGGGGGACTAGTATACTCTTTGACATGACACGTTTTATGAGGCTTACATGTTTGGCTTTAGCTTCCAAATAGGAATTAAATGCAGAGCTTCATATTTATAGACCTTGGCAGAGTAACCTCAACCAGTGCAGGCGTCAACAGATGGAAAATCACACTGTATGCCTTTAGCTTGTAATGAAAATCAATATGAAATGGGCCGTGTGCCTTCTGCAGAGCTGCGCTGTCATATTGTACATTTATTTCTATCTGCAGAGCTGTGCTACTGTAGGTTATACTGTGTACATATGACTTTATCCCTGGAGTGAGCTTTGCAGCAATTGATTATCTGCATCATTTCAAAGTTCAGGTGTTGCGTGTTGGGGAGATGTGTCAGACAAAGTTCATGAGGATGCAGTTTGTTTGCCGTGGTAGGATTTTCAGCCAAATAATCTGATACAGTGTGATAATGTTAGTCTGGCAATCAGGCTATGATAATGTAGCACTACCCATATAGACATTGTGGACAAATGATCTTGCATGAACCTTAAATGTAATTTAGGCAACCTTAGTAGAAAATCTGTTTGTAAATAGATTTGAGTCTATCAGGCGCGTATTTTACGCCGGTGCCGCCGGTGCGGTGCACCAGGGCCCAGGCCCCTTGGGGGCCTACTGAGAGGGAAGGGGGGAAAAGAAAAGAAAGGCTGCTGACAGCGGGCCCCTGCGACTATTATGGACCTGTGGCCTGGTCGTTAGGGGGTTAAACCTGAGAGTGGCCGGGCCTAGCAGTGGGAGGGGTAATGATATTGTCCAATCAAATTGGTACCTGTGAGCTGTCACTCACGTGTGAATGTGTTCTGAGTTCCTCTTAAAACAAATCAAAACAAAAAAAAGTGTCAACTACAAAAAAAAGCGCGAGTGGGTTGAATTGAAGCATCGGCGTAGCATAGTGTCATGTTCAAGAAAAGTCATGAAAGTGGTTCCAAAGGCGAATGGAAAGAGAGCAGTCGGCAGCGGGAAGCGTAAATTAAGCTAAAATGACCAAATTGGACAAGTTTGTATCAGCATCGGTGTCTCTCCTCCTGCTGCTGCACCTGCAGCCCCACCGGCACCGGGCACTAGCAGCTACCCCAGATCCTGCCTCATAGAGCGGCGACACGCTGGACTCGAGTCGCCAACGAGTTCAGCAACACAACCGCCCTGTGACAGTTCTCCACGCGGCCACGCACGGACACAGTGTCGGTGAAAATGAATGTCCCCGCGCGCGGCGGCCGCGTTGCAGAGCGTAATGAACCCCGAATCCCCAGCACAGATTGAGGATTTTACGACATGACACCGCATACCGATAAGACAAAAAGCTTTATAATAGCAACAAGTCCGTAGGCCTGCCGGACCGTTTCTCAGAGACAACAAAAAAGTCTTTCTCTGAAAAATACATCTCCACTACCCGTAAAATGACCTTCTAATGAGTGAGTACACAGTCACATTCATTAATGCGGTCAGTTTGCTGTCTTTGTAAAACATGTAATGTGCTGTGTTCTTGATGCTTGTTGCTTATACTGTGGAAGTGCATACCAGCTTTGTTGGTGTTGGATATAATGTGAATGTGTGAGTGTAATAGTTTGGGGACATCATGTTTGAGCCCAGGTCAGGGCAGGCTGTTAGATATTAGTAATGGTGGAGGATAGAGATAGAGCTTGGCATCTGTCCATGTTGTTATGGTTCTGAAAATGCTGTGTGTGTGTGTGTGTGTGTGTGTGTGTGTGTGTGTGTGTGTGTGTGTGTGTGTGTGTGTGTGTGTGTGTGTGTGTGTGTGTGTGTGTGTGTGTGTGTGTGTGTGTGTGTGTGTGTGTGTGTGTGTGTGTGTGTGTGTGTGTGTTTTTCATGGCCATTTGCCAATAAAGATCAATGAAAATGAATGGAATAATTGTGTAGCCAGGCACGTTTGTTAGTCTACTGTATACAGTATAGCTGTAGTGTGTGTTTGTGCGCGCACATGCGTAAGAGTTGCTCGTTTATGGCAATGATAGGGGCCTACAAAATATTCTTGCACCGGGGCCCATCCTCAGCTCCTTTCGCCAGTGAGTCTATCCACCTCACCTCCACTCCCCCCCCCCCCCCCCACACACACACACACACAAACACACCACACACACTAGCACCGCCTTGCCTTGAGCCCGCCAAAATTTTGGACAACATGATTTGTGGCCAACGATAAAGTTCTGGACCGTCTGCAGGGCAAAGTAATTTCACGGTAACAGCAGCAGCATCAAAGTAGAAGTTGAGTAGAGGGTGAAAAGGCAAAAGAAATAGCTATATAACATAGAACATAAATACATATTTCAACATTTTACACAACGATCATGTCAGATTAGACAAATACTAACAGTGAATGAGATGTTGATTCTTACCTATTGCATGATCCAAAATTAATCCAAAATGGGTTTCCTGAATGTGACTCTGTTATGGAAATGGTATGCTATCAAAGGAAGGTCAATTGCTTTTCTATAGTCTCATTACATGGTTCTGCTTGAAACACTGGGGTTAACAGTCCATGATTCATTGTTTCCATACAGCAGGCACCATGTCCTTATCAGACAGCTGAAGAAGACCTCTGTAGGGAACATGAACTGTGATTTCATGTTGCTTTATTGCTAAATAAAATCATGTGTTTATCACAGATATGGCAGCAGAGCAGCGATGCTACAGTTGAACCGGAGCAGAGCCACTGCATTCTGCTGGAAGACAGTCACAGCTGTGTCTTTGAACTAGCTTGGCCCTCGCTGACTACGGTATTTATGTAATCACATTATCTTTTTTGTCTGACCCAAATAGGGCACCCATTGGTGTATCTGAGGACAAGGAGCACAATCTATTTTGGGCCTGAAAAACAGAAGATCTGTCCTGTCTCTCCATTTTCCAATCTTTGTCGCTGCTAATGCCTCATAATGTCATAGCCGCTACTGTTATGGAAGATATTTTCATACAGAAGCCAATGCAAATGATTATAAAATGGCCATTTCATAACAAACACTGTTAGATTCTTTAGAGTCTTTTGTTCATGTATGCAGTATATGTCTACAAGCTCAGGCAAAAAATAACCTAATTTAAATGCAAAAGACAGAGTAAGAGCTGGCTCCAGTGTAAACATGAAGCTGCTATTAGTTCTGTTTTCCGTGGGCCTTTTACTCCTTTCTGTTTGTTCTGGATGTAAAACAAGACAAAATACAGTCATGTCACGATGGCCTCCTTATTCTTTGAGTTCTCTTAATTTGGTAGAATTCTTTTCTGGATATTATATTTACTCTTCAAGTGTACACACACAAACGGAACAAAAATAATTGGAGCTCTGAGAAAAGCAATAGAGAGAGAGCCTGCGTATGTTTTTGAGAAAGAGATAGAGCACAGTACATTGCCAATGACAAAAGGGCCAAAGAGGAACACTCCTCTCTGTCAAATATCTCCCGAAAATGGAGGGCTGGGCCGGGGATACCAATTAACATCCGAGTTCCAACGCAGTTCCCACTGCCCCGGGCCATTTCCCAAGCCATCTTTATGGCACTGTAGCCCGCTGTGAAAATTTCATTTGAAAGTTTGAGCAGCCAATTATAAACTGTTCACATGCGGTCTATCTATTTATTTATTTATTTATTGCTTATTGTGTGACGGTCATTTGGGGCATGTTCGGAAACCCAAACCGTGAGTGTGTTGAGTTTGGATGGGGGGGGGGGGCAGTGGGCAGTAACGTTACCGAGTGCATGCAGTGTGCCTTAGTTGCAAACTAGCAGTTAAAACCAAACACCACACCTTCCTAAAAATGTTGACAATCGCTGCCAGAGCCATATTAATCCTTTCTTATGGAGGTCTGGTCCCCCTGGAATGTCTCCTCAAATGGGGGTCCGCATGCAGGATAAGTGTTCATTTGGTGCATGTGCAGGTCCTTGACAGCCATGTAAAAATTGGGGGGACCACAGTGCTATAGCAATAGCTTAACTTCCTAGCTCACAATAGTGGTATTGCTTTTCATTGAAGGGGAGCGCTGGAGACACAGCTGTGACGCAGTCACACCCTCAGTGCGTTCCCCAAGCACACTCGGTTGGATAAACAAAAGGACCGCAACGAAACGCTCTGAATAAGCCAGGTATAAACAGAGACCACAGAGCACACCAGTCCATTGAGGGTGCTTTTCCGAATGCACCCATAGAGTGTATAGACTGTCACTCACAACTCCATGGAGGAATAGTTAAGGCTGCAGGCGCAGTAGGCTGTAGCCAGTAGAGAGAAACGGAGCGACTCTGTATCGTTTGATTCTTAATATAGTTACATTGACTAATAATTAGTGTCTATGTGTGGGTGGGTGTGCGCATGTGTGTGTGTGTGCGCGTCCAATACGTATGGCCTATAGAGTAGTCATTGTGCATGTAAATAACAGCTCGCTGGTGAGCCAGCATGGTGCTCAATCACACGTCTCTCCTCTCAGCATGGGATCCCTTCGCACATCCTCTCTAACACTGAGGGATCTGTTTCTGTTACACACACACACACACACACACACACACACACACACACACACACACACACACACACACACACACACACACACACACACACACACACACACACACACACTCTCTCTCTCTCTCTCTCTCACGCACACGCACACATACGCACACACGCACCCTATTCTTCTCAATCAGTGCATCAGACATTTAGGAGGACCAGACTCATGGCTGGATTTAGCCATCTTAACTATGGTGGGCTGGAGGAATGGTGGCGTGACTACAAATTTTTCATTTTAAAGGAACCCCGAATTGACACTATATTATCCCCATTTGAAGAGAGATTTGTATGGCTCTAGCAGTGAGTCCCACCCAATCATAAATGATACATGGTAATGACAGTCTGTGATATTTTTATATTGGGGAAAAAAAAACTCCCCATTGCCTTTTGATTGGGTTGGCAGGATGTACATTTGGACCCCCCTCTAGATATGGCCTTGACCAGACTATAGACTCTGAATTCTGGCTCGAGGATGGAGCTCTGGCTCTCACCGTGCATGCTCTCCCGTCATGGTAGGGGGTCCTCCTCCCCCCCAGCACTTTAATCATCCCCAGTGACCTCACTCATCACCACCAGATTAAAAATCAATCACGCCTCTACACCACCATGCCACTAATGGCTCCCCTGCACTTTGGTTTGTACACTGCTGCTAACTCTGATTATCATATTTTCATCAGTGCAGCATGTCCATGATCAGCATAGACGTTGGCACAGCAAAGGCGTGAATGTGTTTTACATAATATGTACTCCTGGTGTCTTTTGTAAAAAGCAGAATACAACGTTTGAGGCATTTTGTTTAAAACGGACCACTCCAGCAAACTTCAACAGAAGTGCCGTAAACATTATGGGCATTGCAAAAAATTTCAAGTCAAACTCAAATCAAACCACACAGACTGTTCCTTTAACTGTTGCTTTCCTCCTTTCCAGAGGAAGCGCACCTGCTTTTCTTTTTTTTTTTTTATCTGTAACACTTTTGATGTTGTCATGATGTTATCTCTGAAGTTAATAGGTCTTCAAAGCCCCCTGGAATAACACACTCAGATAAAGACTGTATACTGTGATAACTGAAAGTTAGAGAAAAAATCCACTGGGTAGCACGCGCATCTCAAAAAATGTGGACAGGGTTCTTGACCCGAAGTGGTCGAAACGTTGAAACCTACAACAGAATAAAGTTATTGGAGCTTAAGAACAGTGTGCAGATCCATGCATACCAATGACTTAAAGGGCGGGGAGACAAAGTTGAATGGGGAAGGACTATCAGAATTGGTATTTTTGGTGACTTAGTGATTTTCAGTCATCACTAAAGAGAAGAATGAGAGTGCCAATTCGTGCACCCCCATTCAGACACACAGAAAATCACATATATCTCAATATACAGTATATGTTTGAAAAACAATTTTTTGTGGTGAAAAAATACACTGGAGATGGTCAAAACACCACTGTTGAAACATGTACAGTAAAAACCAGCTGTAAAAATGATTTACTTGCACACACAATAAAGCCAGACCTTTCAACTGAAGTCAACTTGTCAATAATCAATTCAGACCAAACTGCTCTGAGTTTCTGCCCATGGGTCAGACTGAATATTGGAGTCAATGCTTCAGGCAAAGATTTGGTATTTCCTTAATTGTGTTTGCTTGGTGTGAGAGGCTTGGGGCATATGAAGGGGAACAACACGCTTTTCAAAGCCAATAGGATTTATCAGCCTTCTGACTGGATTTAGTCAATCCGTAGACATGTGTTTTTTCCCTCTGCAGTCTATGACTGTAATGCCAAATGTCTTGTCACGTCACCTACAGTAATGGGTGGTTCTGTCAGTTGTGTTGTCTGGCCTGTGCCAAGGTTGCATGTGTTCCTGCTCCCCAACGCTTTGCATAATAAATGATGGCATAAAGAAAACAATCCTCTGAATGGGATGCAAATCCCCTTCAAGAGGCGAGCACCTACCTCACTCCATTTCAATAAAACCTCATTTTGGGAATCAGGTAGAATAAAGAACCCCAAACATATCTTCCTTTGCCTCTAGCTGAGGCAGAGTTGAAGCTGAAAGGTCAAGAGAATGCAAAGTAATTATGATAAGTCTCCATCAGCTCAGGCCATGTCACCCTGCAAGGGCAACAGTCACCCTGAGGGTGACATAACAGTCACTGGTGGTGACTTACCACTGCAGGCAACTTCACCCCCCACGTCACCCTGTGGGGGATGTAACCGTTGCACGGACGGACGAACGGCCAGGCGGACAGGGGGTGAAACATAGTCACCACCTTACGGTGGAGACTAGGGCATTAACCAAACACGTTTTTTGCTAGTCGAATCGAATACTTTGGTAGTCGAATAATTGTCGACTAGTCTATAGTGATATATATATATTTGTTTTTTAGCCAATAAAATGTGTGATTCTGGACTTCCCATTGAAAAAATACATGCCTATTACACTACTGTAACTCAGTTACAGTATGGCATGAAAAATGAGCAATCAACAAACAATTACTACCAACACCACAGCACACATCCACAATGCCTGCTGCAGAAAATTAAAAAATATACATAAAAAAATATTATTACCGAATAACGAATAGTGAATTAATAGTCGAATAGTGTTTTGCTAGTCGAATAATCGACTAGTCGAATATTTAGTTAATGCCCTAGTGGAGACAATGAAGCAAACAACGGAAAGGACATTTTTAGTGAAGAAACATCAAGGTGATGGATGTTGAAGTGTGAAGGAAGACGCAGATTTTCCTTAGATGAACACATCATGCCTTTGACACAGGTTATTCTCTGGGGAGGGAAAACATCGGAATTGATTGATGGTTTGATTGATTTCAATAACAGTATAAGGCAGTGACTTGTATCACTCAGCGTATGGCAGAAATGGATTCAGCACATAAAAATCGTATAGAAACAACCCATTATGTTCAATTATGTATCAGAATTATAGCTATTTACAGTTTTTATAGGGTTCAATTAAGGTGTTGTACTTGTGCTAATTACTCCATTTCTAACAAAAATGTGATTTGTATCACTTGGCCTATGGCAGAAATGGAAACAGCACATCAAAATCGTACAGAAATCAGCATATTAGGCAGAATTATTATTTATTAGTTTTGGTTTAAATGATTGTCATTTCCAGTTTTTAGTGATTATTTGTGTGTTGTGTGTTAATAATGTTAATTGTTAATGTTAATTGCTCAATTTCTGACTAAAGAGTGTGTCGTATCACTTGGGATGTGACAGAAATGGATCCAGCACTTCAAAATTATACAGAAATAATATCTTAAATAACTTTCTTGAGAACAGGTCAAAGTAGTATTATACTAACCGAGAGATGGAAAGAGGCAAACGTTTTCCAAGCAGAAATCATATGAGCGTTGGTGCAGCTAAACCTTTCCTCACATGAAACCTGACTCTAGGAGATTGCTTTTGAGAGGATAAGCGCCATGTGGAACAGGTGTAGGCGCTGAATTGGCACCTGGGCACAGACGGGCTCCCTTAAAAACCTGCAATTTGAAGCGAGATAAAGAATTGGCCATTACGCTCACCATGTGGCCAGGAACATGACGAGCTGTAGTGATGGAAACGGTTTGATAGATGGCCAGGTGAAGCGTCTCACGGCCATCCTCCTATCCTGAGAAGCAGAACACCACGACTACGACTTATTTGTCACAGAGAACGGCTATGTGCTTACAGGACACCATGAAAAAAAAGTGGGGGCCGAAGTTATCATTGTACATCTGTGTTACATCACACTGTAACACTAAATAAAGTGCTAGTCTCACTTAATTCTGATTGGCTGGTCACCGTCATGTGACAGGTGTAAAACCCATAGAGAGCCCACTGCTGCGTCACATTTGGTATTATCACTCCGCCTCCAGGAACTGGCACTATTGTTGTTATGGAATCTTGTCATAGGTGTGTTGTTTCTACAGCAGTGTAACCGGGACCTACTTCCTTGTAGCTGGGAACTAGTTTCTTTAGCATGGTACCTTACAGGTGTCATTGCTGATTATTTTAATTGGCACTGTTCATGTTTCCGCAATTGTAACATTTTTAGAAAAGCAATAAGTCATTCGAGGTTACCGACAATATCACAATAATGTTGTTACTGACAGACTTTTTATCAATAACCTATACTGACAAGCTCAAACTTGACATTCACATGTAAACTGTATTTAGTATAATGGTTGTGGGGAGGTCTTAATTGTTGGTCCTTTATTTTCTCCCCAGAGATGGCCTGGAATCATCTGTGTTGGATCCAGTGTGGTCATCAGCAGGAGGATACAGAGCCATGTGTCGAGACACACCATGAGCCTGGTGGATTGGTGAGTGAAGTTAGCCAAGCCTTGATTTGGGAGGCATAGCCACAGGGCCATATTAACATTCTGTTGATACAATGATCCCATATCAGGCCTGTGCAACTGCCAAGCAGATAATAATAATCTATCATTTGCCCCTGCACTGATAATTCTTTGTCTGCGATCTCTAGACGGAGTCAGACTTACAACTTCTAATATGATCTGACTGAAAAGTTTGAAAGCACCAGATAGTGGAAGCGACACGGAGAGTAGATGCCCGAGCAGGAAACGTAAGTTCAATGAAAGAAAGTGTGACGGGAGAGATCTTCCGGTAAGACAGGTTTCTAAGGCGTTATGGCTAGCTGATGATGCAGACCCTGTGATTGTGATAGAACCCTTAGAGATACTTGTCTGCATCAATTAGGCCTCAACCCATTGAGGTTTGCAGCCTCGGATAAATAGCAGTGGTGCATGTTCGGTCTGAGTTAAATAACTGAACGGATCATGCAGTGAATAATTAAACCCACAATAAGCACACTGCTCTAAACCATGCATCTACCCTCTTTGTCTATGTGCTTTAGCTGTGCTGAGCCTGTCACAGAAATGGAGACACTGCTTGGCTTGTTGCTAGTGCTCAATAAAATAAATAATGTTAACACAATCCTTTGTGTGTTTATCTTGAATGTGCTGTAGACATAAAAAGAGAGTGCAATTAGTCTTGTGGGATTGCCTCATATTACACATTAGCTTTTAGTGTCTATATAATATCACTGCATATTTCACTTTTCCGTATCTTGACTCCTGCTTCTTCATGCGATGATGAATGAATCAGAGTTGCTGTTTTCGGTGTCTTGTTCATAGCGCACAAAACGGATAAAGATGAAAAACACTATTTGAACTTATTCCACATCAAATTTTTAAAACGGCTTCGATATAATAGCAGATTCCACTGCCAATCTTTAAGACAGACCAACCACATCAGCTGTCACTGTCTCAGACTCTAGTGGGACATAAAGGTACTTCTTCAAAGCACTACGCCATGCAACGTTATATTTATGAGCCACTTCAACGGCCACTTTAGTTCACAGAGGGACCAACATAAAAGCTTTATGAAGACAAAATGGCAATAACTTTCTGAAAAGGTCTGCACAGTGCTGAAATAGTTTCAGCATCGACAATGTGGTCGTTTGAATGCTCTAGAGCGCATTTCAAAATGTGTGGAAATGCAAAATCATTTCCGTTGCTTCTGCAGTAAAAGGCAGAGAGAAGACTGCCTTTTTGTATCGCGCCTCGCTGTATTTTTCCGAGCATGCCGATGTGCACGGCCTTCAGGCTGTCGTCTAGAAGAAGAGTCATTTTGTGTCCGTAGATGATAATCAGGAAATAGGCCTGACTGTTGCACTCGGACGTCCATTAAAAGGCAGTCATGGACGAAATGCGGTATACATTCACTGCATTAACCGCAGCTAAAACAAACTCAATAGGACGGAACGCATTTCCATTTGAGAACATTCTGCCGTTGCTCTCGAGAATGAGCCTGTTTACTTTCCACACAGAGTTGTGTCCTCCCAACCTCTCACTCTGACAGTTTCTGTCCTCTGCTGGCTCTCATGCACTTGGTACCACACATCCCCTGTTCGCTCCCTCTCTTTGGCGTGACTTGTACGTTATAGTGTAATAGAGCACACCTGGCTTGTTTTATTGAGAATGTGTGCAGACGTGGGACGTTAATCAGCAATAAAAAATCCAGTTACCCATTGTTATGTATTTTCTTTCACTGTCTGAATCAATGCTTGCTTCAGGCTCAATGGACAGCTACAGTGCATTTGGCACCTTAGATGTCCCCTGTTACAAGGTCATTACAAGAAAATTTGTGATTTGAACACTTTTTTTGTATTTCGTCCAGCAGTAAAAGGAATGGATTTCTATTTCATTTTATTTTATGAAGGACACACTGGAACAAAAAGGAAAAGGCGAAAATGTTCCACAAGCCTTGAATTAAGACCAATATGTGTGAGAAAATACAAAGCAACTCTCAGGCTGTTTGTGGTGCCACAGCTGTTGACCCTGCATGTCTCTTCTGTTTACTGCAGAGCCATCAGTGGTAAACTGTGTAAAATGTCATTGTTATCATGGCATTTCGTGGCAGAGAGCCACATTATTGCATACCTCCCAATACAATATATTTACAGTACTCTTCTGGCTTTTAGTGTACTCGTTTTTTACATTTGTTCCATTACTTAACAGCACTCTTTTTTACTTACAGTAGCATCAAATATAATAAAACTTAATGCATCTGATAATCATTGATTGGATGTGGCTTCAGTCTACTTCACATTTTTGTGTCACAGTTACAGTTCGCGGCCAAACAAATATGTAGAAAAAAAATCAAACGGGTCTTATACACTGCCTTTTTCTTCTTTCTAATATGTGTTTAGCTATCCATTATGACTGGCATATTTGTCACATAAGCCATTCCATAAAAGCTGTTCTAAATATGTTTTTAATTGACAGGCACCTCTAAACCAGGAATCACACCAGTTGGGCTAACCCACCGTTAGCTGTATAGGATAGCGCTGCTCAATCCCTGTATCAGCCAGACCAATATATCGGTTAGGCCATTCATTCTGAGAGACATTCTAAATTATTCTAATTGGTACGATAATGACAGATGTTTTTTACAGTTGGCTCTGATATTTCCAATTGCCAGAAGAATCTATAGTAGTGAGATAGGCCTACTGGCTAACTGACCTCATAATGGAGTGCATGCACTATCCGTAGATAGCCCATTCATCCAAACTTAAAAAATCTGATTTAAATGTATTAAATACCATCTTTCCATGTGTTTGTTTATTAAAAATCCACTGTGGGCATGTTATGAACTACTTACTCTGGAAATAACTTGCAGATAGATAAGTGCTGAGGCAGAGGCTGAGACAGAATGCCGTTTCAGCACCATGGACAGTGACACAGAGCACTGCTTCACAGTATAGTAGGTATACTGTATGTCCCACCCACACTGTTCTATGCTTCAAGTGCTGTACTTCTTGGGGCCCCATGCCAACAACTAGCCGATGACGGTCTAAACTGATGTACTGGAATTTGGAGGAAGTATACCATCCAAGGAGGTTGCATTGAGGCTTGACATATCTGTTTACATTCCCTGTGCATAAAATCCATGTCATGATTCATGGTAGTACGGAAGTCTCAGCCCATGTAGGGCTCAGGCCAGTCCTGCTAGCTGCGCTCCAGGAAATCTGAAAGGTGTTCCACATGGACATAAAATGCAATTTAGGCTATTAATTCAACTTTTCACATTTCTCCCTCAATGTCCCTTCCTGCATGGATAAAATGGAACAATTTAAAAGCACACAGATTTTTTTCTTCCAATCTAGTTTATCTGACTCCTATGTATAGTTCTCAGCTCACCTGAAAACTAAGGCCCGGGGCCCTAACTGTGCCCTAAGTGATCAGGCCAATGAAGAAGCCCGAGGCCCGGTCCGACCCTATAGATTAGCACACAATTTATGCCCTGGTGGAGTATCCCTCACTATAGTATTTGCGGAGGACTCTGCATGTAGTGCGAAGGCCCTGCCTTCCCCTCAGGTATACATGAGATCAGAAAAGGCAGGGAACACGGTTACTGCCAGGTTGATCTAGAATAATACTTTAAGAGTACCTTTTTTTCCCCCCACCGGCGGCAATAAAAGATCGGCCACTCCCTTGAGATCTGAGCTGGATCAGACGTGTGTAAGAACGGATGGTGATTAAATGCTATAGCATAGGAGGTGACTTCCAGTGAAATTCTTCCTGGGATGAAGGCGGCTCTCGCTAGATCTCTGTTTTGACATCAGTGCTCTCGCTGATGCCGAGATGACAGGGAATTAAGATATGCTTCTTCCTTCATCCCCGCATCATCCCTTTTTTATGCTGCGGCGCCAGGAGACTTGAACCCCTCTTCAGAGTCAAATCTCTGAGCTACATTCCACTCAGTTATCTTCTCTGTTGTGGGCTTGTTAAGAGAGGGGAAAAAGGCATGACTGACAACCGGAAAAACAGAAGTCCCCGGCTGAGGGATGAGCGATAAAAATAACATTTCGCAATATAGTTACCCCGAAATACCCTGCCATGGATTTTTGCGGGGAGAATATCTGTGCCTTCACAAAATAGGCAAATAATACAGAATCCTCAGTACTGTCGGTAGTGAATCCGAACAGTTAGGGAAGTTTAGAAAAAATATTTGGATATTTTGGAAAAAAATATCATTGGACTGTAATGCAGATTGATGATATATACTGAATATAATGATCTTTCTATCAATTCTGACAATCTCAGATTTATTGCGACGGCAGGTCGGTATGTAAATTTATAGGACGCTTGTCACGCTGTAACCCTCGCCATATTGTAACTATGATGTAACCCCCTACACTGTAACCCTATGCTGTAACGTTGTTGACTACCGTGCTGCTAGTGTGTTGTTTAACGTTCTGCCTGATTAACACACTTATTACTCTAGTTTTCCTTATAAACTGCTGAAGCAGTTGAGCCAACAATCAGCTTTTCTGCTGGTCATTCCCAGCGCCAGGGGCCTTTGATGGGATTTTCGATGCCTCATAACTCGTGAAATACAAGGGCTGTCTTTGGTGATCGGCATGCACCCAAGGTTCAAATATACAGTAATTTGTGATTTTGCACTGCATCGCTCCAGAAACGTTGATTCTTTCTGTGTTGCTATGTGGTAGCAGTGTTTAGTTTAGCTCTGCCAGTGCCAGTGTTCACTTTAAGAGGATCAGGTTCATCCCTGCTGTAGCCCCACGCACACATTCTGCCAATTTCCCTCTTCGCCTACCACTTCGCCAATACAAGTCTGTAGAAGAGCTCCATGAAGTGAAGAGAGTTGTGGTAACTCGGTCATATTTCAATGGCTCTGCTGTGCACATTAACTGGGCAATTTGTTTCATCTTGCATCTTCTTTTAAACCAAAATATTTGGGCCAAAATGTGATGCCAAGGTATCGGAAGTTAACAAGGGCTAGCGCAGAGTCAAACGAATTTAGAAGTGAGCTGTGTAAAAGCACATGGTGCGTCCAACACAGCCGACATTACAGTGTACCGGTGTGCATTGAGTCAGTGCTTCATTTAATGGTCATGACTTGTTCACATTCCAGAGTTGACAGTGCTTCTTAGATTTAGATCTAGGTCTTTCGTTTTTTCACTTTATTTATCCTATCCATACAGCTTATCCTTGTTCTGATTGACATGCAAAGGTTAAGAGACATTGGATGCAAACGCCAGTCATTATTACGGATTGAAAACCATAACACAGTAAAAACGGTGCCAATGTATCCATAGACAAGCAAGGATGTTTGCATTGTGTTTACAAGTGATACAAGTAAAAGACAAATAATCAAAACAAAACATAAGTTTGTTTTTAAGTGTTTTCACAAAACTCTTTTCACAAGTGTGGGTTTTGTGAGACTTAATATATTCTTTCCTGAGGCAATAAACTACCAATATGCAAAAAGGTTTTGAATAATATTACCATTTCTCTCCTTTAAACATAAGAGGTCAGTAAAAATATAAAGTGGACTGTGAACTTTATAATAAGGAGTGCTTGGACATACAGATTCTCTCATTAGCCATGCAAGCACTGAGCTCTTTATTGTTCTTTCTGTGTAGCCTATAACATCACATGAAGTGAATGCATATCTGGGAAGGCAGAATTATAATGATGCTTCTACACTGCTAACATTAACCCCCGAACACTTATTTTTTTGTTAAACCATGGGTGTATTTTACCCAGTGTAAAATGTTTGATAAAAAATATGTCACAATATCTGGAAGTACAGCAATACATGGCAACTTGGAGTACTCTTTCATCATGACTACACACACACACACACACACCAGACACCTAACCCCTAATCCTGATGTGCTACTATAGGTACCTTGCATGGTTTCCACTGCCGTCAGTGTATGAATGTGATGCACAAGCTATGTGATAAAGGTGCTATATAAATTTACCGTATCCAACTCTCATTTGCAGCTCACTGAGTGGCAACAACAGGACCTCTTAGGTAGTCAGAGATACAGTATACCCTGTTTACACCTAGTATGCATTATGCAATCTGTATCTGGATAGGTTATCTGAAAAGTGAGCAATCTGATTGTGTCATTTATTCGTATGTATGAGTTCTTGTTATCGCCACTCTGTCTGCATTGCGATTCAATCTCATCTCTCTATTCCCCATGCACTGTGTGATCAACTTGCACTGTGGCAAGTTTTTTATTGTCAATAGAAACACATGGTAGGTGTACAGAAGATTTAAATACTGTGTGTGTGTGTGTGTGTGTGTGTGTGTGTGTGTGTGTGTGTGTGTGTGTGTGTGTGTGTGTGTGTGTGTGTGTGTGTGTGTGTGTGTGTGTGTGTGTGTGTGTGTGTGTGTGTGTGTCTGTGTAATAATTATGCTTTTAAATGCATTGTATGCCTTTCTCCATCTTGTTCCTCTACGTTAATGGATATAATAACAGAATTAGATAAGAAAATGGCTACTCCGGAATTTCCCATAAATGTCTCTCTCTATTATTAGTAAAGTCTCTTGATTTATCTGTAAAAAAAAAGGTGAGGCTGAACTATGAAGGTGTTCTTTTTCCCAGAACAATTCCAGTAATGCTCATGCCTGACTCACATCCAAAATCCATGCAGGGCTAGCTGTATTTACTGTACTACATTTCTAACGCAATATGCTGAGCGATAAGCCTGTGGATATCGTTCTGCAAAAGGGGGATTGCTGCTTCATCATCTGAATAGAATCTAATTGGGTGCTATGGCGAGAAAGCTTTTTAAATACCATTTAAAAGCTAATCAAATCAAGGACTTGCCAAAAAGGCATCTGCAGAGACGACTCCTTATTGGGGCCTTTGCACAGCTGGCCGTGATCCGAAAATGCAATTTCACCAAAGCAGTCCGTTATCTTGTCGCGTTGCACATCAGTGCTCTTGTCCTCGCTGGAAATTAAATTGTTTTATCATGCCTTTAATATCAGTAATCTTGCATATGAAATGGAAAGTGAAAGTACAAAATCTCTGGGAAATGGAATGAGTCAACTGTAGGAATCCTGGCAGGTCTGGAATGAATGGAGCAGAATGTGAGACAGAGTTCTGCAGCCACAGAGTCATTTGTCTCTTCCTTGCTGCTGTTGGTTGGTGCTGAGAGTGAGCGGTTCTGTTGTGGAACGCTCTTTTGTCTTTCTCAATCAGCTTAACACCATGATTTATCTTCCAACCAATTGGTTGTTTCTAAAGTACTAAGAGTAAAGATTTTTAGACGTGCTTGAACTTGTTAGTCCAAGCTAAAAAACTAAAAAGAGGCAAGGACGCTAAAAGTCTTAAATGACAATCAGTCAAATCGATAGGAGATATTAGTTTACTTCCTGTAGACTGTAGCCAGAAACTTAACAACTATGGATTTGGTTTAGCTTGGGCGTTAGAAGTTATCTGACTTTCTTTTTTATCAACCTTTTCACCAATAACCTAGATCAAAAGAGCAACGTATTTTTGAATTCTGTTTCATGGCGGATTTCCATATCGATTCTGTCAGATCATAGTTGTTATCCTAACTGTGTTTACTTTCAGTTGTTTTACATGGGTTTCCTTTTCATGTTTTGCATTCATCGCTTGTCTTAGTTGAGATTAAGTAGTTTCGTTTTTAGAATTCATCCCTGCAGTTTTCTCTCACAGCGGACCCACTACATAACAAATGAATTGGCCAACAGTTCAAAACACTATTTGAGAATATAATATTTAAGCAAGCAGTGAACTTCATTTAATAACGCCAAATTCTTGTCAGCACTGACAGTAACAGTAAGCTATTGTACTGTAACTTGTTTTTCTGTTGTTGTTAATTTTACCAGTGTGAGCCAGCATGAAACTTATGAACTAGTCAACTAATAATGTGTGTATATTGTCACAGATGCATATGGTTGTCATATCATAAAAGCTTTTGTTTAATTTGATGAGGGCTAGCTGTGACAATTAAGACGTTCCTTTTGGCTGCACAACTGGACAGCACACAAGACATAAGCGTTGATGGAGTGTGTAAAAAAATGTAGCTCAACTGCCTTCCTTTTTGCAAAACAGGGTCTGATGCTTGGCAAACAAGTGATCCTGACAAATGCTTTGCAATACCATCAGGAAACCACTGAAGCCTGGACGAGTTAATTACGATCGCTGTTTGACAGTAAGCCCTCAAATTGCCGGATGAATCTCCCTGACAACTTAAAATCCTGTCCAGCATAATTAGCTCATCACTGGTGATTTGTAGTTATCATGGTACAATATAATACTGTGTGTACTGTACATATCAATGTTTTCCAATGTGAAAGGATGAAGGATGTTTCAGTACTGTATGCCAAAGTGTGTGAAGGTAATGGTAATAATTTATTGAGTCTTGAATAGCTAAGTTACTAGACAACTTGAGGGGTGCAATGTGA
The DNA here is from genome assembly GCA_039105355.1 of Benthosema pterotum. Classification (NCBI taxonomy): domain Eukaryota; kingdom Metazoa; phylum Chordata; class Actinopteri; order Myctophiformes; family Myctophidae; genus Benthosema; species Benthosema pterotum. The sequence continues at coordinate 12,149,657 of CM076975.1, read as the reverse complement.
CAAGCAAGTTGTGGAATCCAGTAACAAGATGCATGTTCCTTGTTGCCAAGACACGCCATCTGCAAGTATGGCAGATCTTGCGACAAGACATATTTCCACAAATGAGGAAAACATTCCTCACATCAGGATTTCTGCACGTAGCGCTATAGTAGCACTGAAGGATTTAAGTACTTTCTCACAGTGCACCACCACACTAATAATGTTTTGCATTGAGAGAGTCAGTTGAGGCATATTGTAGTTGTTGTGTGGGGATGGGCTGCATGCCTAAAGAACTTTTATTTGCGTCAGTCACAACTTCCAGCTTGGCGGCCTGCAGCGAGCCTCGATCTGCATGGCTCGATGAGCACAGAGGCTGCAGCTGCACTGACAGTCTACGGCAGAGTTGACTTATGAATAATCAGGGCCGCTCTGATGCCTCTCGCCGCCCAATGCGAGATTAGTAGATGCCGCCGCGCATGTGCATATGCGGGCACCGTGCGTGCATGCTATGCGTACTGCTGCTTGTTGAAAACCATAGATGTAGATCAGGGGTTTTCAACAGGTGGTCCGGGGACCACCAGTGGTCCTTGAGAAGGTTCCAGGTGGTCCCCAGGCTAAATGATGGAAAGTTTGTTAACCAGATGTAACTCTTGAGAATGTAAAAATGAAACCAAATGGACCCTTGCGGGTCCATTTGGTTTCATTTTAACACTCTCAAGAGTTAAAGTATTCATCATCTGAATTAGCACCAATTCATTAAGAAGATTCCACTGTTTTGTTGGCAAAATACAGCCTGGAATTGTGGACAAAATCAAAGGAATTCTTTAATTTTAGATCTTTGGTGTGAAAATGTAATCAAATGGTGGTCCGTGGCTCAAATACTGAATAAATGGTGGTCCCTGGAGTCAAAAAGGTTGAAAACCCCTGATGTAGATGATGTAGGATGAATGTAGACTGGCTAAAGCCAGACTGAATCAACTGTTAGCAAAAAAAAAGCCTGTCAGCAGATCGGCATGACCACTTCCTAATCTATAAAATATAGACACAGAATACTGTGTCCTGATTGGCCACTGCAGTTCTCGGTAGTGGGAAGTGGGTGACGAATTGAGCTATTCCAGACCTATCTGCTGAGAGTTTGCCAACATCTGATTCGGTCTCGTTTTAGCCAGGTTTTAGCTGCATGACAGAAATAATTGTTTACGGTAGGCCCAACTGTAAGTGGTTACAGCAGGCCTACGGGACATAAATCCACTTGGAGGATTTATGAATACCGGGTTCCCGAGTGGTATCGGTTGCTTAACCCATTGTGTCCTGACTCTCGATTTGAGTTTCTGACACCAGATTATACAGTAGTCCCTTATACCAGATTATAGCAGCAGCAACATTCTAGCTTTTGACTCTAGATTCTACAGTAGTTTCCGACACTAGATTCTAGTTAATGGCACTAAATGATAGTTTCTGATGCTAGGATCTACTTTTTGACACTAGAATCTACTTTCTGACGCTAGAATCGAGTTTTTTGACTCCAGATTCTATAGTTTCTGACACTAGATTCTATTTTTTATGAAAAATCTGTGTTCCTGTGTCAGTGATGCTAACATATTTCTAGCCAAGGACCACCAGAATTATCCATATTTGGCTGTAGACCCCCATCTCGAAACATGTTGTTCTCGGGGTTCCCTAGAAGCGAAAAATTGAGATAAAATGTTTGCTTCCAAAATAATGTATTCAGAGATTTGCAGCACATTTTCACAATTTTTCAAAAATAGCAGAACAACAAGCTCATGTCGCGCCACTCGGTGGCGCGACATGAGCTTGTTGATCTGCTATTTTTCAACAGATAAAACACCAAAACGCGTTCAGGACACAAAGGGTGCTTAACTGTCCATATGTATTCTTGGTGCTGAATGCAATCTAACATAAACCACTGACAACATGGTGGGGATCTCTGTCATTGTTGGATTAGACTTGTCGCAGTTATCCGTCAACAGGAGGGAGTGTGTTAAGTTACGTATACATTCATCAACGTAGATTTCCATCCCAGGGGCATGGCCGCGGGAAGATATTTACAGTAGGGGGTGCTGGACGTTCACTATGGGGTGCTGCAAGATGTGCGCACACACAAAATGTGTGTGAATGTGCATTGTGCATGCACATTTTCATGCATTTACACACGAAAAGTGGCTTTTACCTTCCCTCTCCACATGCATGAGCTAACTGACACAGGTACCTTGGCCTCTGATACAGCAATAGCGCATTTGTATAAGGCCTATTACAGGAATCTGTTTTGATTAAAATAACTAGTATTTTCCTCCTCCTGTCCAAGGGGGGCTGTGTCTGAAAAAGGGGGTGCTCAAGCCCCCCAGCACCCCTACTTCCCTCAGCCATGCCCAGGGGTGCACAGATCAACACCTAGAGATGTGCTGCTCGCCTCCATCACGCAATGTCAAGGTTGGAATGTATGGAGAGGAGAACCAAGCACTTGCCTCAGGTTCAAATGAAGTCTTGCTGTAACTGTAAACAACCACGAACTTAAAAAATAAATAAATCGGCAGAGAGAAAAGGAAAGGGCTTGCAAATGTTTGTGTGTCCTTAAAAGATGCATTGGGGAAATATTACATCTTGAAGGCCGCTAAGTTTGAGTCCAGTAATGTTTATTTGAGAGACAAGTTTGATGCACAGAAGTGGAATCGCTATAGCCAGTGGTCATGGACAACAAAAAGCACTCTTAATGGAAAGATACAACCCACCACAGTGGCTCTCATTGCATTTTATTTCATCATGGCATTATCATTCTGTCCATTCGATGCCCGTCTCTGAATAAAATAAGGGTTTGTCTGTTAGTTATAGCTGTCATTAATCAAACTTGCACGTTGTCAGGGGAAAATAGCAGATCCTCAACACACCAACACACCAGCCGTGACAACAGATTCAGCTTGCAATACTTGCTACTCTGATGTGCATGGAACTCTGATAAAACATACTGTACTCAGGCAGTGGTTGTGGTTCTGTTATCGGACTTGTGTGTTTATTATCGGTTATGTGGCATTTTTGTATTGTCACATCTCAACACTGCCTTGATAGTCCTTGTTTATAATGAGGTGGTCTACTTGTTGGTATTAAAAGTAAGTTTAAAGTATGTAAGAAAACCCAAGAAAAGCTTGACAGTGCAACAGAAAAGAAGACAGACAATGAGGCGTTAAGCCTTATCCCTAGGACGTTTTGGTGCTGGTGATGTGCCAAAGTATTTAGAGGGCGATTGACCTTTGCAGTAAGACATAACTGGGGGCACAAACAGAGTTTTTTCAGCAATGGCTCCTTCCAGTGGTCTTTTGCTTTTTCTGTAATCAGCCTGAGAGTTGCCTTGCTGTTTAGTTCCACGCTGCAGAGATTGCACTGTTTCATTAGCAGCACAGACAGCCAGTCAGGAAATTGTTTCTCAGTGTGAATTAACTGCCAACAGAGTCCTCAGAAGCTGGGAAGCCAGGCTTAAGCTCTGTCCCTGATTTAGCTGCAAGCTATTAAATACCACTGACATCAAGAGGAAGAGGAGGTGGGGAGCTGAAGACTGGAAGAAAATATATCCCCCTGAGTGCAGTATGAAGCTTTCCTACTAAGCAACACATGCTGTGCTGCTGCGTAACGCATTTCATGGGTGCTGGATGTGTTTTTTGCGCTCTTGAAGTGATGTGCATTTTCCATTGGCTTTGTGCATTCGTTTCCGTAATTGTGAATGTTTTTCATGCTACAACCAATTTATTGTTGCGAAATTAACTTCTGAGAACATTTTGAGAAGAGAAATTATGATCAAAAAGAG
>CM076975.1:12123361-12140861 GCA_039105355.1 Benthosema pterotum | reverse complement strand
TCGCACCAGGCAGTGTGTTCTGCTGCACATAAAGTAGTTCCTTAACATAAAGTAGTTCCTTGCTAAACAATACACTACACTCCTCCCCTTTTAATTCACAAGTAAAATAACAAACAGTTACTCCTAACACTCCTAACCATACTCCTAACCAAAAACAACACAAAATGCACATGTGTAACTACTATTTTTTTTCCACACAACTTTCTTTTCTTTTCTTTTTTTTCCCACAACACAGACTTCACAACCAGCCTATGTGGACGTTGTCTCTGTCTCTGCGGGTAATGTCGGCCCTGGGGCATTTGTTTGGGGGACTTAGCTGTTTCATTGGGAGAATGGCTAATGAGAGTGGGTGTTCCTGCAGGATCAGGCAGTTCATTACCACAGGCAACCGCCGCTGCTGCCGGGGTGGCTGTGTGACACCCAACAGGGGAATCCACTCTCAGGGTAGGTGAACATGGGTCTGGTGTTGAGTCTTCCACGTGAGCATCCAGGATTTGGTCAACATGACACATCTTGCCCCACGTCTACCCGATACATCAGTGGTCCCTTGGTGGAGATTGTCCCTGGTATTGTCCGTCCGGTAATCCCGCACAAGGACTGATTGTCCCACATCGAAGCTTCGAGCCGGCCTGGCGTTTACATCTTTGATCTGTCTGTTCTCTATAACTCGCCATACATCCGGTTTGAGAAGATCCATGCGAGACCTCAAGCTCCTGTTCAGGAACATCATTGCCGGAGTTTGATTAGTGGTGGCATGCACCGCATTGCGATACGCGAGAAGAAAGTCATCTATCTTGTGCTGTAGTGGCCGCTTGTGCGGTCCATTGCCTTCAAAGCTTTCTTGAATGTTTGCACAAATCTTTGTCTTTAAACCAGCAGTCATCTGGGTCATGAGATGCATTTCTGTCCTTCATTTCTGTTCAGAGTGGCATATTCCAGAGATTTCTGCTGTATTTCTGAAGCATCATGTGCTGCAGTTTCCATTTATACAGCAATATTCAGTGCCCTCTCAATTGTAAGATCTCTTTCACACAGGAGCCTGTTCTGTGTGGCTTCACAGTGCATGCCACACACCAGTCTGTCTCTCAAAGCACCTGTCAAGCCATCTCCAAATTTGCAATGTCCTGATAATTTGCGTATTACAGCACAGTATTCAGATATGCTTTCACTTTTGCACTGATTTCGTTTGTGAAACTTAAATCTTTCAGCTATGACTAGTGGTTTGGCGTTCAAATGCTGTTTCAGAGCGTCTGCAATTTGTTTAAACGTTTTGTCAGCCGGCTTTGCAGGGGTTAACAAGCTCCGTAGCAACCCACATGTCTTGGCCCCCATTACACTGAGCAACACACTGGCTTTCCTTGCTAAACAATACACTACAATTATGTAGGACATGATGTGAATATGCACAACACACTGGTTGTCGGAACTCCTTCGAACCTCTGGTTCCAGGCACAGGGTTCGAATCCCTGCGGTGTGAGCTTAATGTTTAACATTTTGTCCTATGTGTTTGCATATAAGGTAATGTTTAGCAATCAATGCTTTTATTTGTAATACCTGACTGCACTTTTAATTACACTTCATGCATGAGGGGCTTTTGTTATCAGTTAACATTTCTGCAGTGTGAATGTATAGTTGGTTATAGTATAGTTCAGGATGACCTTTGATGCAAGTTTCTCCCATCTTCACCTGTATATGTATGTAAATGTAGAAAAAACTAAATCAAATATTTAAAAAAGGAAAAACCCCTGGTAAAATGAACACATCAACTTGATGAACAGCATTAAACAGTTCAGTTAGGTAGCAATATAATGTACAATGCAGATTGTACTTGACGTCATTTTGGAGACTTCTATTGTCTTTTTTCTGCAATTTCATCATTTTTCGAAAGTCCTTGAAAACAACAAAAAACGGCATATTATAGTGTGTCGTTTTTCCTCGATTTCACTTTTTTCCTGAAAATCCTTGAAAATCACCAAAAGAGGCATATGTCCCTATGTCCCTTGATTTTGACATTTGAGGAAAATCCTCAAAACAATGAAAAACAGCGAACTTTATTATGTTGTCATGCTGTGCAAGACTGGAAGCCTATAGCCTTGCGTTTTTTGCCAGGTTTGGTCATTTTTCGAAAATCTTCAAAAATCCTCAAAACGATGAAAAACGGCATGCTGTGCACGACTGTAGGGCCATAGCCTTGTGTTTTTGCCAGGTTTTGTCATTTTTTGTAATTTTTCAAAAATCCTCAAAACGATGAAAAACCGTAAGAGTATAGCCTTGCGTTTTTTCCCCCCCGAAATTTTTTAAAAATCCTCAAAAATTCTCAAAACGATGAAAAACGGCATGCTGTGCAAGACCATGGGGCTATAGCCTTGCGTTTTTGCCAGGTTTCGTCATTTTTCGAAATCGCTCAAAATTATGAAAAACAGTAAGGCTATAGCCTTACGCTTTTTTCAAAATTTCGACATTTTTCGAAAATGCTAAGAAATGCTCCACATGATGAAAAACGGCATGCTGTGCAAGACCGTAAGGCTATAGCCTTGTGTTTTTGCAAGGTTTCGTCATTTTTTGTCATTTTTCGAAAATCCTCAAAACTAAAAAATGCTTAAAAATGCTCAAAATGATGAAAAACGGCATGCTGTGCAAGGCCGTAAGGCTATAGCCTTGCGTTTTTGCCAGTTTTCGTCATTTTTCGAAAGATGTCAAAATTATGAAAAACGGTAAGGCTATAGCCTTACGCTTTTTTCAAATTTTCGACATTTTTCGAAACTGCTCAAAATGATGAAAAACGGCATGCTGTGCTAGACCGTAAGGCTATAGCCTTGCGTTTTTGCCAGTTTTCGTCATTTTTCAAAATCGCTCAAAATTATGAAAAACGGTAAGGCTATAGCCTTATGTTTTTTTCAAAATTTCGACATTTTTCGAAAATGCTTAAAAATGCTCAAAATGATGAAAAACGGCATGCTGTGCACGACTGTAGGGCCATAGCCTTGTGTTTTTGCCAGGTTTTGTCATTTTTTGTAATTTTTCAAAAATCCTCAAAACGATGAAAAACCGTAAGAGTATAGCCTTGCGTTTTTTTCCCGAAATTTCGACATTTTTTAAAAATCCTCAAAAATTCTCAAAACGATGAAAAACGGCATGCTGTGCAAGACCATGGGGCTATAGCCTTGCGTTTTTGCCAGGTTTCGTCATTTTTCGAAATCTCTCAAAATTATGAAAAACAGTAAGGCTATAGCCTTACGCTTTTTTCAAAATTTCAACATTTTTCGAAAATGCTAAAAAATGCTCAACATGATGAAAAACGGCATGCTGTGCAAGACCGTAAGGCTATAGCCTTGCGTTTTTGCAAGGTTTCGACATTTTTTGTCATTTTTCGAAAATCCTCAAAACGAAAAAATGCTTAAAATGATGAAAAACGGCATGCTGTGCAAGACCGTAAGGCTATAGCCTTGCGTTTTTGCCAGTTTTCGCCATTTTTCGAAATCGCTCAAAATTATGAAAAATGGTAAGGCTATAGCCTTATGTTTTTTTCAAAATTTTGACATTTTTTGAAAATGCTAAAAAATGCTCAAAATGATGAGCAAGAGTGTAATGCTATACCCTTGCGCTTTTGCCAGATTTCGTTATTTTTCGAAAATCTTCAAAATGATGAAAAAAAGTAAGGCTATAGCCTTACGTTTTTTTTCTCGAAATTTCGACATTTTTTCGAAAATGCTCAAAAATGCTCAAAACGGTGAAAACGGCATGCTGAGCAAGACTGTAATGCTATACCCTTGCGCTTTTGCCAGATTTCGTCATTTTTCGAAAATCTTCAAAATGATGAAAAAACGTAAGGCTATAGCCTTACGGTTTTTCATCGTTTTGAGTTTTTTTGAAAAATGACAAAAAATGACAAAATCTGGCAAAAGCGCAAGGCTATAACCTTACGGTCTTGCACAGCATGCCGTTTTTCATCATTTTGAGCATTTTTGAGCATTTTCGAAAAATGTCGAAATTTTGAAAAAACGCAAAGGCTATAGCCTTACGGTTTTTCATCGTTTTGAGGTTTTTTGAAAAATGACAAAATCTGGCAAAAGCGCAAGGCTATAGCCTTACGGTCTTGCACAGCATGCCGTTTTTCATCATTTTGAGCATTTTTGAGCATTTTCGAAAAATGTCGAAATTTTGAAAAAACGCAAAGGCTATAGCCTTACGGTTTTTCATCGTTTTGAGGTTTTTCGAAAAATGACAAAAAATGACAAAATCTGGCAAAAACGCAAGGCTATAGCCTTACGGTCATGCACAGCATGCCATTTTTCATCATTTTGAGCATTTTTGAGCATTTTCGAAAAATGTCGAAATTTTGAAAAAACGCAAAGTCTATAGCCTTACGGTTTTTCATCGTTTTGAGGTTTTTCGAAAAATGACAAAATCTGGCAAAAACGCAAGGCTATAGCCTTACGGTCTTGCACAGCATGCCATTTTCATCATTTTGAGCATTTTTGAGCATTTTCGAAAAATGTCGAAATTTTGAAAAAACGCAAAGGCTATAGCCTTACGGTTTTTCATCGTTTTGAGGTTTTTCGAAAAATGACAAAAAATGACAAAATCTGGCAAAAGCGCAAGGCTATAGCCTTACGGCCATGCACAGCATGCCGTTTTTCATCATTTTGAGCATTTTTGAGCATTTTCGAAAAATGTCGAAATTTTGAAAAAACGCAAAGGCTATAGCCTTACGGTTTTTCATCGTTTTGAGGTTTTTCAAAAAAATGACAAAATCTGGCAAAAGCGCAAGGCTATAGCCTTACGGTCTTGCACAGCATGCCGTTTTTCATCATTTTGAGCATTTTTGAGCATTTTCGAAAAATGTCGAAATTTTGAAAAAACGCAAAGGCTATAGCCTTACGGTTTTTCATCGTTTTGAGGTTTTTTGAAAAATGACAAAATCTGGCAAAAAGCGCAAGGCTATAGCCTTACGGTCTTGCACAGCATGCCGTTTTTCATCATTTTGAGCATTTTTGAGCATTTTCGAAAAATGTCGAAATTTTGAAAAAACGCAAAGGCTATAGCCTTACGGTTTTTCATCGTTTTGAGGTTTTTCGAAAAATGACAAAAAATGACAAAATCTGGCAAAAGCGCAAGGCTATAGCCTTACGGTCTTGCACAGCATGCCGTTTTTCATCATTTTGAGCATTTTTGAGCATTTTCGAAAAATGTCGAAATTTCGAAAAACCGCAAGGCTATAGCCTTACGGTTTTCATCGTTTTGAGGTTTTTCGAAAAATGACAAAAAATGACAAAATCTGGCAAAAACGCAAGGCTATAGCCTTACGGTCTTGCACAGCATGCCGTTTTTCATCATTTTGAGCATTTTTGAGCATTTTCGAAAAATGTCGAAATTTTGAAAAAACGCAAAGGCTATAGCCTTACGGTTTTTCATCGTTTTGAGCATTTTTGAAGCATTTTCGAAAAATGTCGAAATTTTGAAAAAACGCAAAGGCAATTAGGTCTTACGGTATTTTCATCGTTTTGAAAAAAACACGCAAAGGCTATAGCCTTAACGTTTTTCATCGTTTTTGAGGTTTTTTCAAAAAATGACAAAAAATGACAAAATCTGGCAAAACGCAAGGCTATAGCCTTACGGTCCATGCACAGCATGCCGTTTTCATCATTTTGAGCATTTTTGAGCATTTTCGAAAAATGTCGAAATTTGAAAAACCGCAAGGCTATAGCCTTACGGTTTTCAATCGTTTTGAGGTTTTTCGAAAAATGACAAAAAATGACAAAATCTGGCAAAAAACGCAAGGCTATAGCCTTACGTCTTGCACAGCATGCCGTTTTTCATCATTTGAGCATTTTTGAGCATTTTCGAAAAATGTCGAAATTTTGAAAAAACGCAAAGGCTATAGCCTTACGGTTTTTCATCGTTTTGAGGTTTTTCGAAAATGAACAAAAATCTGGCAAAAGCGCAAGGCTATAGCCTTACGGTCATGCACAGCATGCCATTTTCATCATTTTGAGCATTTTTGAGGATTTTCGAAAAATGTCGAAATTTTGAAAAAACGCAAGGCTATAGCCTTACGGTTTTTTCGAAATGTGACAAAAAATGACAAAATCTGGAAAAAACGCAAGGCTATAGCCTTACGGTCTTGCAAAGCATGCCGTTTTTCATCATTTTGAGCATTTTTGAGCATTTCGAAAATGTCGAAATTTTGAAAAAACGCAAAGGCTATAGCCTTACGGTTTTTCATCGTTTTGAGGTTTTTCGAAAAATGACAAAAAATGACAAAATCTGGCAAAAACGCAAGGCTATAGCCTTACGGTCTTGCACAGCATGCCGTTTTTCATCATTTTGAGCATTTTTGAGCATTTCCGAAAAATGTCGAAATTTTGAAAAAACGCAAAGGCTATAGCCTTACGGTTTTTCATCGTTTTGAGGTTTTTCGAAAAATGACAAAAAATGACAAAATCTGGCAAAAGCGCAAGGCTATAGCCTTACGGTCTTGCACAGCATGCCGTTTTTCATCATTTTTGAGCATTTTTGAGCATTTTCAAAAAATGTCGAAATTTTGAAAAAACGCAAAGGCTATAGCCTTACGGTTTTTCATCGTTTTGAGGTTTTTCGAAAAATGACAAAAAATGACAAAATCTGGCAAAAACGCAAGGCTATAGCCTTACGGTCTTGCACAGCATGCCGTTTTTCATCATTTTGAGCATTTTTGAGCATTTTCGAAAAATGTCGAAATTTTGAAAAAACGCAAAGGCTATAGCCTTACGGTTTTTCATCGTTTTGAGGTTTTTTCGAAAAATTGACAAAATCTGGCAAAAACGCAAGGCTATAGCCTTACGGTCTTGCACAGCATGCCGTTTTTCATCATTTTGAGCATTTTTGAGCATTTTCGAAAAATGTCGAAATTTTGAAAAAACGCAAAGGCTATAGCCTTACGGTTTTTCATCGTTTTGAGGTTTTTCGAAAAAATGACAAAAAATGACAAAATCTGGCAAAAACGCAAGGCTATAGCCTTACGGTCTTGCACAGCATGCCGTTTTTCATCATTTTGAGCATTTTTGAGCATTTTTCGAAAAATTCGAAATTTTGAAAAAACGCAAAGGCTATAGCCTTACGGTTTTTCATCGTTTTGAGGTTTTTTCGAAAAATGACAAAAAATGACAAAATCTGGCAAAAACGCAAGGCTATAGCCTTACGGTCTTGCACAGCATGCCGTTTTTCATCATTTTGAGCATTTTTGAGCATTTTCGAAAAATGTCGAAATTTTGAAAAAACGCAAAGGCTATAGCCTTACGGTTTTTCATCGTTTTGAGGTTTTTCGAAAAATGACAAAAATGACAAAAACTGCAAAAACGGGGCTATAGCCTTACGGTCTTGCACAGCATGCCGTTTTTCATCATTTTGAGCATTTTTGAGCATTTTCGAAAAATGTCGAAATTTTGAAAAAACGCAAAGGCTATAGCCTTACGGTTTTTCATCGTTTTGAGGTTTTTTTGAAAAATGACAAAAAATGACAAAATCTGGCAAAAACGCAAGGCTATAGCCTTACGGTCTTGCACAGCATGCCGTTTTTCATCATTTTGAGCATTTTTGAGCATTTTCGAAAAATGTCGAAATTTTGAAAAAACGCAAAGGCTATAGCCTTACGGTTTTTCATCGTTTTGAGGTTTTTCGAAAAATGACAAAATCTGGCAAAAACGCAAGGCTATAGCCTTACGGTCTTGCACAGCATGCCGTTTTTCATCATTTTGAGCATTTTTGAGCATTTTCGAAAAATGTCGAAATTTTGAAAAACGCAAAGGCTATAGCCTTACGGTTTTTCATCGTTTTGAGGTTTTTCGAAAAATGACAAAAAAATGACAAAATCTGGCAAAAACGCAAGGCTATAGCCTTACGGTCTTGCACAGCATGCCGTTTTTCATCATTTTGAGCATTTTTGAGCATTTTCGAAAAATGTCGAAATTTTGAAAAAACGCAAAGGCTATAGCCTTACGGTTTTTCATCGTTTTGAGGTTTTTCGAAAAATGACAAAAAATGACAAAATCTGGCAAAAACGCAAGGCTATAGCCTTACGGTCTTGCACAGCATGCCGTTTTTCATCATTTTGAGCATTTTTGAGCATTTTCGAAAAATGTCGAAATTTTGAAAAAACGCAAAGGCTATAGCCTTACGGTTTTTCATCGTTTTTGAGGTTTTTTCGAAAAATGACAAAAAATGACAAAATCTGGCAAAAACGCAAGGCTATAGCCTTACGGTCTTGCACAGCATGCCGTTTTTCATCATTTTGAGCATTTTTGAGCATTTTCGAAAAATGTCGAAATTTTGAAAAAACGCAAAGGCTATAGCCTTACGTTTTTCATCGTTTTGAGGTTTTTCGAAAAATGACAAAAATGACAAAATCTGGCAAAAACGCAAGGCTATAGCCTTACGGTCTTGCACAGCATGCCGTTTTTCATCATTTTGAGCATTTTTGAGCATTTTCGAAAAATGTCGAAATTTTGAAAAAACGCAAAGGCTATAGCCTTACGGTTTTTCATCGTTTTGAGTTTTTCGAAAATGACAAAATCTGGCAAAAACGCAAGGCTATAGCCTTACGGTCTTGCACAGCATGCCGTTTTTCATCATTTTGAGCATTTTTGAGCATTTTCGAAAAATGTCGAAATTTTGAAAAAACGCAAAGGCTATAGCCTTACGGTTTTTCATCGTTTGAGTTTTTCGAAAAATGACAAAAAATGACAAAATCTGGCAAAAGCGCAAGGCTATAGCCTTACGGTCTTGCACAGCAATGCCGTTTTTTCATCATTTTGAGCATTTTTGAGCATTTTCGAAAAATGTCGAAATTTTGAAAAAACGCAAAGGCTAATAGCCTTACGGTTTTCATTTTGAAAAACGCAAAGGCTATAGCCTTACGGTTTTTCATCGTTTTGAGGTTTTTTGAAAAATGACAAAAAATGACAAAATCTGGCAAAAACGCAAGGCTATAGCCTTACGGTCTTGCACAGCATGCCGTTTTTTTCATCATTTTGAGCATTTTTGAGCATTTTCGAAAAATGTCGAAATTTTGAAAAAACGCAAGGCTATAGCCTTATACATTTTTTCATCGTTTTGAGTTTTTCGAAAAATGACAAAAATGACAAAATCTGGCAAAAACGCAAGGCTATAGCCTTACGGTCTTGCACAGCATGCCGTTTTTCATCATTTTGAGCATTTTTGAGCATTTTCGAAAAATGTCGAAATTTTGAAAAAACGCAAAGGCTATAGCCTTACGGTTTTTCATCGTTTTGAGGTTTTTCGAAAAATGACAAAATCTGGCAAAACGCAAGGCTATAGCCTTACGGTCTTGCACAGCATGCCGTTTTTCATCATTTTGAGCATTTTTGAGCATTTTCGAAAAATGTCGAAATTTTGAAAAAACGCAAAGGCTATAGCCTTACGGTTTTTCATCGTTTTGAGGTTTTTCGAAAAATGACAAAAATGACAAAATCTGGCAAAAGCGCAAGGCTATAGCCTTACGGTCTTGCACAGCATGCCGTTTTTCATCATTTTGAGCATTTTGAGCATTTTCGAAAAATGTCGAAATTTTGAAAAAACGCAAAGGCTATAGCCTTACGGTTTTTCATCGTTTTGAGGTTTTTCGAAAAATGACAAAAAATGACAAAATCTGGCAAAAACGCAAGGCTATAGCCTTACGGTCTTGCACAGCATGCCGTTTTTCATCATTTTGAGCATTTTTGAGCATTTTCGAAAAATGTCGAAATTTTGAAAAAACGCAAAGGCTATAGCCTTACGGTTTTTCATCGTTTTGAGGTTTTTCGAAAAATGACAAAAAATGACAAAATCTGGCAAAAACGCAAGGCTATAGCCTTACGGTCTTGCACAGCATGCCGTTTTCATCATTTTGAGCATTTTTGAGCATTTTCGAAAAATGTCGAAATTTTGAAAAAACGCAAAGGCTATAGCCTTACGGTTTTTCATCGTTTTGAGGTTTTTCGAAAAATGACAAAAAATGACAAAATCTGGCAAAAACGCAAGGCTATAGCCTTACGGTCTTGCACAGCATGCCGTTTTTCATCATTTTGAGCATTTTTGAGCATTTTCGAAAAATGTCGAAATTTTGAAAAAACGCAAAGGCTATAGCCTTACGGTTTTTCATCGTTTTGAGGTTTTTCGAAAAATGACAAAATCTGGCAAAAACGCAAGGCTATAGCCTTACGGTCTTGCACAGCATGCCGTTTTTCATCATTTTGAGCATTTTTGAGCATTTTCGAAAAATGTCGAAATTTTGAAAAAACGCAAAGGCTATAGCCTTACGGTTTTTTCATCGTTTTGAGGTTTTTTCGAAAAATGACAAAAAATGACAAAATCTGGCAAAAGCGCAAGGCTATAGCCTTACGGTCTTGCACAGCATGCCGTTTTTTCATCATTTTGAGCATTTTTGAGCATTTTCGAAAAATGTCGAAATTTTGAAAAAACGCAAAGGCTATAGCCTTACGGTTTTTCATCGTTTTGAGGTTTTTCGAAAAATGACAAAAAATGACAAAATCTGGCAAAAACGCAAGGCTATAGCCTTACGGTCTTGCACAGCATGCCGTTTTTCATCATTTTGAGCATTTTTGAGCATTTTCGAAAAATGTCGAAATTTTGAAAAAACGCAAAGGCTATAGCCTTACGGTTTTTCATCGTTTTGAGGTTTTTTTAAAAATGACAAAATCTGGCAAAAACGCAAGGCTATAGCCTTACGGTCTTGCACAGCATGCCGTTTTTCATCATTTTGAGCATTTTTGAGCATTTTCGAAAAATGTCGAAATTTTGAAAAAACGCAAAGGCTATAGCCTTACGGTTTTTCCATCGTTTTGAGGTTTTTCGAAAAATGACAAAAAATGACAAAATCTGGCAAAAACGCAAGGCTATAGCCTTACGGTCTTGCACAGCATGCCGTTTTTCATCATTTTGAGCATTTTTGAGCATTTTCGAAAAATGTCGAAATTTTGAAAAAAACGCAAAGGCTATAGCCTTACGGTTTTTCATCGTTTTGAGGTTTTTCGAAAAATGACAAAATCTGGCAAAAACGCAAGGCTATAGCCTTACGGTCTTGCACAGCATGCCGTTTTTCATCATTTTGAGCATTTTTGAGCATTTTCGAAAAATGTCGAAATTTTGAAAAAACGCAAAGGCTATAGCCTTACGGTTTTTCATCGTTTTGAGGTTTTTCGAAAAATGACAAAAAATGACAAAATCTGGCAAAAACGCAAGGCTATAGCCTTACGGTCTTGCACAGCATGCCGTTTTTCATCATTTTGAGCATTTTTGAGCATTTTCGAAAAATGTCGAAATTTTGAAAAAACGCAAAGGCTATAGCCTTACGGTTTTTCATCGTTTTGAGGTTTTCGAAAAATGACAAAAAATGACAAATCTGGCAAAAACGCAAGGCTATAGCCTTACGGTCTTGCACAGCATGCCGTTTTTCATCATTTTGAGCATTTTTGAGCATTTTCGAAAAATGTCGAAATTTTGAAAAAACGCAAAGGCTATAGCCTTACGGTTTTTCATCGTTTTGAGGTTTTTTCGAAAAATGACAAAATCTGGCAAAAACGCAAGGCTATAGCCTTACGGTCTTGCACAGCATGCCGTTTTTCATCATTTTGAGCATTTTTGAGCATTTTCGAAAAATGTCGAAATTTTGAAAAAACGCAAAGGCTATAGCCTTACGGTTTTTCATCGTTTTTGAGGTTTTTCGAAAAATGACAAAAAATGACAAAATCTGGCAAAAACGCAAGGCTATAGCCTTACGGTCTTGCACAGCATGCCGTTTTTCATCATTTTGAGCATTTTTGAGCATTTTCGAAAAATGTCGAAATTTTGAAAAAACGCAAAGGCTATAGCCTTACGGTTTTCATCGTTTTGAGGTTTTTCGAAAAATGACAAAAAATGACAAAATCTGGCAAAAGCGCAAGGCTATAGCCTTACGGTCTTGCACAGCATGCCGTTTTTCATCATTTTGAGCATTTTTGAGCATTTTCGAAAAATGTCGAAATTTTGAAAAAACGCAAAGGCTATAGCCTTACGGTTTTTCATCGTTTTGAGGTTTTTCGAAAAATGACAAAAATGACAAAATCTGGCAAAAACGCAAGGCTATAGCCTTACGGTCTTGCACAGCATGCCGTTTTTCATCATTTTGAGCATTTTTGAGCATTTCGAAAAATGTCGAAATTTGAAAAAAACGCAAAGGCTATAGCCTTACGGTTTTTCATCGTTTTGAGGTTTTTCGAAAAATGACAAAAAATGACAAAATCTGGCAAAAGCGCAAGGCTATAGCCTTACGGTCTTGCACAGCATGCCGTTTTTCATCATTTTGAGCATTTTTGAGCATTTTCGAAAAATGTCGAAATTTTGAAAAAAACGCAAAGGCTATAGCCTTACGGTTTTTCATCGTTTTGAGGTTTTTCGAAAAATGACAAAAATGACAAAATCTGGCAAAAACGCAAGGCTATAGCCTTACGGTCTTGCACAGCATGCCGTTTTTCATCATTTTGAGCATTTTTGAGCATTTTCGAAAAATGTCGAAATTTTGAAAAAACGCAAAGGCTATAGCCTTACGGTTTTTCATCGTTTTGAGGTTTTTCGAAAAATGACAAAAAAATGACAAAATCTGGCAAAAACGCAAGGCTATAGCCTTACGGTCTTGCACAGCATGCCGTTTTTCATCATTTTGAGCATTTTTGAGCATTTTCGAAAAATGTCGAAATTTTGAAAAAACGCAAAGGCTATAGCCTTACGGTTTTTCATCGTTTTGAGGTTTTTTTTCAAAAAATGACAAAATCTGGCAAAAGCGCAAGGCTATAGCCTTACGGTCTTGCACAGCATGCCGTTTTTCATCATTTTGAGCATTTTTGAGCATTTTCGAAAAATGTCGAAATTTTGAAAAAACGCAAAGGCTATAGCCTTACGGTTTTCATCGTTTTGAGGTTTTTCGAAAAATACAAAAAATGACAAAATCTGGCAAAAACGCAAGGCTATAGCCTTACGGTCTTGCACAGCATGCCGTTTTTCATCATTTTGAGCATTTTTGAGCATTTTCGAAAAATGTCGAAATTTTGAAAAAACGCAAAGGCTATAGCCTTACGGTTTTTTCATCGTTTTGAGGTTTTTCGAAAAATGACAAAAAATGACAAAATCTGGCAAAAGCGCAAGGCTATAGCCTTACGGTCTTGCACAGCATGCCGTTTTTCATCATTTTGAGCATTTTTGAGCATTTTCGAAAAATGTCGAAATTTTGAAAAAACGCAAAGGCTATAGCCTTACGGTTTTTCATCGTTTTGAGGTTTTTCGAAAAATGACAAAATCTGGCAAAAACGCAAGGCTATAGCCTTACGGTCTTGCACAGCATGCCGTTTTTCATCATTTTGAGCATTTTTGAGCATTTTCGAAAAATGTCGAAATTTTGAAAAAACGCAAAGGCTATAGCCTTACGGTTTTTCATCGTTTTGAGGTTTTTCGAAAAATGACAAAAATGACAAAATCTGGCAAAACGCAAGGCTATAGCCTTACGGTCTTGCACAGCATGCCGTTTTTCATCATTTTGAGCATTTTTGAGCATTTTCGAAAAATGTCGAAATTTTGAAAAAACGCAAAGGCTATAGCCTTACGGTTTTTCATCGTTTTGAGGTTTTTCGAAAAATGACAAAAAATGACAAAATCTGGCAAAAGCGCAAGGCTATAGCCTTACGGTCTTGCACAGCATGCCGTTTTTCATCATTTTGAGCATTTTGAGCATTTTCGAAAAATGTCGAAATTTTGAAAAAACGCAAAGGCTATAGCCTTACGGTTTTTCATCGTTTTGAGGTTTTTCGAAAAATGACAAAAAATGACAAAATCTGGCAAAAACGCAAGGCTATAGCCTTACGGTCTTGCACAGCATGCCGTTTTTCATCATTTTGAGCATTTTTGAGCATTTTCGAAAAATGTCGAAATTTTGAAAAAACGCAAAGGCTATAGCCTTACGGTTTTTCATCGTTTTGAGGTTTTGAAAAATGACAAAAAATGACAAAATCTGGCAAAAGCGCAAGGCTATAGCCTTACGGTCTTGCACAGCATGCCGTTTTTCATCATTTTGAGCATTTTTGAGCATTTTCGAAAAATGTCGAAATTTTGAAAAAACGCAAAGGCTATAGCCTTACGGTTTTTCATCGTTTTGAGGTTTTTCGAAAAATGACAAAAAATGGCAAAAACGCAAGGCTATAGCCTTACGGTCTTGCACAGCATGCCGTTTTTTCATCATTTTGAGCATTTTTGAGCATTTTTTTTCGAAAAATGTCGAAATTTTGAAAAAACGCAAAGGCTATAGCCTTACGGTTTTTCATCGTTTTGAGGTTTTTTCGAAAAATGACAAAAAATGACAAAATCTGGCAAAAACGCAAGGCTATAGCCTTACGGTCTTGCACAGCATGCCGTTTTTCATCATTTTGAGCATTTTTGAGCATTTTCGAAAAATGTCGAAATTTTGAAAAAACGCAAAGGCTATAGCCTTACGGTTTTTCATCGTTTTGAGGTTTTTCGAAAAATGACAAAAATGACAAAATCTGGCAAAAAGCGCAAGGCTATAGCCTTACGGTCTTGCACAGCATGCCGTTTTTCATCATTTTGAGCATTTTTGAGCATTTTCGAAAAATGTCGAAATTTTGAAAAAACGCAAAGGCTATAGCCTTACGGTTTTCAATCGTTTTGAGGTTTTTCGAAAAATGACAAAAAATGACAAAATCTGGCAAAAGCGCAAGGCTATAGCCTTACGGTCTTGCACAGCATGCCGTTTTTCATCATTTTGAGCATTTTTGAGCATTTTCGAAAAATGTCGAAATTTTGAAAAAACGCAAAGGCTATAGCCTTACGGTTTTTCATCGTTTTGAGGTTTTTCGAAAAATGACAAAAAATGACAAAATCTGGCAAAAACGCAAGGCTATAGCCTTACGGTCTTGCACAGCATGCCGTTTTTCATCATTTTGAGCATTTTTGAGCATTTTCGAAAAATGTCGAAATTTTGAAAAAACGCAAAGGCTATAGCCTTACGGTTTTTCATCGTTTTGAGTTTTTTTTCGAAAAATGACAAAATCTGGCAAAAACGCAAGGCTATAGCCTTACGGTCTTGCACAGCATGCCGTTTTTCATCATTTTGAGCATTTTTGAGCATTTTCGAAAAATGTCGAAATTTTGAAAAAACGCAAAGGCTATAGCCTTACGTTTTTTCATCGTTTTGAGGTTTTTCGAAAAATGACAAAAATGACAAAATCTGGCAAAAACGCAAGGCTATAGCCTTACGGTCTTGCACAGCATGCCGTTTTTCATCATTTTGAGCATTTTTGAGCATTTTCGAAAAATGTCGAAATTTTGAAAAAACGCAAAGGCTATAGCCTTACGGTTTTTCATCGTTTTGAGGTTTTTCGAAAAATGACAAAATCTGGCAAAAACGCAAGGCTATAGCCTTACGGTCTTGCACAGCATGCCGTTTTTCATCATTTTGAGCATTTTTGAGCATTTTCGAAAAATGTCGAAATTTTGAAAAAACGCAAAGGCTATAGCCTTACGGTTTTCATCGTTTTGAGGTTTTCGAAAAATGACAAAAAATGACAAAATCTGGCAAAAGCGCAAGGCTATAGCCTTACGGTCTTGCACAGCATGCCGTTTTTCATCATTTTGAGCATTTTTGAGCATTTTCGAAAAATGTCGAAATTTTGAAAAAACGCAAAGGCTATAGCCTTACGGTTTTTCATCGTTTTGAGGTTTTTCGAAAAATGACAAAAAATGACAAAATCTGGCAAAAAGCGCAAGGCTATAGCCTTACGGTCTTGCACAGCATGCCGTTTTCATCATTTTGAGCATTTTTGAGCATTTTCGAAAAATGTCGAAATTTTGAAAAAACGCAAAGGCTATAGCCTTACGGTTTTTCATCGTTTTGAGGTTTTTCGAAAAATGACAAAAAATGACAAAAATCTGGCAAAAACGCAAGGCTATAGCCTTACGGTCTTGCACAGCATGCCGTTTTTCATCATTTTGAGCATTTTTGAGCATTTTTCGAAAAATGTCGAAATTTTGAAAAAACGCAAAGGCTATAGCCTTACGGTTTTTCATCGTTTTGAGGTTTTTTCGAAAAATGACAAAAAATGACAAAATCTGGCAAAAACGCAAGGCTATAGCCTTACGGTCTTGCACAGCATGCCGTTTTTCATCATTTTGAGCATTTTTGAGCATTTTCGAAAAATGTCGAAATTTTGAAAAAACGCAAAGGCTATAGCCTTACGGTTTTTCATCGTTTTGAGGTTTTTCGAAAAATGACAAAAAATGACAAAATCTGGCAAAAGCGCAAGGCTATACCTTACGGTCTTGCACAGCATGCCGTTTTTCATCATTTTGAGCATTTTTGAGCATTTTCGAAAAATGTCGAAATTTTGAAAAAACGCAAAGGCTATAGCCTTACGGTTTTTCATCGTTTTGAGGTTTTTCGAAAAATGACAAAAAATGACAAAATCTGGCAAAAACGCAAGGCTATAGCCTTACGGTCTTGCACAGCATGCCGTTTTTCATCATTTTGAGCATTTTTGAGCATTTTCGAAAAATGTCGAAATTTTGAAAAAACGCAAAGGCTATAGCCTTACGGTTTTTCATCGTTTTGAGGTTTTTCGAAAAATGACAAAATCTGGCAAAAACGCAAGGCTATAGCCTTACGGTCTTGCACAGCATGCCGTTTTTCATCATTTTGAGCATTTTTGAGCATTTTCGAAAAATGTCGAAATTTTGAAAAAACGCAAAGGCTATAGCCTTACGGTTTTTCATCGTTTTGAGGTTTTTCGAAAAATGACAAAAAATGACAAAATCTGGCAAAAACGCAAGGCTATAGCCTTACGGTCTTGCACAGCATGCCGTTTTTCATCATTTTGAGCATTTTTGAGCATTTTCGAAAAATGTCGAAATTTTGAAAAAACGCAAAGGCTATAGCCTTACGGTTTTTCATCGTTTTGAGGTTTTTCCAAAAATGACAAAAAATGACAAAATCTGGCAAAAGCGCAAGGCTATAGCCTTACGGTCTTGCACAGCATGCCGTTTTTCATCATTTTGAGCATTTTTGAGCATTTTCGAAAAATGTCGAAATTTTGAAAAAACGCAAAGGCTATAGCCTTACGGTTTTTCATCGTTTTGAGGTTTTTTGAAAAATGACAAAAAATGACAAAATCTGGCAAAAACGCAAGGCTATAGCCTTACGGTCTTGCACAGCATGCCGTTTTTCATCATTTTGAGCATTTTTGAGCATTTTCGAAAAATGTCGAAATTTTGAAAAAACGCAAAGGCTATAGCCTTAGGTTTTTTCATCGTTGAGGTTTTTTTTTTTTAATATTCAAAAATGACAAAATCTGGCAAAAACGCAAGGCTATAGCCTTACGGTCTTGCACAGCATCCGTTTTCATCATTTTGAGCATTTTTGAGCTTTTTCCCGAAACATGACGAAATTTTGAAAAAACGCAAAGGC
>CM076975.1:12082401-12122861 GCA_039105355.1 Benthosema pterotum | reverse complement strand
TTTTATGCTATGTTGTTAGAGAAAGTAAAAGAGGATTATATTTGATGCTCTAAAAAGCTAAAACGTGGTCAATTTTAGGGGAATTTTTGGGGAATTTTTAATTTTCTACTACTACTAGATCTATTTTTAGTCCTACTAGACCCCAATAAATAGGAAATATATCTCGCCACAAAAGATCACAAGATATGTGCCAAACTGACATATTGAGCCTACAGTACGGCACCCCCCTAGTACCTCTACCTTCACATTCAGTAGATCCTGTGATCATATGTGATTTATGTTATTTTCAAATCGTAAAAAGTAATTTGCAACAATTCCACCACATTCACCACTACTAACAATACAAAAAAAGTACTGAAAGTACCCAAGAGGTTTTTATTTTTTATTTCAAAGTCATGCCACAAGTTGACATAAAATACAAAATAAAAAAAAGGTTTAATTTTCAGTCATAACTATAAAATAACCACAGTGTAACCGAGAATCAAATTCAACAAACACACGCGGCAAGGGGAGGGGGGGAAAAAAAGAAAAAAAAAAAGAAGGAAGTCACATGGAAAAGAACACACGGATTAAGCACACGGTACATACAGGAACATACAGCACATCAGCTCTCTGATACCTAGCTATCAGTAAACAGTATCAGCTCCAGACGCAAAGGTTAAATGGATTATAGAAAATTAACAAGGGTATAAAATACTGATAAAAGATACTCATTATAAAGACCGTGGTATCTTCTAGAAGTGTCACCATGCAGTGGATTATTCCAGTCTCAAGTTTTATAAACATCAGCAGAAAAATACAAGAGAATCACAAGCTCATTCGTTTTTTTTTTTGAGTGGATAAGAATCCGTTATCTTCAATAAAAATGTCAATGACCATAATACAGAAGGTGTCCGGCAACTTTTTTTTTTTTGCAAAAAAAATTGCGTCCGATGTCATATAGCCTACATAATACTATCGTAAAGATGACATAACACCATGGCATAATGTTTTTTTTTTTTTTCATGACCGATGTCTCTTACTGGAGACACATGCAGCAGTATGCAGGCTGATAAGCGAACCTAAAACTGTTGCACCGAGTTTTGATCGTTTCTGTAAGACAACTGATAAACATAGACTGCATTGATACTGCGCAGGCTTAAAAGTAATATTATATTTAAAATAACCATACGTTGTTTTGTTTTCGTTTTTCCCCACAAGTCACTTTATAAGCCGTCTCTAAAATCCTCAGGTTTCTATTTCATAAAACTCCTCTGATCCCCGGTATCTTATACTATGACATTTTTTCGTAAATACCATACTATCACATCTTGAAACAAATTATGTTCATGGTAGCCTACGTATTCACAACAATCAAAAACATGTATTTAATAACTGACGACCACATTGTTGCTACTGTCATAGGCATACTGTCTACTGCGGGGATACTAAATGCAAAGTATTAGAAAATTGGATACTGTTAAATGCATGCAAGTGCGCAACATAAGCTTTTGTACGGTCACACAGTATGTTTATCAGAGTAGCAACAGCTTTTTTATATGTTTATACAACACCTTGAAGACCAAAAGATATATACCGTGAGTGGTTGGCGCAAGGGGGGGGATTTGAAAAGCGGTTTTGCTACATGCGTTGGCATTATTGGATTCATTAGAAAAAGTCACAAAAAGTTCGGAACATATCAACTTCATTCAAGTGTATTGTATGCTTAAAACTCGCTTTGGCATCGGCCCTAAAGATTTATATACAGGACAAGGGAGAAAAAACAATGCCGGAATATCAATCATCAGGCAACCAGTTAATGTCTATAGACTCCAACCACCTCTGGTAAAATGCCTGGAGCGTGAAAGCCGTGACACTTTTGGCAAACAATGACGAATAATGTGCAACAAAAGCAATGCTGTCGTGATGTAAGAACCGTCATCACTTCGTGACAAAGACACACATACAAAAGAACTTATCAGAGAACAAAGGGTTTTACCATGGTCACGTTTTGCTTCATGGTTTTTGGCACTGTTGTGGCACGTTAAAAGTCGCGAGGGGAATGGAGAGGAACTTGAGGAGGAACGTCTCGTTCTATGTTCTTTTGTATTTCGCAGCAGTGAGGTCCACAAATATGAGGACAGGTCACATTACAGTCTGAGAAATGACACAGTAACTGTGAAGTACAGGCTGTCCACTACCCGTCGACGGGTGGCAATATACCAATGTCAACCAGGCCTCCCTAATTTTGGACATGCCGTTATCGCGGAAACTGGCGCCTGTTTATTCACTTAAGAAAAGATGGAGGGTTAAGTATAAATATAAAGAAAAATTATAATATTATAAAACGTCAAACAATCAAATGGTCTTGCTTTCGCTTCATAGAAAACATGGCAGCCAATAATAAAATCTGTAAGGTGAGATAACTAACTGATACGTGTGGTTGGATTTATTTCAGAGATCAGCGTAAAAACTGGCTTTGAATACATTGTAATACATTGTTTTTATATTGTTCCTCAAATACAATATAATCCATACAAATATGGATATTTGTAATTTGATCTTTCTTGTCTTTCCCAATGTTCCTTCCATAGATATGTAGCTTGGCACAAAAACATGAATGTATTTAGATTGGCAATAGACACAGATTTGTATTACCACTAATTACAAAATCATAGATATGAACCATTTAAAAACAACATCCTTGGTTTGTGACAGGGGTAAGTAATCCCTAAGTGTCTATCTTTGGCCCTCAACTTTTTCTCCCTAGTGACATGCTCTGGATAAGGGACAGGGACACCGCAGGGCCCGTGTGGTTAATATGCTTATAGTACTCAAAAAAACATTGAGATTGGTGATGTGGCAGGTGAATCATATGGCACAAGCACAAGGCCTTTCATCTTTGTAGGAATAGCACTTTTGCTTGATCTTTGCTTGTTCCCTTTAGAGAACCATTATAGCATCAATGGGTGGTTTAGACTATGTTTCAAAGTACACACAGACAACAAACTATATTTGGATAGAATGAAATAGGCTGTGGAAATATTCAAAGAAAAGTCATCTCACATGAAAAACGTTTGACAACATTAAATGCATACATAGTGTACGCAAAATAGAGCATGCATAGTATGCATTTTAAACATTTTAGTTATTGTGTCATTTCACATTCCGAGTAATGAGCATAAGAGGCATATTATCATCCGATGTGTAGCTGTGCAAATACTTATGGAGCTCACTGTGTCACTGGCAACGCCTGACTTTTGAATTCCATCTTCTACCACTTTTTTGAGTCGCAGTTGAAATACTAGATTGGGTGGTAAATGGGACAACTCCACACATGACTTCAAAATACCTGGTTACCCGGTATTATGCAAATTAGACGCAAAAGATCCTTGCAAGTTACAAGTGTGTTTCTTTATTTATATGTAAAAAAGGTGGTAGAAGCGTAATTTACCATGAAAGGTTGTTGACCTGTTTCAGGGTTGTGGGTTGTTGACCGATTTACTCACTGTTTGAGGGTTGTGGGTTGTTGACTGATTTACCCACTGTTTCAGGGTTGTTTGCCACTCTCCTTCCCCTTGCGGCACAACCCTGATACAGTTGGTAAATCAGCCAACGCCCCACTCCCCTTCATGGTAAATTCCTTACATTGTATTGCCAAATCCCCAGACCATCAGTATAAATAAGGCCCTATATCTTAAGGGACTTTTAACACGATGTTGAAACACTTTTACATACGAATACCTAAAAGCTAAGCCGAATGTCAGCGAAGCTTAGCATGCCTGTTCCATATGTAACTCGCCTACTGATCCCGTAACAGGACAGTATGTTGTGTCGCCGACTCGCCAAAACCTGGAGCTCAAATAAGGCTTGATTACATTACTCGTATGGACTGCGACAATGCAGTTCCTATTTAAAACATTTGAATGTGGGAGTCGCTCTGTTAAAATCATAGCGTAGATTTTCATAAAGGAGTACGGCAACACCATCTGTTTCACTACATCCCCAGGAAGTCAACCTGTATCTTTTCATTTCAAAGGACACATAGTTTCTTGTTCACCCTCCATGTAGCAGATACTAGGGATGTGGGGGGGCGGGGGGATCATTTATTTAAGCTATGGGAGACAACAGTGCATGGTGTGTGTTCACAAATTGAAATCGAACTGTCTTGGAGTCTAGAAACAACATTAGAATAATAGAAATGTTAAAACGATTTTTGTCCACACCCTGTGTGGTCTAATCCTTTTTGGCACTTTCTTTCAAACTCTCCCTCCCACAGTTGACAACACAATATTTGAAACCTCATTTTTGCCCAGGCAAGATGACTAAGAACACATTTTGTACTTATGCAATAATGCCCTTGGGAAAAATATGGAGAGTCATGGGGACAAAGCTAGAGGGCCAGAGTTCCACACCTGCAACTGTCACTCTGGCCAGCTGGCAGGTTTTGTACAGCACTGTTCCCCAAAGGTTATAGGACACATAGTTGGGTTTGCAGACACAGTAAATATCTGCCTTTTCCCTCAGGGAGAAGAACATTTAATAAAATGATACAATAAATCCATTAAAATAACAAAGTCAGTTAAAGGGACGTTTCCCATTCAAATAGAAAAGGAAACATACAAAAATAAAACAATATAATATAAAAAAATAAAAAAATAATTAAAGGAACATCATGGCCCCACCCTCACATGACATATCCCTAGTGACAATAGTACATCTACAAGCTCATTAACTATATTCACACAACGGGACACAAGACCATTTTGCTCTCACGTCATGTTGACGGGTTTGGCAAGAAATGCCAGCAATGCAACAGAGTGGCATTTCATTATTAACAGCAAAATGGCTGCCATGGGAATAGGGTGAATATGTTTACACTACTCGCTCGTTGTAGATGGGCTGTTTTCACTGTATTTGAAAAAAGGGGCTTAGGTTATTCATTCATATTGTATTTTTTATTTTTTTCTAGGCCTACTGTAAATGTGGGTCGTGGAGGGGAGACACCAAATGTTTCTTTTGCGTCTCAAAAACGAAACTCTGTTTTTAGCAGCCCAGAGGGAGAGTATCTCCATCCCACCCGGAGCATTTTGGCGTTCAGTGCCTTGCAGAAGGACACTTCAATGGTAGTGAGTTCGAGGGAGGGGTAGAGTGCTTTTCTTCCTTAAAGTTTGAAGCAGTCAGAGGCTTTTTACAGTTATAACTTCCTGCCCTAGCTTGGAAGTTAGGTTTTAGCGTGCTAGCCTGAATATAGCCTAGCATATAGTATACTTGTCGTCCTTTTCTTCTCCAGTCTTACTATACATAATCTCTCTCTGACTCTTTTCTCTTTCGCGCTAGCAGAAACTCGACATAAAGACAAGAGGGGGAACAGAGAGGAGGTGGGCGTTTGAATTAGCACCTAAATACAGTAGAAGTCACAGGCTGCTGCAGACAATGGTCACCCCACCATGTTGGAGGGGTGAGTCACATCGAATGTTGTGTGAGTGTACTTTCGCTAGACAGTTAGCTGTTTTAAAACACTTTGATATGATCGATATGAAGTGCAAATATTGTAGACATGCCAAGTTTCTCAACAGTACCGGTTTTCAAAGACTTCAAGACCCAAAAAAATCAATAATAAATATACGGTATATTAAACATTACAACGGTATACAAGGCCATGA
Source organism: Benthosema pterotum (assembly GCA_039105355.1). Lineage (NCBI taxonomy): Eukaryota > Metazoa > Chordata > Actinopteri > Myctophiformes > Myctophidae > Benthosema > Benthosema pterotum. Next base: position 12,117,216 of record CM076975.1, on the reverse strand, counting down.
ACATATCGGAAAAGTAACCCATGCAAAGACACATTTAGATAGCCGCTGCACACAAAGGAACCATGAGACTTCGACTCACGTGTGCAACGTAGTTCAAGTAATGAAAAAGGACATGATTCAAAATAATAATAATAATAATAAAAAGGCAAAGAATCATAGACAAAGTTAAAAGACTTGAGTGGTTTGATTAAGAGGTTGCTCCACAAGAGCCTTCATCTTACATTCTGAATAAATGCCTTTCCGAATGATTGGGATCTTGACATGGCTCTTACTTCTTCCGATTCTCATAAACCGCTGAAATAAATACGTAGAATAATAAAAAAATAATAATAATAATAAAAAAGTAAAACGTAAACAATGACATGTTTAAGTACGCATATTGCACTTCTGAAAACGAACCCAAAGACAACAACAAAAAGGATGTGATGTATCGTATATATGGGCGTCCATCATCCCAGGTCGGAATGCCATAGTGAACGGCCGGCCAAAGTGGGGGCACGTCGTCCACACTTTGACCGCGTGATATTAACCAGGTCACCTGCCCCAAAGAAATGCCAAACGGTTCGTCGGTCGTCGTATACCGATGAAAATGAAAATCCATTTCTGAAATCACTCTCTAAAAATTGCAGTATAACAGTATAGAGCGCACGGCACGCCCCCCATCCGGTGTTTGCCGTACTGGTTCCTGTAGTGGTGGTAGAAGTATAGAGGCTGGAACAGAACCATGAGGGCAAATAGCACGAACGGCTGCTGCTGGGGGCTATAGGCAATCCTCCTCTTCCTCCTCCTGCTTTCGTTTTTCCTTGCAGCTCCACTCAGATCTTCGTAAAGTGCAAGTCGTGTGCTCACCTAAAAAAAAAAGGACGGATCCTCATCCCCGGCATCAGAAGCGCTCTCTGACGTTTTCTCCTTTTTCGTACACATACCGTATAAACACAAAATAATGGTCGTAGATATACCGTATGGCTAACGTGTGTGTACTACTCCCGGGCACACTCCCATTTTTTTAAGGAACTATAACACTGTGGCGGAACTGCATCCCTGACGGTCAAGTACACGGCACAAGTAGTAGTAGAGCACACCGACAAAAAGAGTATTCCCGACATACACGTAGATACATGCGCACGCTCATGCACACGTTACACGCGCACACACCACGCGACACCTGCTCGACCGGCGACCGCTAGCGGGGGGCCGTCGTCGACTGTCTCTTGGGATGGGGTGGGGGGACTCGAGTCTAAAGAGGAAGAGTCAGGCAGTGGTGTCGCCGTTGTAGAGATGATGATGTGGCACGGAAGAGGGGGGAAAGGGTCCCCGGCGTTCTAAAGGAGGAGGAGGGGGTCCCCCGGCGTAGAACAGGGCCAGGGCCAGGCTGGCTGGACGAGGAAAGAGGAGAGAGAGAGGGCCTGTTTTTTTTTTCGTCTTTGGTCCCGTAAAAGCACTTTTCGTTATGTCAGGTGTGTGTGAACGCTTTTTCTTCCGTCAACGCGCTTCGTTGGTTGGTTGTTGTGTGTGCGTTGCAGAGGGGGGGAACCGTCAAGGGGGGGGGAACTGTCAAAAGCGCTGGTTGCTAAGCTACGATTTAGAAGGATGCACGGCGGCAGGCAATAAGTCTCTTTCTTTCTTTTTAGCCATGCAGCACGGATACCGTCCATAGCAACCAGTGGCAGGCGCAGTGTACTGTGAAGAAGCCTCGTTTCGCGTCGTCGACGCGGATAAAGCGTGCGTCGGGGCAGAAGTGGGTGAAGGGGAAAAGAACGGCAGGTGAACGGAGGGGAGGGTCGAAGCGGAACAGCACGTGGCTGGCGGCTCTCGGGAGACGGAGAGAGCGTAGCCGCAGACTTCTAGTCGGTGGAGTCCGCGCCGCGGTTATAAAAAGTGACGGGAGAGACAAAATGGTGCATGCTCACTAAAGCACTGGAGAGGACTCGTAACATGTCTGAGCGGGAGACACGTTTGTTTAAATCCACAGTTTAAGAGAAGGAGGTCCGTTGATGGAGAGGCAAGAGAAACTACAGTACGGCCAGTAGTAGTGTCGAATAACAACAAAATGGTCTCGAGCAAATAATACAGTCTGAGTTTGAATGGTTGAAATGGTCATGGAGGCGTAGCGGAGTGATAAAAACGGAGTTAACACCCAACCAGGTGGTATAGGTGAGGATGTACGCTATATGGACGATATATTGATTTCACATCCTCACCCCCCCTTCCGCTCGACAGCTCTCTCACCGTGCATAAAACACACACACAAACACACACACGCACACACACACTACCGGTCCCGGGGGGGTGTCGGACAAAACAGACTCAGCCTTAAGGCAATGCATAGCCCTTAGAAACACTGGCGCATGCATGGAGCGTACAGGAGAACACAATGTGACCTGTGTGTGTGTGTGTGTGTGTGTGTGTGTGTGTGTGTGTGTGTGTGTGTGTGTGTGTGTGTGTGTGTGTGTGTGTGTGTGTGTGTGTGTGTGTGTGTGTGTGTGTGTGTGTGTGTGTGTGTGTGTGTGTGTGTGTGTGTGTGTGTTGTTGTTGTTGGGGGGTAACAGAATGTGTGTATTTGCTGGCACATTTACTGTGTGTCTGTGTCTGTGTGTGCTGTGTGTGTGTGTGTGTGTGTGCTGTGTGTGTGTGTGTGTGTGTGTGTGTGTGTGTTGCGCGCATATGTGTTTCATGTAAAAAATGGCATTTCGCCGCTGAAGGGTGCATGTCTGTGAAAAGACAAGATGAGACAATGTGAGTGAGAGGAGGGGAAAATGGACGATAGCAGACACAGAACGGGGGTGGACGAGACAGACAGACAGACTGACAGACAAACAGACAGACAGACATGCAGAGAGCGAGCGAGCGAGTGGCCGGCAGACCGACCGACCGACACAAACGTTGAGCGGCGGTCGCCAAAAAAACAAACAAACGAAAACGCTCGTTCCCATCGAAAAACCGAGCGTGTTTTTTTTCATTTCCCCCCGGTCCGTCAGATGTTGGTGAGTGCCGTGCAGGTGATGAGGCGCACGGTGAGCGTGCCGGGCAGGTCATCGTCCTGCCGGTTGCCCTTGTCCCGCAGGTGGAGCGTGTGCTGCTCCTGACGCTCGTTGGGGTCGCTGAACAGGGTCACCTGACCCAGGAAGGTGTCCATGATCACATTCTTGTTGTAAATCTGTTTGGTGGGTTGGGTTGGGGTGGAGGATGGTGTGGGTTGGTTGGGTTGGGTTGGGTTAGGGTGGAGGATGATGGGGAGGGTTGGGTTGGGTCAGGTGGTGGTTATGGTGAAATGGTGGGTGAAATGGCGGATTGGACACAAAGGGCAGGACGAATAAGTGGAAAAGCAACGTTTTGAAATCAACTACAAGCCCTCGAAGAAAATACATTTTAAAAGTACATTGGTGATTTCACTTAAAGGGATAGTTCCGATTTTAAGTTGAATGGATTACTTGCCATTAATATAGTGGTTACAACTGTATTACTGTTTTGATGTCCAGAGGCCTGTGGTGGGAGTTCTGCTCTGGTTTTTGGGAATATTAAGTAGTTCCTGTCATTTTGTGGAGGTCACTGGGGCCACGTAGTAACAGTAAATGAATCCACAAACCTAACATAATAATTCGTATTGTAGAATTATCACATCCTTCGTTCATTTTTTACCCTTTTGTGTGTAAAAAAACACACACACACACACACACACACACACACACACACACACAAAAAACAACAACAATAGGTTATAGTTTGGGCTTTGGGAGGAAATCCTTCACCCAATCAGGATGAGATGGAGTGGTGTACATGATGTTGGCCTGTTTACCCCCTCCCCCACTGTAGAGTGTGTTCACGTGCACATCTTGTTACGAGGGGGACCAGAGGTTTTTTCCGTAATCACTCAAATTACTGAATGCTCCATTAAGGCTTTGTTCCATCTTGCAGTGGTTCTCAAACTTTTGTTTTCTTTTTAATTCCAAGGACCAACATAATAACTCTTAGAGTGTGCACCTCTTTGTGTGTAACCCTGAGAGTCTACAACTGGGACCAAATGGACCCATTAGTGTGTGGAAAACTTTGCCACAGACACATTTTGTCTGTGTATACACTATACAGCCATACTGAATGATGACCCCTGGCATGGATGCGTTACACAGAGACAGAGAGAGAGAGAGAGAGAGAGAGCTTACCTCGATGTGGATCCCTTCCTTGGGCTTCTTGCGGTAAAACAGGCCTTTGATGTCAAAGTTGGGGCTGCGCGTGTCCTTGTGGACGGGCGAGCGCACCCTCTCCCCCTCGCAGGTAATGATTACATACGGATCCGAGGCTGTGGGCGCACGGGGAGAGTCGAAATCAATACACCCTATCGATAAAGGATAACGGCATTGTGTGTGTGCATGCGTGCGTTTCTGCATAATGCATGTGTCAGCAGCATACTTAGGCGTTCGACATTCGCCACCACTACTCATAGCCCACCGCTATGTATATAAATAGTTTCATTATATAGAGGAAGGTTATGTTCTTAGCTTACTACTAGAATTCTTGATGACTATTGTTTTATCAATTAAACTTTTACTGGGAAAAGGAAGGAAAGAAAATGAAATGAAAAAAATAATAAAATAATAAATATAATAAAATAAAATAAAATAAAATAAAAAAATAAAATAAAATAAAATAAAATAAAATAAAATAAAATAAAATAAAATAAAATAAAATAAAATAAAATAAAATAAAAAAAACACAAAAGGGCTGTATTATTCACACTCACACATCAAATATTCAACAAACACTACTGAATTCAGTAGTAAGTTTGTTGAATATTTGATGTGTCAGTATTAATAGTGGGGTGAAGGAATATTTTCTTCTTGTAGTCTAAGAATACATTTTCCATGTTGTATATTTCCTCAGTATTGGCCAGCTACATGACTTTGGTGGGTGGATCCTGTTGGTAATAAAGTATTGTAATTGCTACTTGTTGCTAAAATAATCTGCAGTATACATGTATGTATGCATGTTAATGCATCTTCAATTACATTTCCTGACAGTAAAAAGAGCAAGTCTGCAGTATTTGATGACTATTTTTAGGAAAGTGTATTCAGGAAAGTGTCTGTGATCACAATCCAGAGTGGCCTAAACTGTAAATTGTAAATACTGATGATGGGGGTCACAGATTGCCACACTCATTAAATGCCAACACCACCAGAAACCACTAGATGGTGCTGAAGCGCCTTGTATTTTGATCTGGGTGTCTGGTGATTTGGGACTGAGGCAGTGGTTTAGTGTTGTCTATGCAGTCAGAGCATGTTGCACAGCGCAGATAACACTGCAAATCATCGATTCTAAAAGTATATAAAAGTATATTAAATATGTGCACAGAAATCATCATATCATCAAGAGGTAAAATTGGGGTTAAAACATTACAGTAGGGGGGGGGGTTCATTTGGTTTCATTTTTACACTCTCAAGAGTTAAAATACTCATCATGTGGGTCCAAGTCCAAGTCTACGCAACTAGAAGATGAATGGTCATGGACAGAAGCAAAATAAATCATTAGTTTTGGGGTCTAAAAAAATGTCCTCAAATGGTGGTCCGTGGCTCAAAATAAATGGTGGCCCCTGAGACGAAAAAGGTTGAAAACCCCTGGTATATAGTTCTAGTACGTACCTCCGTTGGAGTCCTGTCCCTGCAGCCCCTCTGCATTCAGCACATGGACCTGAGTGACCAGCTGGGGGTAGCCGCACATCCCCGTCCAGCACGTCTGGGGCGGATCGTCTAGAGACAGCTCTCTGTGTGCGGGGAGCATGAAGAACAACATGGTTAACGACCATGGACAGCTCAAAGCATAAGCAACTAAACTAAAATAATCTTGCATAGGGCCAGCCAACTGATAGAACCAGCACTGTTAACAGCATTCGAGGCCTGAGACCAGATCCCATGAAATATCATTTACCGGTATGTTTCTATGTAAGCGGTTCTCAGACTATTTCATGTCAAGGAACCTTCCAGAATTAACGGTATTAGCTGCCGGACCAGCGCTGACCATAGCATTGCTCTGGACAGGTTATTTGTTGTGTCAGACCCTGGGAGACTCTGCTAGTTGGATATCACTCAACACAGCTAGCCCTGTGTGCCACCTGTTTGGAATTTGCACATAACGCAGGAGGCAGCGGGAGGTTGCCTTCTCCAGAGCACCGGAGTAAAAATCACCTGCAAGGAATTACTTGTCAGGAACGTAGCTCACAACAAGCCTACAGCGGATCTTTATGAAACAAACACACGGCAACCTGCTGGCAAGATGGAGCGACAGCACCAACAGCACTGCATCCTGCATTCAGGAACAAACATTGTTAAAGGATCCTGGGATAATAAGACAAATGTGCCTTAAAACATTATACTTGTCTTCTATAACTAAAGCATGAAGATAACAACAACTTCAATATCTTAATATCTTAAGAATTTATTTCATAAATAGAAAATCTTTCACTAAGTAGTGAGTGGTCCTGTCACTTGAGTGGTCCTGTCACATATGTCCATTTTAGTGGTCCGGCCCTATGGAATTTATGAATTGCTGATAAAAATATTTAAAATATTGGTTTGATGCTCCTACTTAATTTAGAAAATATTAACATTGTTTATCTTTATTAGCATATGCATTTCATATATTCCATAGAGCTGGATCACACATTGACGTGTGTCAACTCGCGACAGGAACAGCCCTTAAAGAGTAAAGTATAATGTTTTAAGGCATATGTGTCTTGTTAGCCAGGGATCCTTTTAAAGCGGGGCTCATTGTCATTGTTACAAAGCAAATAGGGACAGGAGGACATGCATTCTCCTGCACTGAAAGAAGATGTTGGCGAAGAGTTGGTTCCCCTCAAATATTGTCTGTGCGCAATAAAAACGCCCACACACGAGTGCTGCAGTGGGGGATCTGTAATCTACAGCAGTTTGAGCTGGACAACACAAGGGTCCCTGGCACCAATATGTCTGCTCTCAGGGATCACAGACAAAAAACAAAATGAGAACATGAGACACAACAAAAAAATGAAAACTACCGATGTAGAAGGCATTTGCAGAACCGGCCTCGGGTCCTAATATGGATTAAATTAAGGAGACGCATCGCCACTCTTGTCAGTAAGAGAAGATGACTTTGCTATCACGGTCTACTAGTTTTGCAGCGCTGCGTGTCACCCTGAAGGATTGTGCATCGTCAAACGGATGCAATGTATGCAAATTATGATTGCATCGCAAATCACGTTTTTATTGCTCTGAAAAAAGACATTGTTATTTCATGCTTTTTTTTTGTAAAGGAAACTCCCACGTTAGTCACGTACATCTCACTTTGTCAGTGCCCAGTGTTCTTTGTTTTACTTCAATGAGGCAGCAGGCACGATTCGTGACTGAAGCCAACAAAGGAATCTCTGAGTGGTTTGCAGTGCTGTGCCACTCATAATGTGCGGATTGGATTTATAATATATATAAATATATATATATATATATATAATATATATATATATATATATATATATATATATATATATATATATATATATATATATATATATATAATATATATTATAAAGCCTATATATATATATATATCGGTATATATATATATATTTAAGAGCCATTTACAGAAAAAAAACATATATGTATGTATAGTATATATATATATAATATATGTATATTTATATATATTATATAGTCTTATATTATATATAATACAAAAAGCTATATAACATCCCTATAGTAGCGGTTATTGTAGTGGGGCTTTACTTGCAGTCTGAAGGCACGTCAGTGAAGACACGAAGCAGGAAGTCGCCCTGTTGCCCAGGGTCGAAGGTGGTGGGGATGATGACGTAGCGACCCTCCTTCAGCTCCTTCCTGAGGAAGACGCAGCGCGAGTTGATGTAGATGGAGCCTGCCACCTTCTGCTGGGCCGTGTGCATCCGGTACTTTCTGTTCAGCTCCACCTGCAACAGGGACACCAACGCGGCACAGTAAGAGTTCAGTGGGGTTTTCGACTCTTTTTTCATAAGGACCTGTTGTTTATCCGTAGTAAATACCCTTTCCATTGACAATACTTAGCATTAGCCTTACTTACTTAGCATTAGCATTACCAGCATTACTTACTTAGCATTATTAGCATCAATTAGCATTATCTAGCATTATTAGCAATACTTATTGTGCGTGTGTGTGTATATGTACCCGGTGAATGTCGAAGCCTATGGCCAGGTTCTCTCCCTTCCCCTCTTTGGGCGTGGCTCTCTTCTCTTTCTGCTGTAAGCAGATCAGAACCTCATCCTCCACCTTCTTCACGTCGAACACAAACTGAACGGACGAGAAAAGAGACGTACAAAGTGTCACCAGTGGTAGAAAAGTATTCAATTGACTTTCTTACTCACGTAAAAGTGTCCATACGGCAATGTAGAAAATAAATACTAATAAAAAAGCTAGCACTCCTTTAAAAATACAAAATCACACCTGTGTGAATTGATGCTGATGGTGCTCGAATCATCATACAACATCAATCATTCCGGCGGCTGGCCAATCAGAACTTGTGTCCTCACCTTTGCCTTCAATGTTTGTGTTTCCCAATGTGTTTACACAAACACTTTATCTGGCCATTAATTGTCAATGGCATTAGATGTTTTGTGTTTACAAAAAATCTCAAAGCTGAACATAAGAGTAAATCTAGTATTTTTTCCATCACTGGGCAGGTTGAAGTTGAACTCAAAGACAACCACTGTTGGGACATGTGCACTACGTAACTTAATATATTACATAATATATTACCAAAATGCAGTAACTTGTAATATAAATATATTACTTTAAAAACAAAAACAATCTAATATATTATACTTTTATTTGTGCATTACTGCATTACTTTCAATATTACTTTCTGCCAATCTGTCTCGTTGTAAATGTTCTTGTGAAATTATCTTGACAAGTTAAATAATTACTCATTTTCTATAATTTGTCATCAAATTATTTATTCAGGAGTGAAGTTTTTTCAAGTTGATTTCATATGGATTTGGCCAGATAGCCAAGTGCGCTTGCTTTATTGCAGGTATGCCACTGGCCTATGTAATATTTGATTAAGTAATATGTAATAGTAATATTAATATATTACATTTGCTCAAGCAGTAATATTGTAATATATTGCTTTAAAATGAAGGTAATAATTAATAAGTAATATATTAACAAGTTAAAGTAATATTCCCAACACTGAAGACAACTCACCTGTGGGTTCTGCAAGAAGGGGTGATGACCCTTGTGGTTGTAGTTGAACCCAAAAGACGACTCACCTGTGGGTTCTGCAGGAAGGTGACCTTGTGGTTGATGCAGCCTCCGGCGCGGTTGCGTAGCGGGTCCTGGCGGTGGACCCAGGAGCCCTTCATCACCTCCTCCTCCCAGGTCTTGTGGATGCTCAGGTAGGAGGTGTTGATGAGGCGACACAGGATGAGGTCCGTGAAGTACTGGCTGAAGTCGTCGAACGTCATCCTGCGTTGTACGTAGGAGGAGTGTCAATTAATAATAATTCATATATCTCAATTAGTTAATAATTAATTAATTAATATTAAGGTGTTTATTATACCGACTAACAAAGCTTGTTCCATTCTGGTCAAACAGAGGTACAGTAGAGGCTGCTATTGTTTGTGTGTTGGCTCCCCGGAGGAAAAAAGTGGCCCCACACAGGTGTGTAACTCTGAATGTGTACAAATGGGCCCATTTGAACCTGTAAGAGTCAATGGGTCCTGTCCAAAGAGTCCTTTTGGTTCCATTTTTTCCCTCTCAGAGATATGGAAGTTCTTGATATTCTAACGTTTAAGAACCACTGCGCACTAAGGCTTGATTTACACTGGCAGTCACATGCAGGTTGGAGTCTGATTCGTTTAAACGAGTCATGTGACCTCTTGTGACCAATCAGATTTCAGCCTTGAAGTGACACAGATCTGATTCAGGTAAGATTTGGCTGCCAGTGTAAATGGGGCCTGAATGGAACAGAGCCTTGATTAGTATCATCAGTAACACCTGGATGTAGGAGGAGTTACTGGTATTAAGGTGTTCAATGATTTTTAGTTGTGTCGAGACATGCAGAGTGACGGAATATTGTCTCCCACTCAAGACAATAAAGACAAAAACAATAGAGAGTGATGAAGGCAATACTGTGCTAGTTGAAACTATAACAGAACCCAATTAGGGTTCTTCTCATACATTTGTAGATGTAAAAATTAAAAAATAAAAACATAAGATGCCTCAGTTCAGCGGAGCGACCTGTATCACATTGCACATTTAGACACATTGCACTATAAACATCACAAAAAGCGACCAGGACATTCTCTTCCGGGAGAGATAAGGCCCTGATACACTAGGAATATTTTGATCAATATCAACTAGCAATGTCAACATCAGCGGGCAACATAATGGGACACATGGCAACAGGCAACACCTCCCATTAAAAGGGGAATTCCACCCATTTTCATTTTTTTTTCCTGAGAGTGTACAAATGTGAACCAAATGGACCCTAGAAAAAAGGAGCCTTAATTTGCATTGAATAGTTTTATCCCAACTGCCACCCCAACTCAAAATGTTCATTTAGCGGAATAAAAAAAGCCATAAAATCCTTGTTTTTGTTCACCGCAGTGAAGCAGCAGCAGCAGCCATGTTGTTTTCAGAAAAGTTTATCTGTGGCAGTCTAAGAAAGGATCACATGACGCCAAGGAGGGCTGTGATTGGAGGATTCTGAAATGTTGACCAGTAATGTTGATCAGCCAATGATCTGACTTTTCTGAACACCATGAGTTGACCATTTTTCTATAGAAAAGTGAAAAGTCAACACTGATAATTGACGTTGCTTGTTGATGTTGATCAAAACATTGCTAGGTGTATCAGGGCCCATACAGAGGTGCTTCTTCTACTCACCAGAACTCTCCATCGTCCTGCACTGTGACGCCCAGCTTCTCTCTCTCACTCTTGCTCACTTTGTTCCACTCCTCCGAGCTGAAACACACACACGCACGCACGCAACACACACACACACACACACACACACACACACACACACACACACACACACACACACACACACACACACACACACACACACACACACACACACACACACACACACACACACACAATTACAGACGAGGGAAACACAGCAACCTTCACCACTTGATTATTTATTTCATTTATTATCTTGGCACTTCGAATTGCCTTGTTGCTGAAATACATTCACGTTGTTTGCTAGCCTTGCCTCCCTTGCCTCAAAGTAAAGCTATACCTGTTTATAATTCACTGACAGGCCTGCAGCCCTTGACAGTCGATCAGAATCCACGCATTCACGGTTCTTAATGAAACTGTGAATAAATAATTCAGCCGGCAACAACACTGAGCCGTGGAGAGAGAGAGAGAGAGAGAGAGAGAGAGAGAGAGAGAGAGAGAGAGAGAGAGAGAGAGAGAGAATTGTAACACTTGATTCTAACTAATACTGTCGATTGCATTAAACAGGTGTTAATGTCCAAGACTGTATGGTAAGGCGTAATGAAAATATAGACCAAACTTAAGTCTATAATAAAACAGAGTAGTAAAGATCAGATTTACCGTCTGTTTAGATAAATCAAAGACTCAGAGAAAGGTTGGGTGTGAGAGAGAGAGAGAGAGAGAGAGAGAGAGAGACTCCCTGCAGTTTAATAACATTTGTCTCTCTCGCTCTCATCCATAATTTAGCTTCCTTTATAAGCCAGCATTAGCCCACTCCGGCTGGTTTCGAGGAGCTCACGGTCGGTCCAGGCATCCGAACAATATGAACGAACACACACACACACAAAGCGGTGGCGGTGCGCATGGCCGGGAGAGGAAGAAGAGGTACATGCATCGCTGCTAGGCCAGGGGCGGATGTAACATTTCCCAATGGGGGGGGGGGGGGGGGGGCAGGAGAAAATAGTATGGGGGCGGCTTCAATGAAGTCGCACCCATACATTTTTCAGTTACAGGACTTTTATTAGTCAAGTAAACATCAATAAAAACATCAGTTGTTGTTATAGTTGTAACAGACACGCAACATGCATAAAGCTAAATGTCTGACTCAGAGAGTTTTCTGTTTTTATGGATGAAATGCTGTTGATTTATTGGTGCCACAATTCTAGTTAGTTAGTAGCAACAGTACTAGTGTTTCACATCATTTTAATTATAGTCACTTTCATTTGAAATATCTTGGGTTGTTTTGCATGCCATCGTGTTTGGTGGGGCAGACTGGGCCCACCACACACGATGGCATGCCCATGCCTAGATCCGCCCTTGTGCAGGGGCTATCGTTTCACTTCAATCTCCTCAACGCTCCCCAGGGGGTATTAGGGAACAGAATGAGAAGCGATGGATGGAGGTAGAGGAGGAGGAGGTTGATGTCCTGACTCCTGAGAATACAGGGCACACACACACACACACACACACACACACACACACACACACACACACACACACACACACACACACACACACACACACACACACACACACACACACACACACACACACTCTAATTCATTTCCTTTGCAAGGGGAAAAAAAAAGCCTGCCGTCTGATTTAAAGGTCCACTTACTGTGGACAAGTCCCTTTGATTCACACAGACGTGATCTGAAGCCGCAAGCAGCAGCTCAGGACTGTCTGGATTGTTGTGCCGTTGTGACTGTGAACAATGGCAGGCTATTTAGGTACATTTATTTAAGTGCTGTACTTCAGTCAGTGCCCTGTAGTTTGGAGGTATTTGTACTCCCTGATTTCCATAACTTTTACTTTTACTCCAATTCCACTGCATCTCAGATCCATACATAGTACTTTTACTCCCCTAGAGTTACTATAGTTACTTTGTAGATTTTGATTATTATTACAGAACACATTAACAACCTACGATCTACATTTTAGCCAACTGAACATAGCTGATCGTCAATATCATGAAGCGTTGCTTTTGATTTTGTAGATCCGTTTAAAAAAAAAAAAAACATTTTCATATATTAGAAAACTAGAAACGGGACATGACATTGTACATTCTGCACAAACGGCATTTGGTACTATAAGTTCATTTGAGTACCAAATGTCTTTGGACGTCTTTATATTGCAGTGTTGATAGGTTTACTAAAAGCGCAAATAACATACATTCCAAAAAATGCTTTTTACTACTTGTCTTAATATCATATTGTCTAATGTCCCTCAAGATAATTTCTAATGGTCTGAGCCTCAATCGCCACTGATATATACTGTATCATATTTATTTCTGGATAGTTCAGCTGCAGATTTCCATGGTTAAATGTATGATAACCCTTCTTGCATAACATGCACGGCACCATGAGATATGCAATGATGAGAACATGCATTTCAGAGCAGAAATGTCTTCAACCCTGTTACATGGCTGTGATCATACTGTGTTCAGAAATTAAAACCCAAGAACTGGAACAAAAGGTAAAGTATGCACATCTCTAGAAAAACTTTAGGGTGCTGAACTAAAAAAAAGTGTCAAAAGTACAAAAGAGAAAAATAGTTCGCACACCATTTCAGTAGCTCCCAGGCTGTAGACTTTATTTAGAAATTAGAAATTAAAACCCACCACGATTCATCGTTCACTCCATGAAAGACGCCATCGGATCAGATCTCCCCTATTCGTCCTCTTTGGGCTAATTCCCATCTGGTCACCACCACTGCCTTGATCGTCACTTTCCACCTGTTTTCTGTGTCTTGAATGTGACTTCCCTGTGACTTTGTGACTTTGTGCACTCGCACTTCATCCATAAGCCATCTATATTTGGCCTTCTATCTATCACCCTCTTCTCCTTTCACCTTGCCAGTATATCATATTCAGCAGGGGCGGATCTAGGCATGGGCAAGGGGGGGCAATGCTCCCCTAAATGCCCAGTCTGCCCCACCAAACACGAGGCCATGCAAAACAACCCAAGATATTTCAAATGAAAGCCCTTATATTTAAAATGATTTGAAACACTACTGCTACTAACTAACTACATTTGTGGCTCCACCAAAACAACAGCATTTCCACATTGAAAAAAGAAAACTCTCTGAGTCAGACCTTTAGCTTTATGCATTCTGCGGGTCTGATGTTATTATTGATGCTTTACTTGCCTAATAAAAGTCCTGTAACTGCAAAGTGTATACCATTTTTCTCCTGCCCCTCCAATCGGGAAATGTTACATCCGCCCCTGATATTCAGCATCCCCCCCCCCCCCCCCCCCCCCCCCCCCGTGTCCTCATCCCTCCTTTTAACATGTCCAAACCGTCTCAACCACACCTCACAAGGCTTTAGGAAATATTTCAAAAATATCTATTCTATACAGTATATGTTTAGTTCACGTTCAAGGTTTTTTGTCACAACAGTGTAGCCCTGATACATGACGGTCGGCATGGGTCCCACTCCCTTCAGATCGCGCGCATGACTTCATCCGCAACGTACGTAATCCCACCCGTATTTGTGAACGCCCGTATTTGTGAAACAAAGAGCTGACCTCATGACAAAAGCCTTCTGAGTTTGTACGCTCAACGCAAATCACCGGAAACCTCCATGTTTTTGTATAAGAACACATTGAAGCCGACCAACTCCTGATTTTCTCCACTCTTTTTCGCTTTCCTCCAAAAATGATTTGATCTTCGGATTCTGCGCCACAGCGCCAATAAAGCAAAAATAATAATAACAATGATGCACATTTCAGGGTAAAGTAAAAGTAAACTAATGTTAATATACGAACCACGTTACCATCGATAGGTGTCACCTTTTTGCCAGTGGGGAGAAACGCTAGAAGTTGACAGGAAGAGTGAGGTAAATCAGGCTGCCAAATACGGGCATTTAGAATTACGCACACTGCCGATGAAGTCATCTGCACGATCTGAAGGGGAGTGGGATCCATCAAATACGCATAGATGTACAGTATACCCAGGGGTGTATTGGAGGGGGGGGCGCGGGGGGACCCCACTTCTCTCACATATAAAATATTTTGGTGGCAAAAATATGTTTTTTTGACTGGTCATTTACTATTATTGATACAATTAGCATTGTAAACCATCTTTCTCATTATGCTATACTTAGTGTTTAATAGTGTGTGTGTGTGTGTGTGTGTGTGTTGGGGGGGGGGGGGGGGGGGGGGGGGGGGTGCATTGCGCAGGTACACACAAATGCACATGCATGTGTGCGTGCATGTGTCTTAAGAGGCGTCTCCCCACTTCTAAAAGTACCACTACAACACTGAGTATACTGTATCAGGGCTATGTATGTCGAGCAGTGTTTCCCCCAGAAAATTGTTTAGTCAAGGTGGTGAGGCTTCGAGTCTGTGCTCGTGCGCGTGCACGTCCGTGCATGTGTGCGTGCATGTGATGTAATTACAATACCGTAGGCCAGGGGTAGGCAACCTTTTTGACATGAAGTGCCATGATTTTTTCCTTGACACCTGAGTGCCACAGTAAAAAATGACTATAAATTCCCTTATAGTCAATAAGGGAATGACTGCATTTTCGCGGTCATCACATATTCAATGGCCATTTACTGCAGTTATGTCATTATTAGGCCATATTTCATTTCTTATCAGAACAGGCAGACTGGTAGATATTTTTCTTTCACAATAGATTGATCAATCAGACTTAAGTGGACCAAAACTGTTCATTTGAGGGACAGAAGTATTACTTGAGAGGGACATTTAATTGCAGGGTAGCAACACATTACAGTTGGCATTAAAAATGCCTCATGCATCATTTGTCCATAAGTAGTCCCTAGCCATGAATTTGTTATTTATTCATGTTAGTATGTATTTCACCTGTTATTTCAACAGGCTTAAAACACATCTAGCATTAACAGAGACAGTGAGAAAACTTTACAACAGAAACAGAAGGGGGACTTTTAGGACAATTGACCACTGTAGTGTGTCAGTCACAATGTGGGACAGGGTCTTTGAAATGAGACACTGTCCCACGCAAAGAAGGACATCTGGTCACCCTGTGACTGTCCCACAGAAACGGGGACATCTGGTCACCCTCAAAATACTTGCAAAATACGCTTCAAGACACACACACACACACACACACACACACACACACACACACACACACACACACACACACACAACACACACACACACACACACACACACACACACACACACACACACACACCACACTCAGAAGCAGCACACACGAGCTACAAGCTAGCCTATGTGCTAATTATTCAACAGACAGGGAGAGGGAGACTAACATTAAGCATATGAAGCTGCACACCAGTTGAAACGCAATAATTTCAGCGTGGATGTCGTTTGGTTAGGCTGACATGACGGGGGTCCGCGGGAGTCGGGTGGGACACAGACGGCATGCGTTGACCAGACAGCCACCAATGCGTCTTTTTACTGCTTCGGGAGCTAAACAACTTGCCTCAGTGCTCCGTGTGCGTGCACAGAAGCACTGCATACGCACTGATTGGGCAGCGCGCAGCACAGAAGTGTCAACACTGGATCAGACTCGCTCCGGTTGAATATCTGATACTACTGAATGATCGCGGCCGTTGCGATTTGCTAATGACATGGTTTCAAATCGCACTTTCGGTTTGAAGCCTTAGTGCAGATAACTTTATTTTATAACATGCACATTGTATGAACGACACATTTTTACTTTTTTTTTTTTGGGGGGGGGGGGGGGGGGGGGGGGACGTAGCCAAGGCGGGGGCGGGCTTCACTCAGGGCGGCCGCCCTGATAATAAAGCGCTGGGGGAAACACTGTCGAGACATATAGAGGGATGAAATAAAAAAATACATAAAAACAATAAAAAAAACAAGTAACAGTAGTGCAACAGATGAAATCAATAAAGTGCTAGATAAAAAATAGAAGAGGAAATTGACAGATGCGACAGTCTGGGAGCATCAGACTGCTATGGTGGTAGTAGTACATACACTGTGCGTGCACTACTACCATAGTAGTCTCACAGTCTACTGTAGAAAGCCCAGTAGTGCCTTTCTAGGCTGTCCTCGACCTGTTCCCTCACCTCACAACACAATGACCGTCCACACCGCTGCTCTCCATAGCTAATGCAAACAGGAAAGGGCTCAGTGCCAGTCCTTGATGCACGCCCTCACTACCACCTTGATCCCCTCCTTCATCACTCACTATACTGCACTCTTCACAACTGGCCATAGTGTCCTCGTCATCAGCAGTGGAAAAAAGTACGCAAAATGTTTCACTTAAGTAAAACACTGCAATAGAGAAATACTCAGTTTACAGGTAAATGTCCAGAATTCAAATGTTCTTGAGTAAAAGTACAGCAGTATTGCCATCATTGCCGTGACGCATTGTGAGATGGTAATCGGCTACTTTCAAAATGGCCGCAATGTATAGTATGGCTAAATTAATAATGCATGCTTGTGTCATCATGATACTGAGTTAACGCCCATGAGTGGCAAAACAACTGTAGTGGCACCGGTTTTCATTCACTGCAAAACACTGTGAAAAAAACTTTTAATGACAACTTTTTTTCTCTTTGTCTCTCTTCTCTACTCTACTATATTTTTATTCTTCAAAGGTACAGGATTTTAGCTGTTTTATACAGTGGGGCAGGGGCATTTGATCATTTAATTCCCCCACCCGGCATTTTTCCCGGCACTCATAGCACACACACACACCCCCTGCCTGCTAAAGGTCAATGGTTCGCTCCAAGGTTTTGTTATTTACCTGTCGCTCCAGGGGCCGCTCCACTCCTTCTCCCCCCAGGGGTTCCTCATGCGGATCATCTGCAGCTTCTCCGACTTGAAGAAGGCCAGCAGGCCGTGGCCCAGGCGCACCTTGCGGACATCGGTGACGGCGTACGCGTGGCCTTTCACCAGGCCGCAGTCCAACCGTGCCTCCATGTCCTCCACCGTGGTCGCCTGGGGGCGGAAAACAAAGCGAATATGGGCTTTACGCACGCACAGACACACACATACACGTACACCAACTTGGAAAGAACTTGGGACAACTTCCCTACTTCCTTCACGGGTGTTACTGCTGTCACTAATGAAGGGGAGTTCCAAATTAATTGAGTTGGTTCCAAATGGACCCGTGTAAAGGCGTGTACCTCTGAGAGTGAACACATGAAACCCAATGGGGTTAAAACTCAGTCTAAATGGAACAGTGCCTTTAGTATACAGTATCATTGGCAACACCTGTGAAGGAATTAAGGAAGAGTTTCCAGAAGTAGTAAGTTATTCTGCGTCCACATGTACTGTATGTACACACAATAGTGTCAGACTGTCTGTCTCTCTGCAGACTGTCCTTGTGCATTTAATTTTCCAAAATATTCTCCAAACAGTATAGAAACAGAACAATCTAATTACCAAATTTATATCAATATTGTGCTTAGTTCAATTACAATTACCCCAAAATATGGAAATAACCCATATCAGATCAGTATTTGGTTTCATAACACTCACTACAGTAATGTAGTCAAAGTACACACACTCTTAGCCATTAGCTTACATGAGCTGCAGTAAGCATAATGCCCACCACAACACACCATGTACTACTGCTGTAGAGGTCACCCTATACTATAGCTAACCAGATAACCATGCACGTGTTATTTCAAAGTTCTCTAATTATATCTCTTATTATAAACAAACCAAAACGAGTTGTGTTCAGACAAGCACATTAATATACAGTGTTCACGGTTTTGCACTATATCTTACCTAAAAAGCAGAACACAATATTGTTAGACAGATAATATGTGGCTGTTTCTCTGCAGACTGTTCTCACACATTGAATTTCCTGCCTAAACCCTTTCAGAATAAAAGCAGTGAAATTCCCCTCCAGAACAGACCATGATTCTAATGGACAACAGTGCCATCTTCTGACGCCAAGTGGTCGTGTTTTGTACTCTAGACTGGTGTTGCAAAATAGCTGTATATTGGACTGTGGGATTCTGGGCATTAAAAATAAAAAAATGTCATAAAACATTTGAAAGGGGTCTGTGAGAAGTGAGAAGACTTTAGGAACCATTAAAGCATGAGGCCAGATATGTTTCATATCGCCACACAGTGCCACAGCCCTGCTCCCTTGCCTGTTACGGAAGAGATTATGCCATTCATTTTCCTCATAGATAAACATGATTTATAATTATAATCAACAAAGCTAACTCGGGTCTTGACAAATCATGAACACAATATTTTGGACTGGACAGCTAATTACAATTCAAGGAAACACAGCAAGTGTTGTAACATGCCATTTTTCAACTGATTTGTTGCTCAAAATATTGTTTGTTTTAATGTGTCACTTCTTGAGTTGGCTTTGTCCGCAGTGTATACGTCTTTATATAAATAGTTTTGAAAATGAACAGAGAAATCTCTTCCGGAACAGGTGCTCTGACATCACTGCGGAGCTCTATAACCCCATTAGTCAGTGGGGAACAATGGAACAAATACAGTAGCCTGTGTCCATTATAGACACAATAGTCTTGAGTCTTGGAAGTCCATGCTGTACTCAGTACTGTAGCTGTACTGCAGCAGAATCCACGTAAAAAATACTTTGCACTACACAAAGTAACTAGTAACTAAAGTAGAAGAACAGCATTAGGAATGAGGTGTAGGGGTTTTATTAGTAAAAGTACTGGAAATTGGAATATACTGTATCAAAAAGTCATAGAGGCAACTTTAGTGTGTAGAAAACACACTGTTTAAAAACAGAATCTAACTCTACCTCACCACCACTCTATTGCCTCATTATGAATCTGCTGGAGACTGCTGTGCTGTGATCGCCTAAAACGCTGCCCCCCCCTCCTCACAAATTAGCACCGCCTTTCCTGAGCCAGACGGATGTTTTGTTTTCATGCTTTTTGATAACAACAGAGTTCTGGACTCTGCAGGACAAAGCAAGTGTCTGTCTGCAGGGAAACGGCTGCATCATCAAAGTAGAAGTAACATAGAAGGGGGAAAAGGCAAAAATATAGGCATGTATCTATTTTCATTTTTAGCTAAAACGTTGTCTCTATTACCTTTAAGGAAGTAGCAAATCCACTTTACACCACTGGATGAATGATTCTATAACAAATGAACACTGCACTGCTGTCAAATTGAAAGCAGCAGAGCTGTTAGATGAAATAGAAGAATGAAATCATGTGAGCCAGGCCATGAGTTGTACGATCAAATAGGTCCCTTTTCTGTCATATATGATGCATTTCATCATCAGTGTTCAGTCACATACTATACCATACTCCTGACCCCTGACAAATCGAGCCATCATGACAGACAGACAGACAGACAGACAGACAGACAGACAGACAGACAGACAGACAGACAGACAGACAGACAGACAGACAGACAGACAGACAGACAGACAGACAGACAGACAGACAGAGGCAAATAGACCAGAGCACTAGTCTAGCATTCTAAACACGGTGTCTGTTCAAACACAAGCTTAGCAAACCATGCCTTGGCAAAAAAAATTCCCTTGCTCAATACATGATTGTTCCACTGCTTCTTATTGTACGAATAAGAAGCGAAGAATCTAAAATGCATTATCTGTCTTCCAGAGGCCGTCGAATTTCTAAACAGACCGACCTTCGCAAACACAACAAAACAGATGGACAGACAACCGCATCAGCCTGAGAGCCCAAGAATGATTTATATATTCTCTCGTCGCCGGTCCATCTCCCGTCCAATAGCTTGAAGATCTATTATTTACGTTCATCTCTAAACTGTCAGCTGTATCCAGGGTGGAAATAATGCACACCGGTAGGAGAGGCCTGCAGCAGAGCAGACCGCTGTTCATTCTGTTGACTAAAACCATGGTCAGAGACCTGTTTTTTCCACTAAGGTGAATGAAATAAAATCCAAGCTATGATGACTAAAAATGTGAGTAAATTGTCTAAAATGTCTTTGTTGGGTGTGGTGCTCTATAAGTAGCCGATCTCAATCCGACCTATTTTTTATTCTGCTCATACTCTGCACTCTGTTTACTGTGTTTTGTGATAATAATCAAAGTAACTAGCAACTAAAGTTTTCAAATAATGGAGTAAATGTACAGTCGATGTAATTGGAAATTGGACACAGTCACACAGTAAAGAACAAATACCTGAAATCTATACTTAAGTAAATGTACTCGGTTACTTTCCACCACACAGAACACAGGTTCGAATCCAGGCAGGTAAAACCAAGGTTTAGAGTGGCGCCCCAACCCCTACAATACACTTCACTGTGTGTGTGTGTGTGTGTGTGTGTGTGTGTGTGTGTGTGTTGTGTGTGTGTGTGTGTGTGTTGTGTGTGTGTGTGTGTGTGTGTGTGTGTGTGTGTGTGTGTGCCAGATGAAAAAAACAAGCGCAAAGTAGAGAGACAGAGAGAGAGACACACACACAGAGAGAGAGACACACACACACAGAGAGAGAGGGAGAGAAAGTGAGAAAGAGACAGAGAGAGAGAGACAGAGCCTGCATCTTCATTCTGGATGCTGCTCAACACGTTGCCAGCGCCGCGGCCTCGCTGCCACCGCTCAGAAATGGGTTCGCCGGGGTGAGAACTCATGCATATAAAAGAGACAGAACCACCAAACAACTGTGTTGTGCGTGTCGTGCACTCCATTTTGGAATAACAATGGCCGCGTTATAAATTGGTTCGACTCGACTATTGTAGACACAGGGGGGTGGGGGGGGGCTCTAGAGACAAGCCGAAAGGTCAGACTCGCTCGACCAGATAGACGCTATGTGTGCATTCTGAAACGCACTGCGATAAGACCAATGGAGTTGTCTCCTCACCAGATAATTAACACAGCGAGGGACCGGCCTGCCGATGTTAGACGCGGCAGTAATTACAGAAAGGGAGGCGAGTACAGCATGTACAGTACATCAGCACGACGCCCCAACCGCTAATTGCTCGCTGTGTGCAGGTTGGCGCCTCGTGCGGTTTTCCTTCCACGCTGTATAAAATGCACCATTTGTCATTTTCGTGGCGTCTGCCATCATCATGTGATTCGTGTGAGGATGTTAAAACCACTGAAAGTGTTCCGGCCCTTCGCACCTTGCATGAGATGTGAATACAGTCTGGAATAAGAACATGTGAGGTCGGACTTTGTTGTTATTCAGCATGCTTTGCGAAAATTATACTGGTGGAAAGTAAATTACCTGTAAGCACAGTTACTTAAGCACTGTAGCAGCTCACTGGATAAAGATTCAGTGGCCTAGGGGTAGAGTCACCGGATGATAACCGCAAGGTTCCCGGTTCGATCCCGGACTGCCGCAGTTAGTGTCAAAGTGTCCTTGAGCAAGACACTGAACCCCTAATTGCTCCTGATCCATTTTCCCTGGACTCCAGGGAAAATCTCCTGTAAAATGGCGCCCCCAAGGGATAAAATGATGAACTATTTAACTAAATAACATACTGTATGTGTTAAAATAAAATGTTCAATTCTAGTTATAGAGCATACCTGGGCATTATGCGGACCATTTGGCTGATTCTGATTGGCTTGTGAAAGGGAACTTAAATACTGAATTAATAGAGGGCCCTGGTGTCAAAATGGTTGGTCTTACTCTTACATTTATCTTGAAATTAAATTAATATTACGCAGACTTTAGTGCAACTTTTAGTCTTGGCCCTCCACAATATTTTATGTATTTTTTAAATGTGTAGATCTTGTTGAGCCGGTCATTTTGAAAGTAGCTCTCAAGTCAATAAAGTGTGGGCACCCCTGTTTTAAAGCATGTCTGGAGGTCTCCCCCTCCCCTCGCCCCCCTTCCATCATGGTCGCCCCCCTCCCCTCAAGGCGCCCTAGGCAACGAAAACGCCCCTGGTCTAGCACCACACAACCATCCAGTGTCACTCACCCTGATGGAGCAGCTGATGAGACCGTCCCTGTTGTGGACCTTGAGGACTCTCTCAAACAGCTGGTTGCGCGCCGCCTCGTCCGTAGCCGCCTGGGCCTCCAGCAGGTCCACAGGCTCCGACACGCCGCCTGTGAAGTCCACCAGCGCGTCGGCCGTGTTGCCTCCGTCCAGCGCCTCGTAGCAGCCGTACACCCTGGAGGAGAGGAGAGGAGAGGAGATGACCCCACGCCGCTTAGAACCCACTACTACTACTGTACACACTGGAGAGGAGGAGAGGAGATGACCCCACGCCGCTTAGAACCCACTACTACTACTGTACACACTGGAGAGGAGGAGGGAGATGACCCACGCACTTAGAACCCACTACTACTACTGTACACACTGGAGAGGAGGAGAGGAGATGACCCCACGCCGCTTAGAACCCACTACTACTACTGTACACACTGGAGAGGAGGAGAGGAGATGACCCCACGCCGCTTAGAACCCACTACTACTACTGTACACACTGGAGAGGTGGAGAGGAGATGACCCCACGCCGCTTAGAACCCACTACTACTACTGTACACACTGGAGAGGAGGAGAGGAGATGACCCCACGCCGCTTAGAACCCACTACTACTACTGTACACACTGGAGGGGAGGAGAGGAGATGACCCACGCCGCTTAGAACCCACTACTACTACTGTACACACTGGAGAGGAGGAGAGGAGATGACCCACGCCGCTTAGAACCCACTACTACTACTGTACACACTGGAGAGGAGGAGAGGAGATGACCCACGCCGCTTAGAACCCACTACTACTACTGTAGACACTGGAGAGGAGGAGAGGAGATGACCCCACGCCGCTTAGAACCACTACTACTACTGTACACACTGGAGAGGAGGAGAGGAGATGACCCACGCCGCTTAGAACCCACTACTACTACTGTACACACTGGAGAGGAGGAGAGGAGATGACCCCACGCCGCTTAGAACCCACTACTACTACTGTACACACTGGAGAGGAGGAGAGGAGATGACCCACGCCGCTTAGAACCCACTACTACTACTGTACACACTGGAGAGGAGGAGAGGAGATGACCCCACGCCGCTTAGAACCCACTACTACTACCCCAGGGGTTTTCATGTCCATAACACATTGCACCATTAAGACCTGGAGGTTAACGCATCTATGTCACTTGAGCTTTATAATCAATTTAAAACCAGGGGTTTTCAACCTTTTTCAGACCAGGGCCCACATATTTATTCAGAATTTGAGCCGTAGACCACCATTTGAGGACATTTTAACCCCACAGACTCCAGACTATATATACAACTACTTTTGCTTTGGATTTGGAAAACAAAACAGGCAAGCATACAGATCAAAATGACCATTAATCTTCTACATTCTCTAGTTGTGTAGGCTTGGGCTAAGTCACATGATGAATATTTTAACTCTTGAGAGTGTAGTTATGGAACCAAATGAACCCGCATGGGTCCATTTGGTTTCATGTTTACGTTCTCAAAGAGTTACATCTGGTTAAGCAACTGTCCATCATTTAGCCTGGGGACCACCTGAAACCCTCTCAGGGATGTGTCCCTGAGCAAGAAACTTAACGCCTAATTGCTACCTTGCATGGGTACAAAACAAATGGTAAACAAATGGTTATGGTAGAACTAGTGAAAATATCCGACCGACGAGCTTCATTGTGACTTTGTAGAGCGGCTATTCTCACTAGTTTGTGTACCGAGGAGAATGACAAATTTCTCTTTTGGGTCATGGGACAACAAAAAGATGGGGAACACCGTTGTCTAAAGATAGCATGTGTGAACCAGAGCATTATAGTGGGAGAGTTCAGATTCATGTACCCGAAACCAGAGCGGAGCAGCCCAGTCAAGTGACTATACAGAGCCTGCACACTGACTAACTGCAGTTGGAAATACATTGTTTTCGCAATGTATTTCCAACGGAGCAAATAAGAGCTATTTTAGGTACATAATGCAAAACAACAACTGTTTCTAGTGTATTGTTCAGTCTCTGTAATGTTTGTGTTGTACTATTATTAAAGAACGACTAAAATAAAGGGATTTAAAGCCATTAAAGCTGGACTATTTCTGCCTACTCCTACCAGACCCCTACTCGTAGTCCTACTTCCCAGCTACAGTCTCGCGAGACGCCCAGTATCGCAAGAATGATAGTTCTAAACAGTTTGTGAATGGGGTGCTATTGGAGACACCAGTATTGTGCTCTTTCAATGTGTCAATACTAGTCTATATACGTTGTATATTCTATATCGTTTGTATCCAAAAATAACCGGCGACCTGTTTTCTTTAATTTATCTGCATGGAGAATTTGTTTACAAGGTCACAGCCATTTAATACATGATGTTTTCCGTGCATTCTCTGCTGGTCCCTATTAAATCCTTATCAACTTCCGGTTTCCGAGTCAGCATAGGGCTCCTCCAGCAGCGCGAGCGCCCGGGGACATAGGATTGAATGGGAATATCTGAACCCATAAACAGTACATGCACTGACTTGGCATAGGCCTTCTCGACCAGGGCGCTCCAGAACTCGTTGCTGTCGTCCGAAGTGACAGTACACCAGCTGGTTGTCCACGGTGGGCAGCCGGTCGTCGATCACCACGTCCACCCACTCCCCGAAGCGCCAGAAGCGGAAGTGGAAGATGCCGGCGTAGGACTCGGGCTTCTCGTCGTCCCACTCCTGCTCCTTCCAGTCGGGGATGACCTGGACGAGAGGAGAGGAGGAGGAACAGAAGGGGAACAGGCATGCATCTTTAATAATAAAACCCAGACCAAAGGCAGCCATTGTCACAGTGGGACAGTCTTTCACAAGGCGTCCAGCAGTGCCAAAGGTGCAAAACATTCACTCACAACTAATGCTGCACAGACCTGGTCGTGTCTAACTCGGCAGATGTCTGCCAACTTGTCTTTCTGGATGGACAGGCAACCCGTAGAGTTGGTGCGCATCACGTGGCAAGAACAGAGGACGGCCAATGAAGGCCTATACCGGCCTTGCTGGACTTCTTGCAGCTGTCAGCCAACTAGTGCTGTCCCCTAGGCCTGCTTTTGGAGTTTGAGCATTGTCAGGAATTTACGAGCAAGCTTTGCGAATGTTTGTGTTACACACTTCAATGAATTAATCAGTCCATATCAGTGTGGTTGGATGTTGAGCTTTTACTGGACAGTTCTGCAAAACATAGATATTCACACACAACGATGAGACACATGTTTTGCCCAGCCCTCACTCAACAGGAATGTAACTTCCCGTTGACCTGACTGTCAGTAACCCACTTCTCACAGGAGTGTATTGCCCTCTAGCGGCGGAAAAGTGCAACTGCACTGTCTACATTTGCAAGCAGGCAAGAAATCTACTATTTGAGTATAAACCATTACATAAAACAATGACAAAAACAAAATACATATATGCATGAACTTTTATCCTTTTTAACTATTTTAACTTGTATTCCCATTATGAACTTCTGTAGGATTATTAGAATGGGTTATAGAGAAATAAACACAACAAATAAACACAAAAAATAGGGGGTGGCTTTGCCTTATCCTACATTTGCTTTTAATTAAGTTGTTGAATGGGAATGGGACACCTTGATTAAAAACAATGCATTTCCAACTACAGATTGTCCCTATTCAGGCTGCGTTTGTGACCCCTCAATGTCACAACTCTTCTTAGATATAAAATAAAAAATAAATAATACGAACGGTTCGGGTTCATTAATGTTCGTTCGCGTGCCAAGCTTAACGAGCGGATGGTTCGAATCCTTACAGCCTTACAGCCAACAAAATATAAACGAGGCTGGCTCATTGCAAATGATAACCCAGGCGTTTTATATACTATTTATACGCAGCGTTTACGATAATGCAGAATGGTGTCAGACCCCAGGCTGTTATTAGGTAGTGGGCGGCTATTTTGTTTCACTCCACTACAGTATACAGTCATTTGAAAACTAAAGTAAAGGGCCTTTCACGCCAGGATCGATAAAATCCATTCTCTACAGTACCTGCATGTGTTTTGTGCTGAGAAAACGATGTGCGATAATGCGAGTGTTTTTTACGTGAGTGTGGTTTCGTGTGCATGCTCGTTTCGTGTATATGCTCACGATTCACCAGAGCTGGATCCCATTTAGCTTTTTTCCCCCACACTCGCGGTATTACGCCCCTCTTGAACAGACCTGTGTAGGCTGCAGCAGAGCTGACATTGATCCAGGCGTTAAGCCCTTTAGTGTGTATAACTCCAAATCCAAATCCATCACTCTACCATTCATTCTACAGGTGCATTTTAGAAACACCATTGTCTCCATTTACCGCCACTGCTAAGCCGCTTAAGGTATCACTAAACGTCGCCGCTTATTTTGAAAAAAAACCTTTTTTAAAAGGTACACATACGGAGACCCTTTATGCCCAGATATGGACATCCATGATGTCATCATTCAGTATACACTCATATACTGCATGTACCTGCATCTACATTTTATGCCTAACTGATTTGTGCGCTTGATGCCGCAACATCACCTTGAGGTTAGACAACACACTCCATATTTGGACTTATAGCTGCAATGGGAACTCCTTATATGGTCGTGGCTGAGTCGCAGGGACACGAGCATGTGGACGTGGTCCAACGGATATTGCATATCAGTGGTTTTCAACCACTGGTCCGGGGACTACCAGTGGTCCTTAAGAGGGCTCCAGGTGGTCCCCAGGCTAAATGATGGAAAGTTGGTTAACCAGATGTAACTCTTGAAAGCGTAAACATGAAACCAAATGGACCCTTGCAGGTCCATTTGGTTTCATGTTTACACTCTCAAGAGTTAAAATATTCATCAACTGAATGAGCCCAAGTCTACACAGCTAGAGAATGTAGAAGATTAATGGTCATTTTGGTCTGTATGTTTGACTCTTTTGTTTGTGAAATCCAGCCTGGAAGTGTGGACAAAAACAAAATAAATCTCTAGTTGTACGGTAGGTAGGTCTTAGCTTTGGGGTGAAAATGTCATCAAAATGGTGGTCCGTGGCTCAAGTGCTGAATAAATAGTGGGCCCTGGTATCAAAAAGGTTGAAAACCAGTGTTTTATATGGACTTTATAAGGATAAAGCTTCTTCTGAATGAGAGTAAAGGCGTTCATCTTGTGGTCTCAGTCTGATGCAGAGCCAGCCCTTAATACGTTATCTCATGTGAGAGAGACATGCACGTGTGTGTGTGTGTGTGGTGTGCGTGTGCGTGTGCGTGTGCGTGTGTGTGTGCGTGTGTGTGTGGGTGTGTGTGTGTGTGTGTGTGTGTTGTGTGTGTGTGTGTGTGTGTGTGTGTGTGGGTGTGGGGGCGTGTGTGGGCCAGGGGCGGATGTAACATTTCCCAGGAGGAAATGGTATGCGGGCGGCTTCATCTCGCACCATGAAGCCGCAGTGCCGCACCCATACCATTTTCGGTTACAGGACTTACAGTATATTAGCCAAGTAAAGCATCACTAATAACATCAGTTGTTGTTGAAGTTGCAACAGACACACAGCATGCATAAAGCTCTGACTCAGAGAGTTTTCTGTTTTCAATGATGAAATGCTGTTGGTTTAGTGGTGACACAGCTGTAGTTAGTTAGTAGCAGTAGTAGTGTTTCAAATCATTTGAATTAGAAGCACTTTAATTTGAAAATATCTTTGAAATTTTGGTTGTTTTGCATGCCATCATGTTTGGTGGGGTAGTCAGGACATTTAGGGGGGCATTACCCCCCCCCCCCCCCCATGCCATGCCTAGATCCGCCCCTAGTTGTGGGCAGAAATGTGGTGTGGGTTCCTCATCGTAGTGCATCATCCATCTTCCCCCTGCGTGGCGACCCTGAGAAGCGACAGGCGGGCCAAAGATTCCATCAGTATGTCAGCCATCATCTGACCTCTCCCTCCCCCTAGGGTCAGCCTTACAGCAGCAGGTAGAGCATGTCCCCACGGGGTGACAGACAGGGTTTTGATGTGTCAGATAGATATGAGGGAAAAGCAAAGAAAACAGCAACAACAAAAAGATCATGCCGGGTATATACCAAATCCGAGTAGGTACGCTGCAGAGCCTACTTGTTGTCTAGAGTCTAGAAGAGGGGTTTTCAAACTTTTTCATACCAGGGCCCACTATTTATTCAGCATTTGAGCCACGGACCACCATTTGGGGACATTTTAGCCCCACAGAGCCCAAAACTAAAGATTTATTTTGCTTTTTGTCCACAATTCCAGGCTGGATTTTGGAGAATTCAGATGGTGAGTATTTGTGTAAAAATGAAACACAGTATGAGTGTAAAAATGAAACATGTTTCATTTTTACGCTCTCAAAGACTTACATCTGGTTAACCAACTTTCCATCATTTAGCCTGCATGGGGACCACCTGGAATCCTCTCAGGGAGCACTGGTGGTCCCCGGAATCCCCAAGTTAGACAATATTTCAGTAGTCATTTTCACCCAGTAATCTCCAGAATAAGAAATCAAAGAGAAATGTAAGAAATTCCATAAATTAGAAAACAAATGTTTAAGTAGAAGTGTAAATAGCTGATGTATGAATAAAATAATACATAATCCTACAAACCCTGACAAACGCTTGAAGTAAGACAGGGAGGGCGAGGTATTACAAAAGTATACCGTTTTGAAAAATGGTTCATACTTTTCCCCCTTTTTTGAGTGGTATACCACATTACCGGTACCACTACCACATTCGTATGGGGGAAGGGGATGTAATATAACACCATTTTGTCCTCCCCTGTCAACACTACAGGTACATTGACACAAACATGGATTCAGACGGATGGCAGTGTCTACAATTACAGTAACGCTAGGACTGAGTCTACTTTCAGAAATGCTAAACATATGTAATTTAAGATAGCATATTATGTAGACATCATACGTCATTTCATAGCTCATAGTTTCAATGTACAGATATAATTTTAGAAGGAAGTCATAGGGTCTTTTACTGTATTGTAGCTTGCTCACAATGCCCAGTTCTTCATGGTATAGTGTATTGATTACTTTTGATACTGTAATGGGTATTTCTTTCTTTCTTTCTTTCTTTCTTTCTTTCTTTCTTTCTTTCTTTCTTTCTTTCTTTCTTTCTTTCTTTCTTTCTTTCTTTCTTTCTTTCTTTCTTTCTTTCTTTCTTTCTTTCTTTCTTTCTTTCTTTCTAGCCAGTGTGTGTAGATTCAGTTACACAGCTACAGTACGCTGAGATGCAAGCATGCACACACACGCACGCATGCAGACACACACAACACACACACACACACACACACACACACACACACACACACACACACACACACACACACACATTATTTTACCTTTTCGTTTTTTTTTCGGCATTTGTATGTTTAACAACCCACCCCTAAGGCTATAAATAGCCTCTCTGAGATTATAGGTCATCTATTTCCGACATGCTCACTACCGCCTGCACGCAATCCATATCTAATATAAACCTGACACCTAACCTTTAAACCTAAGCCTGTAAATGTCTAATTCTGACCTTCACCTCTAAACCTAACCTGTCCTCTACTCTATACCTTTTCCTAGTACAGTGGTTTTCAACCTTTTTCATACCAGGGCCCACTATTTATTCAGAATTTGAGCCACACACCACCATGTGATGACATTTTAGCCCCACAGACCCAAAACCCCAAATTTCTTCTTTTTTATCTCCAATTTCAGGCTGGATTTCTGAAACATAACAGGCAAACATAGATCTCTAGTTGTGTAGACTTGGGCTAGTTCAGATGATGAATATTTTTAACTCTTGAGAGTGTAAAAAATGAAATCAAATGGACCCGCAAGGGTCCATTTGGACCCGCAAGGGTCCATTTGGTTTCAACCCTCTGAGAGAGTGTTACACCTGGTTAACCCACTTTCCATCATTGAGCTAGTGGGGGGGAACCCTCTCAAGGACCACTGGTTGAAGGCTGAAAACCAGCACTCTAGTGGGAACAGTGAAACGCCCTGATGCTGAATTTATTATTACACTTGCCCACACACCACACATTTCGACACACGCACGTGCGCGCACGCGCACACACCAGCGTGCACACGTGCACACACACAACACACACACCACACACACACACACAACACCACACACACACACACACACACACACACACACACACACACAGGCCAGTGTTGCCAACTCGGTGCATTTGTTGCTATATTTAGCTTTTTTCCAGACCCTCCTAGTGCCAAAATGAGCGAAAAACGCCTGCGAAATTGGTTGACACGTGCCAGAGATAAAAAGGGAAACCAATCCAAATGGACCTTATAAACCTGTAACTCTTGAGATTGTAAAATTTGGTTTCATTCCACACTCTCAAGAGTTAAATTATATATAAACATCTGAATTACTTATTTTTCAATAATTTACACATTTAGAAAATGTTGAAAAATTGCTCTTTTTTTGACCAACATTTTGCCAGTTATTTCTCCTAAATTAGTCTGAGAGACTGAACTCAACATCAAACGGTGGACCTCCGTGGCTTTAATGCAGAATAAATAGTGGGCCTGGTATGAAAACGGTTGAAAACCCACTGCTCTAGCACATTCTATAGTGAATTTTGGATGTGCCACTAGTGCATTATGCGGCCCGGGGGCCAAATGTGGCCCTTTGGCTGACTCTGACCGGCCGTGAAAGGGTACAGTAGTTTTCAACCAGTGGGAAAGGGTACAGTAATTTTCCAGGGACCACCAGTGGTCTGGGGACCACCAGTGGTCTGGGGACCACCAGTGGTCCTTGAGGGGAGTTCCAGTTAAATATGGAAAGTTGGTTAACAGATGTAACCCTTTAAGAGCGTAAAAATGAAACCATGTTTCATCCATGTTTACACTCTCAAGAGTTATAATATTCATCTGAATTAGCCAGAGAATGTAAAAGAATGGTCATTTTTTATCTATGTTTGCCTGTTTTGTTTGTTGTGAAATCCAGCCTGGAATTGTGGACAAAAGCAAAAGAAATCTTTAGTTTTAGGTCTGTGGGGCTAAAATGTTATCAAATGGTGGTTGTAGCACCCAGCCACGAGCCAGCCACAACAGCCCTGGCAATCGGGCTCAGCCCTATTGGCGCGACTTGTTGTGCGTTGGACTGGCGAGTGGGAGTCCCGGGTTCGATCCCCGCTTCTGCGTAATACTACAGTGACAAATACAACAAATTGAGGGCTCTGGTGTCAAAATGGTTGGTCTTATTCTTACTTTTATCTTGAAATTAAACTAATATTACAACTTTAGTGCAGCCTTTAGTCTTGGCCTTCACAATATTTTATTTATCTCATTTGGCGATGGGAAAAAAATAATTGCCCACCCCTGCACTAGTGCATTTTTGTGGACTTTGGCAGTTGGCAACACTGACACACAGAGACAGACAGACAGACAGACAGACAGCAGACAGACAGACAGACAGACAGACAGACAGACAGACAGCAGACAGGACAGACAGACAGACAGACAGACAGACAGACAGACAGACAGACAGACAGACAGACAGACAGACAGACAGAGAGCACTTACTTTCTGCCACAGGGACTCTCTGGAGGCCAGGCTGGAGCACGCCGCCACAAACCAGCAGTTCCCCAGCTGTCCCTGATGCAGATCGTGGGCGCTGATGCCGTCCACAAACAGATGAGGGTCCTCACAGAGCTCCTGCAGGGTTGACACGCAGTGGAAGAGAGACCAGAGAGAGGGACACAGAGAGAGAGAGAGAAGAGAGAGGTAGAGAGAGGCAGAGAAAGAAAGGGGACAAAAGGGAGAGAGAGAGAGGGAGGGAGATAGGGAGACAGAGAGATAACGCAGTAGAGTGAGCTGCTAGCTAGCTGATAAGTGGCGTCTCCGAGGTGCTGAGAAGATTAATGTGGCACCGCGGAGTCTCGACTTTCACCGCGAGGGCAGAGCCTCCACTCCGCCGCCGTCGCCACACAGCGGCCGCTGTCACGACCGTGACATTTCAGAGGAGGTGACAGGGGCGGATCTAGGCATAGGCATGGTGGGGCAATGGCCCCCTAAATGCCCAGTCTGCCCCACCAAAACAAAAAAGATATTTCAGTGCTTATATTTAAAAGTATTTGAAACACTACTGAAAATGGTATGGGGGCGGCTTCATGAAGCTGACCTGATACCATTTTCTTCTGCCCCCCCCCCCAATTGGGAAATGTTACATCCACCCCTGGGAGGTGACCATTATGGCTCTCACGCCAAGAGATTTCCATTAACGATTTGTTTTATTTATAATTCTTCTTCTTTTTCGTCTCCGACTTAACGTTGGGAACATAAAAAGGTAAATTGCATTTCTGCTAAACAATCATTTCACGCTGGGCAGATTAGACAAAGTAGCGTTGATATGGAAAGAATGGACGTGACCAATGCGTGGTATAGCCAAATGGACCCTTGCGGGTGCATTTGGTTTCATGTTTACACCCTCAAGAGTTAAAATATTCATCACCTGAATTAGCCCAAGTCTAGAGAACAACAGAAGTAGATGAAAATGGTCATTTTGGTCTATATGTTTGGTTGTTTTTGTTTCCGAAATCCAGCCTGGAATTGTGGACAAAAGCAAAAGAAATCTTTAGTTTTGGGGTCTGTCGGAGCTAAAATGTCATCAAATGGGTCCGTGGCTCAAATACTGAATAAACAGGGGGCCGTGGGATCAAAAAGGTTGAAAACTACTGATGTAGTGGATTGATATACTGTACATTACACATCACCGACCCTGCCCTGTAAAACCAAAGAGAGCAAAACAATAAAAAAAAAGGAATTGTAATAAAAAAATGAATAAATAAATAAAATAGGCCCATGTGTGTTGCTAAGCTTACCGTAATGTAGACCAATAAACATTTCCCTTGGGTTGAGAAATGTGCTTTTAGTTTTCTGAACCTCAGTGAATTTGTTGCACCAGTGCTTTAGTGCACCGTTCCTCATCTGTGGGTCACAGACCAATATTTTATGGGTCACGGCTCAAGTAAAAATCCCATTTTCTTTTCCTAGATTCAGAAAAATATCTTATAGAATTTCATTATGCCCTATTGGCCAGAATATAATACTATTTTTTTCTTCCAGTGGAAATAACCTAATAACCTAAGAAAAATGTGTCGTATTATATTCATGGCTATACTATTTGACATTCAATGTTCTTTTTCCACAAATGGGTTTTGAAAAATGGAAGTTGTCTTATACCCAGTCATCTTATATTGGGGACAATACGGTATTTTAATTTAAACATTTTAATTAAACATTTTAATTAAAAAAACATATACAAACATACACAATGGTTAGAATATAGCTCATTTACAGGTTCGCAGTGCGGCATTATGTGTCTGGTAGATCTGGTATTGTAGGCTATTTTGATGTGAATAAAATCAGCCATAATCCTGCCTAAACAGGTTGGCTTTGAGGTGGGTTTGAAACAGGGCGGATGTAACATTTCCCAATTGGGGGGGCAGGAGAAAATGGTATGGGGGCGACCATACCATTTTCTCCTAGTATGGTCGCCCCACCCATACCATTTTCAGTTACAGGACTTTTATTAGGCAAGTAATCATCAACATCAGTTGTTGTTGAAGTTGCAACAGACACGTAGCATGCATAAAGCTCTTTCTGACTCAGTTGAGTTTTCTGTTTTCAATGATGGAATGGTGTTGGTTTAGTGGAGGCACAATGGTAGTTAGTTAGTAGCAGTAGTAATGTTTCAAATCATTTTAAATGTAAGCATTTTAATTTGATTCTTAATCTTGCGTTGTTTTGCATGCCGTCATGTTTTGGTGGGGCAGTCTGGGCACCCAAGCCCATGCCTAGATCTGCCTCTGGTTGGTGGGAAAGTGGAGTTCCAGAGGTGAGGGGCAGAGCAGCTGAATGCTCTTGAGCCCATGGTGGATGGACAGACGGCCTGGGAGGACTTGAGGCCTGAGAGTGATGGAAGAGGCAGACCAGAGAGACCAGGTGGGGATATCGACGTGAATAAGGTCAGACAGGTGAATGTGTGGAGAAGGATTTTGCAGTCACTATGGTATTTTATGGGCAGTA